>JAYESA010000016.1:24135348-24735348 GCA_036927795.1 Iris macrosiphon | reverse complement strand
GAAAAAATTCGAATTAAATTAATTAAAATTACCTTGCAAGGTGTTCTGGAATTAATTAGAAGTACATGGGGATAAAATTAGGTGGAACACAAGTATCATGGACATAGAGGATTCAGTACAGAATATTAATAAAATTTAGGTTGCACAAAATGGGTCAAGATTGTGTCTCTAATTTTGATTGGAACGCACAAGGGTACAAAGTCGTATTTTACTTAGAATAATTGTAAATGTCTGTGACGAATGTTGTGCAACTAAAATGTAGCACAAGAAAGCATATTTATAAGTTACACAAAGGTCAGAATGGTAGGCGGGTACGTCTAGGACAAGGTTGTAAAATTTGTAGATAGACAATGGCTAGTGTAGTGCTCCAATTATCGAAGCAACAGTAAGGTGCGCTACGTGTCATAAATAATACAAAATTGAATAAATACTGTGTTCTAATTCTATTTGGATTCTAATTAGACCTAATTTCTCTATCTAAGCAAAGTAGACCTAATTTTGGGTGAGGGGGTTTATAATCTACCCAACTTAAAATAATTTTGTCCTCGAAATTAAAATAAGGCATAATTTGTTATTCCTTTACGTACATAAGATAAGTCAATCGCAACCTCCTTGCGATAATTAAAATTCTAAACAATCCTTTATAATCCCTTCAAAATTTAGATAGTCACTGTTCAAACCAAAATTCAACCTATCGTAATCTCTCATCGACATCCAAATTTAAATTCAATCCATATAACATCTTCGCATATCAAATTTATCTCACGATCTCCAACTATCATAATCTCTTTTAGAAATAATTCTAATTAAATTTTCCTACTATTTTTTAACTTATGACTTTTGTACTCTTTAAATTTAAATTCAATTTACGTCCTCAATATTTCAAATAGGTAATCCTGCAATCAAAAATTTCTTTTAATTCGATCCTCAAATTTGGAATTTAATCCGTCCATGTTCATGTTTAGAGTTCTATTTATTTTCCTTGAGATTTACATCGATGATTCAACCTTCAATATTAAAATTTTAAATTATATGCTCACGTATAAATATTTTGTTCGCCATATCACAGTTTTTTTTAAATTCATTAATCCCCATCATATTAATCATTCTTCTAAAATTCTCAACTTTAAAACTGACTTGAACCTCTACATCTTAATTTTTTTTTCTCGATCGCAATCTAAAAGAAGTTCCTCTCAAGTTGACAATGCAACTGCTACCCAACTTAGAGTTTACCCATCTATCATATAAGGCTCTTTCATTTAAGAAAACTTATTCCTCAAATTTACTTAATCATGTTACTCAATCCTCAAAATTTAAACACCAAATATATCATATATGATATACCCTTAATCAGTTATAAAAGGCAGTCATCTAGTAATATGATTTGTCTATGTTGTTTATCTAGTACTCTCTATATATCAACTTATACTAGGCACGAGGTTTCATCTTTCCAAAATAAAGGAAGACAGAAAACAATAATGATGAGTTCAAGGGGGAGGTAATAGATTAGAAGTATGGGGATCAAGGCATTTAAAGAATTCAAATAGGAATGTCAAGGCAGTTGTGGATTGAAATCCTATTTTGGTACTTCCTATTCACATGCTCGTATCAGTACAGTTATGTAATGGATACGAAATGCTCAGACATATCTAGAGGGAAAGTACATTCGTCTACTAATCACTATATATCTTAATCCACGCAAAGTAGTTGCTGCTGCATTCAGCGATGCCTGCTGCTGTCGCTATAACAGCAGCAACAGCAGCAATATCCAACAACAGCAGCAGCAAGGGCATCAGTGACAGACAACAGGAAATCTGTCACTATAACAGCAGTATCAGCAGCCGTATCAGGGGCTTTAGCGACATTTTTTGGCGATAGCTGCAGAGGTTCGTCACTAAAACAGCAGAGTATCAGCAGCAATAGCGGTTTTCAATGACAGTAGGCAGGGGCCTTTAACGACAGTTTAGCAATTTTATATATATATATATATATATATATATGGTAATTAATATATATATATAAATATGTTCCTAATTGCTATTTGTATTATAGTATACTATATATAGATATATGTAGTATAGCATATATTATTTTAAAGGGTAGTTAGCATTAGTAAGTGGTGGGTATTACCTTGAGATACCAAGGTAAGTACCAAGGTAATTGGGGATAACCAAGGTATTCGGTTTGGGTATCAAGATTATGGTTTAGTGTTGTGATACCAAGTTGGTTCAAAACCAAGGTATCCATTTAATGTTTGTAATTAGGATTTTATATAATTAATATTTGTTTGATATGTATATGTGATGCTTTACCTATTGTTCTACGTATCCTGAGATACGGTATCCTAGTATCCTAAGATATAACTTTTATGACCTAGACTCTAGTGTTTGAACCCAATATTCTTGAGATAGACTCATGCAACCTAGAAATAAGTAGTTTGACATAATTGCCCATAGTTTGACCATAGTTGACCATAGTTTGACTTAGAGTTGACTTAGTTTGACTTTTGACTTAGAATTGACTTGTTGACCTAGTTGTTGACTAGTTTGACTTATATTTTTTTGAAACCTTGTATTGATGGTGTATTCCATATCTAGGTCTTCGAGGCACCGTATCAAACATCTGTGAGACTATTCATTGGACTTCAGGCGAGTACATTCTCTGATAGTTTCTCATTTATGATATCCTCTATATTCATTGTATCTAATGTAGATATCCATGTTTCTTGACACGATGGTTACACGGATTGGTATATCCAGATCTCGTCATGAGATATTATTCTTTGTATATGGTGTATCTTATGCAAGTCTTGTTTCATTGATTATCTTGTGCATGTACAGACACTGATTCTCGGGAAGATTTGCTACCTTCCTAGAGAATCATGTGTCATAGCATACCATGGTTGGATCTATTATACCAGTCGGGGTAGAGAGTATTTTAGTATAAATATGTGATCATAGCCTCCTTGTATCAAGTCTTGTTCATTGAATAGTGTTAATCATACATCGCACGTATGATTAGCCAGGCCATAAATCGTGTATCATGTTCTCAAGTCGATCATATGTTAAAGCTAGTACTCACACACTTAGCTATTAGTATTCTTGTTCATTGACATATTGCTCATTATTGTATTTATTCCAGTATTTCCTTATTATATATATCTTATTGTATCTATTGTGCATCTTGTATATGTAAGAACCCTAATTCTGAAAACCATATTTCTCTATTATTAATTATGTAATTTATTATTTATAGTAGTTATGAGCTAAATTTAGAGAATAGATTTTATTAGATTTTATTTTGAGATGTTTGAGCATTTAGAGGACTTATGGAGCCATTATAAATTTTTCCTAATTTATTTCATGTAGGAGACCCGTTGTGCAGTTGCTAGCTCAACCGTATGCACCAATATAATTCTTAGAATTTTCTGTGTATATATATATATATATATATATATATATATATATATATATATATATATTTCTATTGGATATTGGATATCAAACCAAAACCCAAACCCATTACCCGCTTGCATCCTAACTCGCGTAAAATAAATATGAAACAGCAGCAGTAGCAAAACCTACCTTGCTCTTCCCTTCTCCACGCGTAAAGGTGAGAATTATCAGCAACAACCCCACCGCTTAATTTTCTTTCATCCGCGCGTAAAAAAACTCCACCACTTCTTATTTTCATCCGCGCGTAAAGTAACCCTCGTGTATATTCATTTCCTTTTTCCGCATGTGACTCATCCCCCACCGCCTCTTTACCTGTTATTACTAAACTCTCCCCAACCGCAATCAAAACCAATGATAGGAAGAAACAGCAGCGGCAGTAATTTCTTAACCAGTAAGTAACCCCCACCGCCTCTTATCACTATATATATATATATGTGTGTTATTATAACTCTTCCAAACCCTAACCCTACTTTTTCTTACAACGAACTAAAACACAATATTGGACGTACACTATACAGAACTTTTGCTCGGCAAGTATACCTTTCCATTGTATTATTATTTATATTCCATCCAATACATGCATGTTTAATTCTGCTTATATAGATATTTATTTATGTAGATTTTGGACCTATTTTATGAGACCACCCTAGTATTATGGAGCATCATTAGATTCATTGGCTGTGACACAATTGTTACACGAGTTGTGAGTCTCATATAGATCACGGACTGCGTGACAGGTCTGGCCTCTTGTACGTATGGTCGTGCGTTAGGGATAACTGATGATAGAAACTGGGTATGCTAGTAGACCTGGCAGTTATTTAGATGTTTTATCATATCATAGATATGGCATGCTTAGAGCATGAGGTGGGGAGAACAACAAGTAAGGCGTTTGGGCTCCTTTACACTTTTCCTAGTTCGCACGGATTCTCCGCTGGAGAAACGGGTGGTTGTGACCCTATATATTGCAGGCGGCCTTTGCCGTTCAAAAGACGGTACGCTTGTAGGCCCCTGATTCTCCGAGAGAATCATGCCAATCCCATTATGGCCAGATACCCATGCATTGGAAAAGTTGTTCTCAAATTGCATTCACTTAGACGGTTAGGCGACCCATTGGATGTTTATATTTCAGTACTTATTGGTATGTTATTATGTATCTTATTACGTCCCTCTGAGGACCTGGTCCCTTTCCAGATATAGACGAGCAGGAGTATCCATAGGAGTACGGACCTGGACCTGACTCTACTTAATAGACTGAGGAGGTCTTACCCTCAGAGTAGTTGTGATTATTTCCACTGTTTAGAGATTTTTGTAGTGGATTTGTTTCCACCCGACTATCAGACTTGATACTTATCTTGGATATCCAGTTATTATTCAGCACTTTATTCCTACTTATTATTTGTGCTGTGGTGAGATATAGATTCTGTATGACTTGTTGTGACAATATATTACCACTGGTGGATTACATATTCATATACAGCGTATGTGTGTATATGATTTCCATATATTGGGGGTTCATATACATACGTCTGGGCGTGTTACTTATTCCTAGTCCTACGTATTTTGGGACTGGGGCGTGACATGTTTTTAGTAGTGGCCCATGCAGGTCTGAATATATTATCTTGGTTATGTAACTGTACCAAGCAAGCCTGCATATAGGAATAGAGTATAAGGATCTCATCCATACTTGACTTAAACCCCATTCTTCCTTAAGTTTTACGCCAAAGACCCTTTACCCTTGTTGGTGTAAAAGCCAAATAACTGTTATTGGCGTAAAAGCCTATTGATTGCCTAGTTAGCATAAAGGCCAAACTATACAGAAGATTGTATACTTTACGCTGCGATTATGACAACTACTAAACTACGTTCCCTTAGTCTTCTCAATCTATATGACGTCATGCAAGCCATGTAGAAAACTACCCTAGCGTAAACTTGATAATAGATAACCAGCGTAGAGCAGCTGATTAGGCGTAAAATGTAAGGATAGGTGATGTGAGTGTATTTGACATTGATTTAGCTTTCCCAGTCATAACCAAATCTCGTGCATTAAACACAGAGATATGCCTCGAGACCTGTGCAAACAACAGCTTTTTACGTAGCGTCTGATTTGTCTTATCTTGAGCGTAAAAACTCATTTTCTGTCAAATATGGAAGAGGCAGCGTATTCAGAAGACTCCCTTTCTTTTTTTTGGATGCTTAAAAACTGACTTATGCCAAATATGTCACTAAACTACAACCTGGGTCTCTGTACAAAAATCATCATCACAGCCGAACCCCTCGATCATCGTGCAGTACTTCTGTCAGATGTCAGGATTCACTGATTAGTCTGACAAATTCATCCGAGGAAATACCAAGAGTTCCTCGTACAACTTACGCTGCAACATATTTCAGGTTTTATTGAACTCTTTATGCGCGAAGACTTTTACACAGACTCTTACGCAGATAGATTTTACGCAGACTTTTACGCGGGCAGATTTTACGCACAGACCTTTTACGTAAGACTTTACGCAGCATATATTTTACGCGTAGATTTTTACGTAGACTTTTACGCATAAAAAAGAATAGCAGACATTTTATGCGGTTAACTTTGAAACTGTTTTACGCCGACAGTCTTGAATCTCTATTTTACGCGGATAGTTCTGAATCGTTACTTTATGTTCCTCTGCTTTACGCGGACCACTCTGAACCTTTACTTTATGCCAAACTATCTTGAAGCTCTGCATTACGCAGGAAGCTTATTAACCTGTTTTATGCCAACTACCTTGAAGTCCTATTTTATGCAGGAAGAAACTTCATGTATGTTGGGGGGTTGATTATAAAATACGCGAACCATTCCCTAGCATATTTTATGCTTCTACATCTAATGCTTGCATCATGTTTGATTTCTGTACTTCTTCTAAACGTTGTGTACATCACCTGCAGAGAGATGGATATGCAGAAGGGATGTACTGATGGTGACACAACTCCTGGAGTCAATAGTCAGACTCAAGGAGAGACCTCACCAACTCCTAGATTTTTAGGACCAAATGGACAGATTCACAATCCAGTTCCATCTGATCTTCCCGTTCCACCTAATGGGAACCACCTTCCAGTCTCATCAATACTGCAGGATGGCCAGGCTCAACTGTTCAAATTCTTTCAGATGATGATACAGGAACAGAGAGAGCAAGCAGCAGAGCAGAGACAAGAGTTCCTAGCAGCACTTGAAAGGATGGCTGCAAAGACTACTGTACCAGCTCAAGCACTAGCTCCAGTACCTCGAGCTAAAGTTGGTTCAATAAAAGACTTTATACAGATAGGTCCGAGGCCGTACAAAGGCATAGAGAGCCCAGAGGAAACTACCAACTGGATTACGCATACTCAGAAATTATTAGAGGAATCACAACTACCTGTAGACCTGTGGATGACGGGTGTAAGAACGCTTCTAGACGGAAATGCTCATCACTGGTGGAAATCCATGGAGCGCCAGTTGGGTACGTACCAGACTTGGGAGCAGTTCTTGGAGTGATTTGAGAGAAAGTACTTTTCGGACACCGTCAGAGATGCATTGTACGATCAGTTTCTCCACCTGGAGCAGGGGAACAGAACGATGGACGAGTATGATGCTGAGTTTAGTCGCCTTAGTAAATATGGCGCTGCCTTGATACCAGATAACTTGGCCAAGGCTAAGAGGTTTTATCATGGACTAACTCAGGAGTTACAACACTACACTAGCTCCCAGTCCCGAATCTCTTATGTCGAGTTACTGACAGAAGTCAGATTACAAGAAACCATCAACAGAGTAAAGGGAGGTCAGCTAAGGACACAGCAAGGACCAGCAAGAACAAAACAAGGAGGACCTATCAGACGTCCTTTAGCTCAGCAACAACAGTATCAGCATAGAGTATGACCATACCAGGTTCCAGATAAGCTCCAATATAACTATTGTGGGAGACGAGGGCACATCTCAAGAGACTGTCGGGCCCGTTTGGGACAGTGTATGAGATGTGGTTCTGGACAGCACCAGGCAAGAAATTGTCCAAAGCAGCAGACATTTCTATCGCCAGTATAGAGACTAGCGCTTCCAGCACCTCGACCTCCAGTAGCAGGAGGATTTCAGCGAGGACCATCACTACCTACACAGGAGGATCAATTCGCGAGGGCCAGACAGGGACAACCCCAGAGGAACGGACAAGTTTTTGCAATGGAAGTGGATGACATGGATCAGGAGATTGATGTTATAGCAGGTATCACTCTTGATTTTACTTTTCCTGCTATGACATTGTTTGATACGGGAGCCACCCACTCATTCATATCATCTAGTTTTATTGCCAAACACAATATTACCTCTACACCTTTACCTAGTTGTATTAGAATTCTCACCGGAGGAGGAGTTGTACCTATTAGTAGAATTTGTAGATCATGTCCTATAGTGATACGTGGCAGAGAGATGAATGCCCGAATCTTAGTCCTTCCTATGCCAACTTTTGATATTGTGCTTGGAATGGACTGGCTAAGCCAGTACCATGCTTTCTTTGATTATTTTGGAGGAAGCATTCTTTTTAAGGTATCCGGCCAGCCTGAACTTGAGTTTGCACGAGGATCCACAGAAATCCTTGATGGTATGCAGCTCGCAATGGACGATGTCGTTTATCATCCCATTATTTTAGAATTCCAAGACGTCTTTCCAGTAGAATTACCAAGCCTACCTCCAGACCGAGATATAGAGTTTTCGATTGAATTAACACCAGGAGCAGCACCCATAGCATCACATGTTTATAGACTGGCAAAGAAGGAGATGGATGAACTGAAGACACAATTGAAAGAACTTGAAGAAAAAGGTTTCATCCGACCAAGTGCATCACCCTAGGGAGCACCAGTATTGTTTGTACCAAAGAAGGATGGGTCAGTGCGTATGTGCATTGACTATAGAGCCTTAAATGCAGTGACAGTGAAGAATAAATATCTACCGCCACGCATTGATGACATATTCGATCAGCTTAGTGGATCCAAGATGTTCTCAAAGATAGATTTGAGATC
Source organism: Iris macrosiphon (assembly GCA_036927795.1). Classification (NCBI taxonomy): domain Eukaryota; kingdom Viridiplantae; phylum Streptophyta; class Magnoliopsida; order Asparagales; family Iridaceae; genus Iris; species Iris macrosiphon. Next base: position 24,726,877 of record JAYESA010000016.1, on the reverse strand, counting down.
GGGATATCACCAGGTGAAGGTACGGAACGAGGACATCCCGAAGACCGCATTCCGGATAAGATATGAGCACTACGAGTTCTTGGTCATGCCATTTGGATTGACCAATGCTCCAGCTATCTTTATGGAGTTAATGCATCGAGTCTTCTACCAGTATTTGGACCAGTTTGTGGTCGTCTTCATAGATGATATACTTGTCTATTCAAAGAGCCACGAGGAACATAAGAAGCACCTGCGGATTATTCTCGAAACCTTGAAAAAAGAGCAGTTATATGCAAAGCTCAGTAAATGTGAGTTCTTCTTGGACAGAGTCTCATTTCTTGGACATATTATTACAGGAGATAGAATTTATGTTGATCCAGAAAAGATTTTGGCAGTCGAGACATGGCATGTTCCTAAATCAGCAGCAGAGGTGATAAGTTTCCTTGGACTTGCAGGATATTACCGACGGTTCATGGAAAAATTCTCAAGGATAGCAACACCTATGACTCGGTTGACTTGCAAAGATCAAGAGTTCATATAGGCCAACGAGTGTCGAACCGCTTTCGAGGAATTAAAGAAGCGACTAACTTCAGCACCAGTATTAACTATTCCATCCGGACCAGGAGGCTATGTGATCTACAGTGACGCATCAGGGAAAGGTTTGGGATGTGTATTGATGCAATATGGCAAAGTGATTGCATACGCATCTAGATAGTTACGAGTACATGAGAAGAATTATCCAAATCAAGACTTGGAACTTGCAGTTACTTATATGGGGAACGAGTGAAAATCTATACAGACCACAAAAGCCTCAAGTATGTCTTCACGCAGAAGGAGTTAAATATGAGACAACGTCGATGGCTCGAATTAATGAAAGATTTCGAGATAGAGCTACATTATCACCCAGGCAAGGCTAACGTTGTAGCAGATACGTTAAGCCGGAAGCCAGCAGCTTATTTCCTAACAACACAGAAGAAATTACTGGAGGACTTACAAGGTCTTGGCATTGAAGTGATATTACCCGGAGCAAACGGGACACTAGCCAACTTGCAAATACAATCATTACTAGTAGAGAGAATCAAGGCAGCATTGCCTACAGACGCCAGGTTCAGAAGGTTAAAGGAAAGAACAGAGGCCGAAGAACAGACAGGACTGCGAATTCATGATGACGGGATATTATGATGTGGTAATCATCTTTATGTTCTAAATGGAGAAATTCGACAGAAGCTGATGACAGAAGCTCATAGTTCGATATATTCTATTTATCCTGGGGGCACCAAAATGTATCGTGACTTAAGATAGCATTTTTGGTGGCATGGAATAAAAAGAGAGAGAGCTCGCTTTGTAGCTAAATGTTTGGTATGCCAGCAAGTAAAGGCAGAGCACCAGAGAACGGCAGGATTATTACAACCACTCCCGATTCCAGAATAGAAGTGGGAACACATCACTATGGACTTCGTCATAGGTTTACCCAGGAGTCCAAGTGGTAGAGATGCAGTATGGGTAATGGTGGACCGACTCACCAAGTCAGCCCATTTCTTACCTTTTAGAGTTGGCCAATCTACAGAAGCTTTGGCTGACTTATATATGAAACAGATCGTGAGATTGCACGGCGTACCAGTCAGCATTGTATCAGACAGGGATTCGCACTTTACGTCGTATTTTTGGAGGAGCATGCAAGAAAGTCTTGGAACTCGTCTAAAGTTTAGTACATCTTATCACCCACAGACAGTTGGGCAGTCAGAACATACTATTCAGACATTGGAGGATATGTTGAGGGCTTGTATATTAGACTTTGGAGGATCATGGGAGGACCACATATACCTTGTGGAGTTTTCTTACAACAATAGCTATCAAGTGAGCATCCAGATGGCTCCGTTTGAAGCATTGTATGGAAGAAAATGTAGGTCTCCTGTGTGTTGGAGTGACGTAGGAGAACGTCATATTCTGGGACCAGAGTTAGTGGTCAACACCGTTAAGACAGTTTAAAAGATGCAAAAATACTTGCGAGCAGCACAAGACAAGCAAAAACAATAGGCATACCTTCATCGTCGTCCCTTGGAGTTTAAAGAGGGCGATCATGTCTTCTAAAGGATATCACCTACTAGAGGCACCATTCGATTCGGAGGACGCGACAAGTTGAGTCCAAGGTATATTGGACCTTTTGACGTGCTAGAGAGAGTGGGATAAGTGGCATATCGACTTGCACTACCACCTTGACTTGAGGAAGTACATGACGTATTCCATGTGTCGCAGCTCAGGCGATATGTGGCAGACAGCAGTCATGTTCTCGACCATTCAGAGATCACCATTGGGCTGAGCTTGTCATATCAAGAGCAACCCGTAGGAATCCTTGATCGTCGAAAGAAAGTATTGAGAAACCAATCTATTCCCTTAGGAATCTGGACCTGACTCTACTTACCAGACTGATGAGGTCTACTTACCAGACTGAGGAGGTCTTACCCTCAGAGTAGCTGTGATTATTTTTACTGTTTAGAGATTTTGTTACTACTTCAGTCTAGTCATTTTGTAGTGGATTTGTTTCCACCCGACTATCAGACTTGATACTTATCTTGGATATCTAGTTATTATTCAGCGCTTTATTCCTACTTATTATTTGTATTGTGGATAAGATATAGATTCTGTATGACTTGTTGTGACAATATATTACCACTGGTGGATTGTATATTCATATACAGCGTACGTGTGTATATGATTTACATATATTGGGGGTTCATATACATACGGCTGGGCGTGTTACGTTTTCCTAGTCCTACGTATTTTGGGACTGGAGCGTGACAGTATATTCATATCTATTTACTGTTATATAGTTTTTATCATTGATTAGAACTGTTGTTAGGGATGTACTCTGCTCCTTTCCTGACTGGATATATTTTTCTCAGATGACACTGAGGACTGGTACCCTACACATTATGGACCCAGGATGTTGTGGGTTTAGAGTCAGAGACCCTGGCTCAGGAGGGACTTATCCCAACTAAGACAGATGACCCGAGATTAGTAGCTTCTTAGTATTCTTTGTACTGGATTTGTCTCCAGCTTATTTGTTAGTATTTCTTTTTGACTCATTGATGTATTATTTCAGACTCATGAGTTGTATTGACTATTCTATTCTTTATCATTTTTGTGCTCGTTCCGTCTTAGATCTATGATTGAGTATATTGTTATTGTTGATGGTACATTATATTGCTAGATAAATTATCCAGACAGTATTCTACCACCGATTATGTGGCATAGGCTGGGCGTTGTTCCTGACTTATAACCTTACACCAGGTGTGGGTCATGACACAATACTTTGAGCCCAACATGAGACTAAGTCCATTAGACCCTCTTTCTTAGTTAATTAAGGAGATTAGCTTAATTTGTATTAGTTTAAAAATTTACCAATATAGCCCTTCCTAATTATTTCTCATAATTATATAGTGGGGTTACAATACACATTTTGTTGTGAGTTGGAGGGAAAGAAAGGGGGCCGGCCATATGAGGACTCTCATTCTCTATCCTCTTCATTAGTTTATTTTACTTAGATCTCTAATTGTGTTCTTTCCTAAATTGACTCATCCCTCAAAAAATTTAACCCAATTCACACTCATTACCTCTCGACTTCCTCATCTAAGAAGTATTGGAGCTTGGATTGCAAAGAACACTTGAAGAAGGAGGATTCGACAAGAAAATTGTGTCCTAATTTGTCCATTAAGATTTTTATTGGAAATCTATTTTCTAATAGGTAAATTCTGAATCTACCATTTAATTTAGACTATAAGTCATGCATTTAACCATTAGAAATCACCATTTGGCTTTGGGCTACCCATAGGATCAAGAACTAGGTTCATATGACTTGTATTATGAAAGTTACAGGGTAATTTGTATCCTATTATGGAAAATTAAGAGATTAAAATATCAAGTATGTATCATGAGACAAATTAGATCTAATTAGACTTAGATCGGGGTTATGGGACTAAGTACGTATCCATAATTGGACACGAGTAAAGCGTATCATAGAAATTTGTGATACGGTGTGATACGGGGCTCATTTTTTGGTGATTTGTGTGAATTTCCTCTAATTCCTAATGTGACTAGTTGTATTAGTTATTAATATATGCATTTCAGTTGTATAGATGTTTATTATGGAGAATTATGAGTTTTAGCTTTTCATCTGAGGGTATATCATAAGCATCTTGGTGATGCACTTGAGGTATTTGCCTAATTACCATGCTATGTCTCTCTCTCTCTCTCTCTCTCTCTCTCTCTCTATATATATATATATATATATATATATATATATATATATATATATATATATATATGAAGTACTAAGCAATTTATATTGAGATATATGAATATGTGTATATCAATGTGTGTGATTAGCTATAGATGGGTGACTATGTGTGCTTAGTTAACTGTGTTGTATGTGTGAAGCAACTGAGAGATTGAGGAGATGTGTGCAGGTGGTTTTATGAGTAGTGAGGGGGGGAAACTCACTGTGACAGTAAGTTCATGCAGTATGTTTGTGTTTGTTGATTTTGAGTGTGCAATAATGCACATGTGTTTTGTGGAAGCACTGATACACAGGCTTTTGGTATAAGGGTTAAGGGGGTCGGGCAGTTACAGTTTTAGGCAATAACAGCTGCAGTGTTGTGGTGCAGCAGGCCTCACTCAAGGGCAAGCAAGGATGTAAGGGGAGGGTTTTGTTTTTAGTGCAAGTATTGGTAGCAGCTGCTACCTTGACTGTCAGGTCAGTGTGTATATGAAGAGAGCAAAAGCAACAAGTGTATCAGAAGTCATGAGATACACACCATAGCAAGTTGCCTTCTGAGTTTAGGTCAGTATGTATATGAAGATGTAACAGCAGCAGTAGCAGTTGCTACTTTTGTCACTACCACATTTTCTAGGAAAGGGTATTTTGGTAATTTCCTATTTAAATAAATATTGTGCATGGTAAATAATTATTTGTTGTATTATTTAATTGTTATTAGTTATTATTTAATTATTTTAGACTTATTTTAGTGGACCCAACTAGTTTAGTTTGGACCCATGGACCAACATGAATTAATTAGTTAGACTTGGCCCATTTAGAAAGCCCATAGTTAAGGAGATGGATTAAATTAATTAAATGATTAGACTAGAAGCTTCCTTCCTTAATTATTTCTTCATGAGAGGCCCCAAGGGGTACATTGGACATTTTACAATTGCTTGGGGGAGGGGCTATGGCCGGCCTATTAAAGAGGGGGGGAAATTTCTCTCTCCTCTCATCTCATTCCAAATCTAGATCTAGAATTCTCCCACTACCAAATTCCCTCCATTCCCAATCCAATTCCCTACCAAATTCATTCCAAATTCTTCCCAATTCACCATTAGAGAAGGAGGAAGCAAGGATCTAGAAGAAGGAAGCAAGGATCTACAAAGAGGAGCAAGGATCTACAATTTGGAAGCAAGTTCATCTCAATTGGAGGTTTCATTGGGAATCCATCTCCCAATAGGTATAATTCAGATTTTCCCATTTAAATAGCTTCTAAATCTGAGATTTAATCATGTAAAATCAACCTATATGTATGTAGTACCCATAGGACTTTGTTTTGTGTTCATAGGAGACCCATGGAGAAAGTTATGGTGCTTTTTGTGTCAATTTTGTTGGAATTCCGAATTTATATTTTGTTGTGTGTGTCAATTGATCCTATAGATCAATTGAACATGAGATTTGTGTTTGAGGCTAGTGTCGTGTCCATATTGGGATACTTGTGGTTCGTATCCCAACTATTTGGTGATACGTGTCATTTGGGGGTTTTCCTCCGACACGGGGCTTTGAACATGTCGTATTTTGACACGGACACATAGATCTACTTTTGACGCTTTGATTTGTTCATAAATATTATTTGTGATTTGTTTGTGTCCTTCGGGGTGCATTTGGTTGTGTGTTGGACTCGTGTCGCATGCGTATCCTAGATCTAGTGGGATACGGTGAGATACTCTCCAATTGTGTGTATTTTTGCATAGATCTAATTAATTGTGGTTCAATTCTTCATTTATAATTAGTATATATATATGGATATTAAATATTTATTTTGTGTATTTATTATAGTAATTATTGTAGCATAGATCTATATTTTGGGTGTGCTAATATAATGTACAATATAATATGTAGCTTTCTTGCATGCAAATATATATGTTACTACTTGTTAAATAATATAATTTATACATAAAATGTTTTATAAAATATATTTGTATGTTTAATTGTGTAATTATATTATTTATAATTATTATGTAATTATTTGGATATTAATGTAAATATTTTAGGTGTGCTTCTAGCCATGTAAATTATATGTTCTTTGTTAAATATTTGAAGGTATAAGTTTATGTGTATATTAATATATATATGTACATTTTTGTATTAATGGTTTATATATATATATATATATTTACTGTTTTATATATTCTGTTTATATATATATATATATTGTTTATATATTCTATTTTTATATATATAATTATATATATACAACTTGTTTTAGTGACAGTGAATTAATGAGAGTAAAAAACTGTCATTAATTAGCCGACTAATAGCAGCCGCTGTAGCCTTCGGGCAATTAATGACAAACCTGTCATTAATTGCAGCAGCGGGAAACAGCAGCTTTTCTGCGACGCTTTTCTGCGACAGTTTAACTGTCAGCGAAAACCAAAGCAGTGGCAGTTTATTATTTGGGTTTCGGTGACAGTCCTTCGGTGACAGTCCCGACTGTCACTATTTAAACTGTTTTGATTTAATCATATTTTATTCACTATTTTTCAATGACGCTTTGACAGATTTAATGTATATATTATATATTATAATTGTATATATATATATGTATGTATATATATATATATGTGTTTTGTGAGGTATAATAATTATTATAATATAGTATTTTAATTGTATGAATATTGGTTTGCATATATATTATTTATGATATATATATTAATTGTATTATTAATATACTTTGTGTAAGATTCTTTTGGAATCTATTTGATTCCTAAATTGTTGTAGTTTATCCTATATTATTTTATAGATGTCTTGTGAGGTTGACTTTGGGTTTGACCATGTTTGACTTTAGTGGACTTTAGAGCTGACCATAGTTGACTTTTGACTTAGAATTGACTTATTGACCTAGAAATTGCCTAGTTTGACTTGTTCTCTTTCCGGGACCTTGTATTAATGTGGTATTCCATATCTAGGTCTTCGAGGCACCGAGTCAGACATTTGTGAGACTGTTCATTGGACTTCAGGCGAGTACATTCTCTGATAGTTTCTCATTTATGATATCCTCTATGTTCGTTGTATCTAGTGTAGATATACATGTTCTCTTGACACTATGGTTACACGGATTGGTATATCCGGATCTCGTCATGAGATGTTATTCCTTGGTATATGGTGTATATGGTGCAAGTATTGTTTCATTGGTTATCTTGTACATGTACAGACACCGATTCTCGGGGAGACTAGCTATCTTCTTGGGGAATCTCGTGCCATAACGTACCGTGGTTGGATCTATTATACCAGTCGGGGGTGGGGAGTATTTTAGTATAGATATGTGATCATACCCTCCTTGTGCATGTCTTGTTTCTTGTGAGTGTTGATCATACACCGCACGTATAATCAGCCAGGCCATTATACTCTTGTGCAAGTTCCTAAGCCGATCACATGTTAAAGCTAGTACTCACACACTTAGTCATTAGTATTCTTGTTCTATCAGCATATTGTTCATTATTGTATTTCTTTCCAGTACTTCCTTATTGTCTATACATTTCTTGTATCTATTTATGCATCTTGTTTATCTACAGCTACTTACTGTTACATAGTTTTTATCATTGTTTGAGAACTGCTGTTAGGGTTGTACTCTGCTCCTTTCCTGACTGGATATATTTTTTCAGATGACACTGAGGAGTACCCTACCTATTATGGACCCCAGGATGTTGTGGGTTTAGATTCTGAGATCCTGGCTCAAGAGGGACTTATCCCAACTGAGACAGTTGACCCTGGAGTTGTAGCTTTATAGTTTTGTAGTATTCTTTTGTACTGGATTTGTCTCCAGCATATTTCTGTATTTTTCTTCAGACTCATTGATGTATTATTTTAGACTCATGAGTTGTATTGTGACTATTCTATTCTTATCTGATTCGTGTTCATTCTATCTTAGTTCTGTGATTGAGTACACTATCTTTTGGTGGTTCATTATATTAGATAGACTTTCTAGACAGCGTTCTACCGCCGATTCTGCGGCGTAGGCTGGGCGTTGTTTCCGACTAGTACCCTTACCCCGGGTGCGGGTCGTGACAACTTTGTGCATAGGATTCAGCATACTGGAAGGGGAAATACACTATGTTTGGATATATATGACTTTATGAGTCATGTTAAGTATCGATTAGTAAGTTAGTAAGTTATTAGAGTATCAGTTACTAGTATCAGTGTGTTGGTGAGGGTGATTAGTTGAGTATCAGAAATAGTGTTACCAGTTAGTGTATCAGTTAGAATATAGTGTTAAGATAGGATAAGTATGCCAGTGTATCAGTTAGAGTTAAATTAGTATATAGCTATTATCATTTAGTATAGTAGTATATGTTAGCAATTAGTTATATATATATATATATATATATATATATATATATATATATATATATATATATATATATATATGTCAATTAGTGATAACAACTGTTACTTAGTATATATATAGATACGTAGAGTATCTTATATAGAGATTAGTGTTATTAACTAATATAGCTAGGATTTACTTGTAATAGCTAGTTAATAGCTCTTTGAGCCTAAAACCTTAGTGTGGACCTAAAAACTTGTTCAAGACCTAAGAATGGCCTAAAAATTCATATTAGTGCATTTTGCCTCATTTCTTACTTCATTACACCAAGTAACATGATATTCCTATTTAGGTGTGTATGACACCAGATCGGATACTGAGGTATACCATTTGCTCAAGATCACAGACGAGTATATTCTCTGATAGTTTTCATATTTGATAGCCACTATGTTCATATATTTAGTATTGAGATATTTGATTCTTGACACTATGGTTTCATGAGTTAATATACGTGGATCTTGGTCAGGGGATGTTATTATCGTGGTTACTCAGTGATCGCCATGTCGTACTTCATGATTACTCAGTGATTACCATAATATATTAGTGATTGTATTGACCGTGATCATAGTGCATGATATTATAGGCCATGTAGTGTGATATACATGTTATAACATATCATGATTTAGATCCATGTACTAGTCGGGGGTTGGGAAGTATTTGTAGATATGTGATCATACCTTATAGCCCGTGATTTAGTGTAGCCCGTGATAGTTAGCAAATTATGTCACTCATGCGTGATCACACTAGCTTACCTTTTTATATAGTCCGTGCTAGGCCCAAGTCGATTACATTATCTTACTAATATTTCAAGGCACATTTTTATATATTATTTTCTTTATTCCAGTTCATTATATTATTGTTTCTCACCATATTATTCTCAGTTCTTGCCATTATTTATCGTGATGATCTTTCTCGTGATATATGCTAGTTTAGTTACTTCCATCATTTATGTTCATTACTATTATTATTTTATAGTTTTTGTCAATTATTGGAAGTGCTATTTGAATTATACTTTGCTCCAATCCTGACTGGATATATTTTTCAGATGATTCATTATAGGCCTGGTGTCCTACGCACTACAGGCCATAGGATAGCGAGTCAGTTGAGTTATCACCAGTAGAGCCTGTTGAGTTAGCAACAGCCGTTGATGAGGCATAGTTAGTTTATCCTTGATATTGTATATGTTAGTTAGACTTTGGCATTGTATTATTCTTGAGATTTGTATTGAGATTAGACTTGGACTAGTGATGTATTATGACTTTACTTCTTTTCTTCTATTCCATATCGTGCCTTATCATCCTCTAGTTTGTTATTGTGATTGAATATTGTTTACCATTACCATATTATCATATTGTCCTCCATTCAGAGTTGAGATTGCATGACAGGTACCTTATATATATATATATATATATATATATATATATATATATATATATATATATATATATATATATATATATATATATATATATATATATATATATATATATATATATATATATATATATATTGTGTAAAATGTTTAGATAGTATTGTTGACCTAGACAGTATTCTACCGCCGATGTTGCGGCGTAGGCTGGACGTAGCCACGTACTCGTGCCCTTACACCGGGTGCGGCTCGTGACACATTTTTGTGGTGTCCCATGCAGGTCAGGTTTCGTAACTAGTGCGATGTCTAGGTAGTAGCACTCAGACTTAGAGTATTACTACAAGCCTGCTATAGGATATAGGACTAGGGATATATGATGATAGAATACTCAATCATTACTAGGAAACATTTCTATCTTTTGATATTGCAATCTTTATCATTCAGAATAATTGCTTTCTTTGGAATATTACTGTCCTTCCTTAATGTTATCGTATCTTGCACAATATTTATTTCTTTGTTGAATCAATCTTCAGGATGCCTCTGAAGACTCGATCGCAGCGCTCTGGAGCAGTTTCGGCGTGGTCTGTTACTTTGTCACCTCAGAGAGAGCCAGCAGCGATTGTTCCGTCTCCTTTCGCTCAGAGGATCGAGGATGTAAAGAGGGCTCTGCGACTAACAAAAATTCCAGAGGGCCTACAGGTGGAGGCAGTGGGCAGCCAGATGTTCGACATTGCTCTGACATGGTTCCATACAGACCCAAGGATCGCAACGCCAGGCCTGACTTATGAAGCTTTCAAAGATCTTTTCAAGGAGAAGTTCTTCCCAAATGTAGCTTTGAGTGCTCTAGAGAGCCAATTCTTAGATCTCGTCCAGGGGAACATGACGGTGGACGAGTATGCAGCAAAGTTCTACAGAGTAGACAGATTTATAGAGAAAAGAATCCTCTAGGAAAGGCCCAAAAGTTTTGGAAGGGTTTGATTAGGGAGATCAAATCTATTACTAGAGGACACCGTACAACGACATTTTAGGATATCCTGATGGACGCAAAGAGAGCAGAGGATGACTTGGAGCTCAAATCAAAGAGGATGTGAGGCCCCTTAGGAGGAGCTAGCAGTAGTATGGGTCCATCCAAACGGCCCCACTTTCAGCAGCAGAGGACCTTTCAACAGCAGAGACAACAGTTTCATGTACCATTCTGTCACTACCATATTTTCTAGAAAAGGATATTTTAGTAATTTTATAATTAATTAAATATTGTGCTTGATAAATAATTATTATTGTATTATTTAATTTTGTTAGATGTTAGTTATTTATTTTGGACTTGTGTTAGTGGACCTAACTAGTTTAGTTTAGACTCATGGACCAACATGTATAAATTATTAGAATTAAGCCCATTTAGAAAGCTCATTGATTATGAGGTTAATTAATTTAATTAAACCATTAGACTAGAAGCTTCCCTCCTTAATTATTTCTTCATGAGAGGCCCCAAGGGGTATAATGGACATTACATAGTGACTTGAGGAAGGGGTAAGGGGCCGGCCTATTAAAGAGGGGGGGAATGTTTTTCTTTCCTCTTTTTATTTGCAAACTATATCTAGAATTTTGGGAGAATTTAGAGATTGATATTTGTTGTGTGTGTCAATTGGTCCTATAGATCAATTTGGCATGCGCTTGTGTGTTTGGGGCTAGTGTCGTATCCACAATTGGGTACGTGTAGGTCGTATCCCAATAATTTGGTGATACGTGTTGTTTTGGGGGGGTTTTCTCCGACACGGGACTTTGAGCATGTCATATTTTGACACGGACACATAGATTTGTGTTTGACTCTTCGTATTGCTCATAAATAATATATTAGACTTGTTCGTGTCCTTCGGGGTACGTTTGGATGTGTGGTGGACTCGTGTCGCAAGCGTATCCTAGATCTAGTGGGATACGGGTATGATACACTCCATATGTTATGCAATTTAATTTCTAGATCTATTTTTCTTGTTATTGTAATATGTAATTATATATATATATATATATATATATATATATATATATATATATATATATATATATATATATATATATATATATATATATTGTTGTGTATATATAATTATGTATTGATGTGTCATAGATCTATGTATCTATTTTACCTATGTGTATATATATATTTATGTAGCTACTATTCTACATATGTAAGAGCTATTTAATATTGTAGTATGTATATATATTATTAGTTGTGTTATATATATATATATATATATATATATATATATATATATATATACACATATTATTGTATAATTATATATATGTATACGTATATGTGTTGTTATATATATGATACTATATATATATATGTATGTTAAGTCATATGTAGTTATTATGTACACATATATATGTATATAGAGGAGTATTTATGTATGTATGTATGTATGTATGTATGTATGTATGTATGTATGTATGTATGTATATATTTATATAGTTGTAGTTATATACATATATTATATATAAGAGAGGGAGATTTAGCGACATTACCTATGGCGACAGATCAGTGTCACCAACAGCAGCAGCAGTAGCACACAGCAGCAGCAACAACAGCGAATTCAGCGACAGCAGCCACAGTAGCAATAGCGATAGCAGCAATAGCAATAGCAGCAGCACAACAACAACGACAGCAGCAACTCAGCAACAGCGACAGCAGCAGAAAAACCGTCGTAGTAGTAATAGTTTCCGCCAGCAGCAGCAGCAATTGCGATGGCGATAACAGCTCTTTAGCGACGGACCTGCGGTTATATATATATAATTATAGTTTATATTATATAGATATATATATATGTATATATATGGTATTAATATATACGTATATATTTTTCTAATTGCTAATTGTGTTTTAATATACCATATTTATAATATTTAGTTGTTAACATATATTTATTATTGGGTAGTTAGTATAAACAAGGTATTGGATATTACCTTGAGATACCAAGGTAAGTATCAAGGTATTTTAGGATACCCAAGTTATTGGATTTGGGTATCAAGATTATGGTTTAGTATTGTGATACCAAGTTGGTTCGAAACCAAGGTATCCATTTAATATTATAATTAGTATTTTATATATATATATATATATATATTAATATTATTTGACATATGTATGTGATGCTTTATCTATGGTTTACGTATCCTGAGATACGGTATCTTAGTATCCTAAGATATAGCTTTTATGACCTAGACTCTAGTGCTGGAAACCAATATCTTTGAGATAGATTCTTGCAACCTAGAAATATGTAGTTTGATATATTTGACCATAATTTGACCATAGTTGACCGGTTTGACTTAGAGTTTACCAAGTTTGACTTTTGACTTAGAGATTGCTTGTTGACCTAGAAGTTGACTAGTTTAACTTATTTTCTTTTTGAAACCTTATATTGATGTTATATTCCATATTCAGGTCTTCGAGGCACTATATCAGGCATTTGTGAGACTATTCTTTGGACTTCAGGCGAGTACATTCTCTGATAGTTTCTCATTTATGATATAGTCTATGTTCATTATATCTAGTATTGATATCCATGTTTCTTGACATGATGGTTACACGGATTGATATATCCGGATCTCGTCATGAGATATTATTCTTTGGTATGGTGTATCTTGTGCAAGCCTTATTTCATTGATTATCTTGTACATGTACAAACACTGATTCTCGGGAAGAGTCACTATCTTCTTGGGGAATCATGTGCCAAAGCGTACCATAGTTGGATCTATTATATCAGTCGAGGGTAGGGAGTATTTTAGTGTAGATATGTGATCATACCCTCCTTGCATCAAGTCTTGCTCTTGAATAGTGTTAATCATACACCACAAGTATGATTAGCCAGGCCATAAATCTTGTATCATGTTCCCAAGCCGATCACATGTTAAAGCTAGTACTCACACACTTAGTCATTAGTATTCTTGTTCATTGTCATATTGTTCATTATTGTATTATTCCAGTATTTCCTTATTGTATATCTCTTGTATCTATTATGCATCTTGTATATTCACATCTATTTACTGTTACATAGTTTTTATCATTGATTAGAACTGCTGCTAGAGATGTACTATGCTCCTTTCCTGACTGAATAAATTTTTCTCAAATGACACTGAGGATTGGTACCGTACATATTATGGACCTCAGGATGTTGTGGTCTTAGAGTCAGAGACCCTGACTCGGGAGGGACTTATCCTAACTGAGGCAGATGACCCATGTTTAGTAGCTTCTTAGGATTCTTATACTGGATTTGTCTCCAGCTTATTTTTGTAGTATTCTTTCTGACTCATTAATGTTATTATTTTAGACTCATGAGTTGTATGTAACTATTCTATTCTTTATCATATTCATGCTCATTTCTATTTTAGATCTGTGATTGAGTATATTGTTATTGTTGGTGGTTTATTATATTACTAGATAGATTACCCAGACAGCGTTCTACCGCCGATTCTGCAGCGTAGGCTTGGCGTTGTTCCCGACTTGCATCCCTACATCGGGTGTGGGTCGTGACACATTTTTAGTGGTGGCCCATGCAGGTCTTTCTATTCGAGGTCACAATTAGTGTGATTCATAGTAGTGCTATAAATTTAGTACTATTATGAGCCTGTGTCAGGATATAGGATATAGGCTATAGATTGAGAATACTCAATAACATCTAGAAAAAATTATTTTGATTCATTCAACTATTCTCCTTTAATATTGATATTTGATCTCTTAAATTATCTTTTCCTTGAGTGTCTTACATCACGTGCCATATTGATTCTTTTTTTTGCTTTGTGTCATGATGCCGCCTAAGACTAGATCACAGCAGAGGAGAGCAACTTCTGAGAGGTCTGCGACGTCCCGAGGGCCTGCACCAGTAACTTCTTCGGTGATTGGAGTGCCAGCTGCTTTTGGAGGTCCATCACCTACTCAGAGGACTATGCCAGCTGTATCTGAGGGGCTTCTACCTCCACCTTCCGTGCCAGCAGAGGCGACACAGATGTTTACACTGTTTCATGAGATGCTCGAGGCACAGAGGGCTCAGTCTGAGGCACATCAGAGGCAGACCGATGTTTTATGGCAGGGCATCGAGGGTTCTCATCATCTTGCTTATGTCGTAGTAGAGAGAGGAGTTCTGGTCCAGTAGCAGGTTGTTCCTCAGGTTGCTCAGCTTCGGCCAGGTAATATTCAGGACTTCAAGAAGCTGGAGCCTAGGGTCTTCAAGGGGACAGAGGGCATCGTTTATGATGATGATTGACTCGAGGATATTGAGCGTCTTATGAGGGTGTCCCGTCTTTCTGAGGATCTGAAGCTTGAGGCGGTAGGACTTTAATTGTTCGACGTTGCCCGTACTTGGTTCAGGAATGAGCCGATTCTTGTTGACGTAGGACAGCCTTGGGAGGTATTCAAGGACATCTTCAAGAAGAAGTTCTTCACTAGGGCAGGCAGGCTAGACTTGGGGAGGCAATTTGAGAACCTTATTCAGAGAAGCATGTCTGTGGAGGAGTACGTTACGGAGTTCGGCAGGTTTAGCCGATTTACAGAGTATTTGGTGAGAGAGATGGAGGTTTGGACTATTCGTTTCTGTGAGGATCTAAACTGGAAGTGAAGATCCTCATTCCGTCTTTTTATGAGACATACTCGGAGTGTCACTACCACGTTCCGAAAACAGGGGTATTTTCGACTTTTTAAATGTTTAATATTATTGTAGTTACGATTAAATAATTGCATGATAGTAAATTTAATTTAAATAAATATGTGATATATAATTTAAATATAATATTATATGTAGTGTTTATTTAATTTTAAGCTAGTAGACTTGACCTAGAAGCCAGTAGACGAACACCTGTCAGAATTATAGAATTTTTGTATTTAATTATTTAGTTAGAATTTAATTCTTGGAGTTTGTAATTAATTACCGTATTTTATTTAATATTTTTGTGCATTTCCTTTGCTTCGATATTTGGAGCGCTATCCTGACTTTTGTCTTCCAACAAATTTCACAATCTTGACCTAGACATGCCCACCTTCCATTCTGCTATTTTTTGTAACTCATAATTATGATCTCTGTGCATTATTTCTAGCCGCACAAAAATCGTCGCGGACGTTATTTAATAAATTTCTATTTTTGTATCGTTGTGCGTTCCAATTGAAATTGGAGGCAATCTTGACCTATTTTTCGTGCGGCCCAAATTAGGATAATATTCTGTTCTGAGTCTTCTTCATTATTGGTATTGATGACCTGACCTGATTTTGGCCCCATGTACTCCTAATTAATTTTAGAACGCAACTTGCATTTATTTCTAATTAAATTGAGGATACTATTTTAACCGATTCTGAAAATTCCAATTTAATTCCAGTGCCCTGTAAATTGAGCCCATACCGAACTTATAGCGCCCCCTGACCCTACAAAACACCGGACACCGAATCGCCCGCCAAATTTTTGTCATTTTATGTGTTTGTGCAATTTCCCGAATTTAAGGAGCCAAGTTGCAATTATTCAATTGTAGGTGTCATCACACCATTGGCCAAGACCAAATGGAAAGGTTATTTATTTGTGGACCAAATTGCATTTTTTTCCCACTCAACTTTGCATGAAAATAATTTCCTTCATGAACAATCCTAGCCACTCATTTAAAATTGGACCATCACCACCCTTCATCCACATCTCACCCCTCCCTATTTAATGTCCCATCAAACCCTAATCCCTAGAAAACCTAGGTAGCACACCTCCCCAAGCCCCCACATTTTCTCTCCAACGTATGATCAAATCCTCTTCTCCTTCTTCCTTTCTTTTTCTCTTCTTCTCTTTCTTTTCTTCTTCTTCCTTTCTTCATTAATTTTAAATTTAAATTGGAAGGGGGGAACACTGTTCACCCACCCCTTCACCTCTGTACCCGGCGGCCCTTGCCGACTCCGGCGGCCCAGCCTAGCCCCCTCCTCTACACCCGACCGAGTCCCCCACTTCGGCTGCTCCTTCCCCATTCTCCGAGCTGAGCCACCTCTCCACCACCTTGCTCGACTCCCCGACCTGCACTCCGGCGCTGACTGCCCCGACCACCCGGCGACTCTCCTCCTAAGCTCCACCGCACCCTGCTCCTCCCCACAGCTCCTCCGGCGGCCCACTGCACCCAGGCCGACCCGCCGGCTACTGTGCCCGACTTCCCTCCTCCGATTCTGGCCTGCTACTACTCCGGTGGGCGGCCAACACCATCACCACTCCTCCCATCTACCCCCTCGACTCCTCCCCCATCCTCCCTACAGCCGGCCCACTGCTCGGCCGACTCCCTCCGGTCGAGCTCCTCCTCCCTGTACTCCGGCTGTACTCCGGCCGACCCACCACTGTAAGTCTCCTTCTCATCTTCCTTCTTCCTTCTTCTTTCTTCCTGTGTATGCATATATATATATATATATATATATATATATATATATATATATATTTAGTTTATGAATGCAATGTGTATATGTATTTATATATATTAATGTGTAGGTATATGTATAGTATTTATTTAACTAATACTATATACATGTGTGTATAGTGTTATTTTATTAATATTAAATTGTATAAGTATAGTATATATATACCTTAGTATAATGTAATGTATGTATTAAAACATGAATATGTATATTATTTATTTTTATTAATATTTAATTGTATAAGTATAGTATGTATATTAGTATAATGTATATGTATTTAATAGTATATGTATGTATTTTAATTATGTATCATATAGTGTTAATATGTATATACGTATTGTATATTTAATAACTGATATACATGTAAATACGTATATATAGTATATATAATTAATTTGATATATGTATATATGCATATTTTGTATACTTAATATATTCTAATTGGTTTGTATATATGTATATATGTTGGTTTATTTTATATAATATCTATTTATTAAAAAGTATATGCTAGTATAAATTTAAATTGGTGTATTAGTATTACTATATTTAAATGATAATGTTGACAATATATATATATTCTAAAATGTATTTTTGGAATATATATGAGTATACATATATAATGTTCAACTAGTATAAATCAAATATGTATTTAAAAGGCATATATATATATATATATATATATATATATATATATATATTGTAAATACATTAAATTGGTGCATGAATAAATATTGTAAGTATTAATAAGTGTAATGTGTTTTACGTATCCCTACTAGATGACCCTAGTTGACTAGTGCCCTGCCTGGCATGGCCCTGAGGCCAGTGTTTTGACTGTGTGTTAGGGTAGCACCTGATGCAAGTGTTTGTGATATGTTTATAGGACTGTTGGTTCGTCCAGGAGATACTCTGGAACAGGACACCAATAATTACCAGCTAAGGACTCAAGGCAAGTACATTCTCTGATAATTTCCAATTCCTTGATAATTTCTATAAATTCAATAATCATGAAATGTTACATCTGAATCCTTGACACTGTGTTACACGGACTAGTATAGCTTGGATCTGCAGTCATGAGATGTTACATTGATTATCGTATTAACATTGTACACGACATGTATATTAGACATCGTACATGATAGATTGGACTTGCTCGTGTATCGTGACGTGTCATGGTTGGATCCACAGTACTAGTTGGGGGCGAGAAAGTAGTTAGTAAGAAATGTGATCATAACCTCTTATTGTAGTGTAGAACAATGTAAGTGTTAATCATGCTCTCCACCCATGATTAGCCAGGCCCTGTAGCTATCGTACATGTTCCCAAGCCGATCACATTTTGAAACTACTATTTCAAACACTTAGAATAGATTACAGTTCCCTATTTTAAATCATATACTACATCACCCGTATATGATGCTGTTCCTTATTCTTTTCATTCTCATACATGCACTGACTATATCATATTGCCTATCGCCTGTCTCTTTACATTGTCTGTCTCTTTTTTTAATTCCCATTGCATTATTTCACTATCTTCTCAGTAGCTAGCATCACATGTTTATTACTTTATAGTCCTTATCAATTAAATGGAACTGTTATTTGATATTTGTACTTTGCTCCTTCCTGACTGGAAATATTTTTCCAGACTATGCCTTAGAGGACCGCTGTCCGACTCTTTATGGACCATATGGTGAGTAGCTGCAACTTGGGCTTGATAGTTTAGTTGTGATTTCGGGAGGTCTAGCCGAAATTACTATCTTCTAGTTAGTTCTTTCAGTAGACTATTTGGTACCGGATTTGTCTCCGGCATTTTTATTGAGACTTAGATATTGTTGAGTTTGATTATTACTTTAGACTTGTGTTGTATTAATTTTGTTTCGCTATCTTATCGTGCTGTAATCCTGTGATTGAGTATGTGTTTATTTTAGTTGTGTCATCCGTGCCTCCTTATGTAGATTGGATGCTTGTGTGAGATCGGCTAGATAGTATCAAGACCTTGACAGCGTTCTACCGCCGATGCTGCAGCGTAGGCTGGACATACTCGCGTACTCGTGCCCCAATTCTGGGTGCGGGTCGTGACACATTTTTAGTGGTGGCTCATGCAGGTCAGACTTCGCGAGTTGTGCGATGTCGTAGTAGTGTGGCATCTTTGTTACACTATTGCGTGCCTGCGATAGGATCTAGGACATAGGATACTAGGACGAGAGCGAGTACTCAATCACAATTCCTTGAGAGATTCCTGGGATGACCCCTGAGAATCTTGTTATAATCTCCAATTTAAAATCATTCCCTTGTTCCGTCCATTCTCACTTGTTGATTGTTGATTAGTTATTAAGTTAGGATTTTGGTTTCATAGTAGAGTTTGATTTCATGTCAAGATGAATTTACAGACTGAATTATGGTATTATCTGATAATGCATGTCGATGAGGACAGTGAAAATGATTAACATTAGAGTTATTGGACTGCAGAAGGTGGATTTAAATCTTTAATTGAAGATTAAAAATAAATTGTAAATTTTTGAATTTTTAGAAGTTGAGATGTTATAAAAAATTTATTTTGAGGAATTCAGATTCGATTCAATAAACCTAGACTAGCTGTAAGGATTTTTGGAAGTGATAAAAAATTTCGTTTCAGTATTTAGATAATTGATCTTGAGGGAAGTATATGCATTTTACTTAAAATTTATTCAAGGAGTTATTTTTGAGGAATTTTATTTTAAGGATAAGATTTTATAGGGGGAGAGATATACTAGTATATAATGGATGAGATACATGTATAAGGATATGTTGGCTTGAGCATGATTGAGATTTCACTGCCAACTGGCTTAGGTGTTCATCTAGGATTGTATTGGAGAGAGCAGTACTTAGTATGGTGTGTTGTATTTGATATGCACTTGAGTGACAAGGATAACTAGTATCAGCGATTGCAGTAGGTAAGGAAGCTAGCAGTGAGTGTGCTTGTGATAGAACTGTGGTACTTAGAGGGATAGAGGTATCAGACCTTGGATGTATCTTTGACCTGTGCAATCACAACTAGGATTTATTTCCAATCTTTTATCTTGGATGTTGCTTCTTTAGAACTGTACTTTCCTTCCTTGATGATATCGCATTTTTGCCTTAATTGATTCTTTGGGATCTGTCTTCAGGATGTCGCCACAGACACGGTCTATGAGAGCGGGAACATCAGCTTTAGAGGGGTCTGCCACCTCTCCACCTGAGGGACAGACAGCCGTAGTTCCTCCTACATCTCCGATGCACGTAGGAGTGTCTGCACTTTTCGGGGATCCTCCTCCCCCACCTGCTCAGAGAATTGCCGCAGCTGTGACGGACAACCTTCCTCCTCCACCGACTCTGATTCCCGGAGGTTTGCCCATTGACGGGACGCAGATGTTTACCTTGATCCAGGGCATGGTAGATGCCCAGAGAGTGACGACAGACGCTCAGCGAGTTCAAACTGAGGCTCAGAGGGTGCAAGCAGAAGCGCACCAGGCACAAACCGAGCTGATAAGAGAAAATATGGAGAATGCTCATCAGGTGACTCTCCAAGTTTTGGAGAAAGTAACACAGTACCAGCAGTTTCCTGGCCAGCAGCAGAGATCAGGCACTATAGTGGATTTTAAGAGGATGATGCCTCGAGAGTTTAAAGGCACCGAAGGGATAGTCTACGCTGACGACTGGCTAGAGGATATAGAGAGGAGCCTGCGATTGACCCAGATTCCGGAGAACTTGCAGATAGAAGCCGCTGGCAGTCAGATGTTCGATATCGCACTCACGTGGTATCGTACGGAGCCGAGAATTACTGTACAAGGACTTACTTGGGAGACCTTCAAGGAACTCTTCAAGGAGAAGTTCTTTCCCGACGTGGCATTGGGAACCTTGGAAAGTCAGTTTCATGACTTGGTTCAAGGAAACATGTCGGTCGACGAGTACGCTGCAGAATTCTGTAGATTGAGCCATTTTGTATCGTCTATGATTTGGAACCCAGGAGATCGAGCCCGAAAATTCAGAAAGGGACTGACGAGAGAGATTAGATCGCGCACTTCTGGTCGTCGTACCGCTACCTTTGAGGCTATCTTGATGGATGCCCAGATTGCAGAAGAGGATCTGAATCTCAGGCCTAAGAGGAGTCACGATACTTTTGGAGATACGAATGGTAGCACAGGACCAGCCAAGCATCCCCGTATTCAGCACCAACAGCAGTACCCAGTACCATTTCATAGCCAGCAACAACCATGGACATTTCAGCATCCACCGCAGTACCTAGCACCAGTTCCTATCCAGCAACATCCATGGGCGTATCAGTATCAACAACAGTACCAGGCACCAGTCCGTGTTTAGCAGAATCAGCAACAGCCTCCGAGAGAGACACAGCAGACTTGTCATTTCTGTAAGAAGCCAGGTCACCTTTGGGAGAGCTGTAGAACGAGGCTAGGACTTTGTTTGCACTGCGGCGCTGCGGGACATCAAGTAAGGGATTGTCTTCTAGCCCCTTATCTTCTCGGCCAGCGCGCAGCTTCAGATTATAGAGATCCAGTTAGGCTACCTGTGGAACCGTATATTGCTCAGCACCCACGAAGGGAACCACCCCAGCAGGGCGGGGCATTTGCGATAACGGTCGAGGAGACCGATACTGCAGGTAATGTGTTAGCAGGTTCTGTTCTTTCCTTCCTTCTATTCCTATCTACTTGATTGATTGATTGATACCTTAGTACCGTAGCTTGCATGCATAATTTCTTGTTATAATGTAGCTAGTAGTACACCCTGATATAGAGACTGCAATACCATGACAAAAGATACTATGACAGTACATATTCCCCTTGGGTTGCATGTTATATGATTATAGGAAAGATTTTTGACCAGGATTATTGGGGTTTAACCATGACGAAGATTCACGAAAGGGTTATGACTTGACAAGAAAGACAAGATGATTAAATTTGAGGATAACCATTGATTTAAATAGAGGGTTAAGAAATTAACATTGCATAATTGGTGGTTTATTAATTCCAGGAAGATTATGACATATATATATTGGTTATTAAATTTGAAAATTTTGGGAGATTTATCAATATATTTATTTAATTGCGAGTTATGAATTTTAGAATTTTATAGTTGGATGTCGCATTTGGAGAATCCTTAAGTATCGCATTGTTAAGTATTTTGAGGAAAGAGAAAATCGAGGAATAAAATTTTTGATGGATTAATATTTGAATTCAAATTTGGGACGAGATTTAAATTTTATATACGAGCATTGATTAAAATTAAATTTGAGGAGTGGATATTAAATTCTGAGTATTTGAATTAATAACTAAAAATTTTGGGGAAATTTTTGATAAAAATGGACTTTGATTTTTATTCCGAGGATTTTTCAGGAATGCAATAATTTCAAAAATTTTGAAAATTGTGAAAAGACATTGTGGATTATTACCTGATTTCGTGGTTGATGAATTTAAATTTGAGGGAAATGATAATGTGTGTGAATAAACGCTACTTGAGGATTTTGAATTTCGAGGACGAAATTCTTTTAAGGAGGGTAGACTTGTCACTACCACGTTCCGAAAACAGGGGTATTTTCGACTTTTTAAATGTGTAATATTATTGTAGTTACGATTAAATAATTTCATGATAGTATATTTAATTTAAATAAATATGTGATGTGTAATTTAAATATAATATTATATGCAGTGTTTATTTAATTTTAAGCTAGTAGACTTGACCTAGAAGCCAGTAGACGAACACCTGTCGGAATTATGGAATTTTTGTATTTAATTATTTAGTTAGAATTTAATTCTTGGAGTTTGTAATTAATTACCGTATTTTATTTAATATTTTTGTGCATTGCCTTTGCTTCGATATTTGGAGCGCTATCCTGACTTTTGTCTTCCAACAAATTTCACAATCTTGACCTAGACATGCCCACCTTCCATTCTGCTATTTTTTGCAACTCATAATTATGCTCTCTGTGCATTATTTCTAGCCGCACAAAAATTATCGCGGACGTTATTTAATAAATTCCTATTTTTGTATCGTTGTGCGTTCCAATTGAAATTGGAGGCAATCTTGACCTATTTTTTGTGCGGCCCAAATTAGGGTAATATTCTGTTCTGAGTCTTCTTCATTATTGGTATTGATGACCTGACCTGATTTTGGCCCCATGTACTCCTAATTAATTTTAGAACGCAACTTGCATTTATTTCTAATTAAATTAAGAATACTATTTTAACCGATTCTGAAAATCCCAATTTAATTCCAGTGCCCTGCAAATTGAGCCCATACCGAACTTATAGCGCCCCCTGACCCTACAAAACACCGAACACCGAATCGCCCGCCAAATTTTTGTCATTTTATGTGTTTGTGCAATTTCCCGAATTTAAGGAGCCAAGTTGCAATTATTCAATTGTAGGTGTCATCACCCTATTGGCCAAGACCAAATGGAAAGGTTATTTATTTGTGGACCAAATTGCATTTTTTCCCCACTCAACTTTGCATGAAAACAATTTCCTTCATGAACAATCCTAGACACTCATTTGAAATTGGACCATCACCACCCTTCATCCACATCTCACCCCTCCCTATTTAATGTTCCATCAAACCCTAATCCCTAGAAAACCTAGGTAGCACACCTCCCCAAGCCCCCACATTTTCTCTCCAACGTATGATCAAATCCTCTTCTCCTTCTTCCTTTCTTTTTCTCTTCTTCTCTTTCTTTTCTTCTTCTTCCTTTCTTCATTAATTTCAAATTTAAATTGGAAGGGGGGGAACACTGTTCACCCACCCCTTCACCTCTATACCCGGCGGCCCGGCCTAGCCCCCTCCTCTGCACCCGACCGAGTCCCCCACTTCGGCTGCTCCTTCCCCATTCTCTGAGCCGAGCCACCTCTCCACCACCTTGCTCGACTCCCCGACCTGCACTCCGGCGCTGACTGCCCCGACCACCCGGCGACTCTCCTCCTCGGCTCCACCTCACCCTGTTCCTCCCCACAGCTCCTCCGGCGGCCCACTGCACCCAGGCCGACCCGCCGGCTACTGTGCCCGACTTCCCTCCTCCGATTCCGGCCTGCTACTACTCCGGTGGGTGGCCAACACCATCACCACTCCTCCCATCTACCCCCTCGACTCCTCCCCCATCCTCCCTACAGCCGGCCCACTGCTCGGCCGACTCCCTCCGGTCGAGCTCCTCCTCCCTGTACTCCGGCTGTACTCCGGCCGACCCACCACTGTAAGTCTCCTTCTCATCTTCCTTCTTCCTTCTTCTTTCTTCCTGTGTATGCATATATATATATATATATATATATATATATATATATATATATATATATATATATATATATATATATATATATATATATATATATATATATAGTTTATGAATGCAATGTGTATATGTATTTATATATATTAATGTGTAGGTATATGTATAGTATTTATTTAACTAATACTATATACATGTGTGTATAGTATTATTTTATTAATATTAAATTGTATAAGTATAGTATATATATACCTTAGTATAATGTAATGTATGTATTAAAACATGAATATGTATATTATTTATTTTTATTAATATTTAATTGTATAAGTATAGTATGTATATTAGTATAATGTATATGTATTTAATAGTATATGTATGTATTTTAATTATGTATCATATAGTGTTAATATGTATATACGTATTGTATATTTAATAACTGATATACATGTAAATACGTATATATAGTATATATAATTAATTTGATATATGTATATATGCATATTTTGTATACTTAATATATTCTAATTGGTTTGTATATATGTATATATGTTGGTTTATTTTATATAATATCTATTTATTAAAAAGTATATGCTAGTATAAATTTAAATTGGTGTATTAGTATTACTATATTTAAATGATAATGTTGACAATATATATATATATATTCTAAAATGTATTTTTGGCATATATATGAGTATACATATATAATGTTCAACTAGTATAAATCAAATATGTATTTAAAAGGCATATATATATATATATATATATATATATATATATATATATATATATTGTAAATACATTAAATTGGTGCATGAATAAATATTGTAAGTATTAATAAGTGTAATGTGTTTTACGTATCCCTACTAGATGACCCTAGTTGACTAGTGCCCTGCCTGGCATGGCCCTGAGGCCAGTGTTTTGACTGTGTGTTAGGGTAGCACCTGATGCAAGTGTTTGTGATATGTTTATAGGACTGTTGGTTCGTCCAGGAGATACTCTGGAACAGGACACCAATAATTACCAGCTAAGGACTCAAGGCAAGTACATTCTCTGATAATTTCCAATTCCTTGATAATTTCTATAAATTCAATAATCATGAAATGTTACATCTGAATCCTTGACACTGTGTTACACGGACTAGTATAGCTTGGATCTGCAGTCATGAGATGTTACATTGATTATCGTATTAACATTGTACACGACATGTATATTAGACATCGTACATGATAGATTGGACTTGCTCGTGTATCGTGACGTGTCATGGTTGGATCCACAGTACTAGTTGGGGGCGGAAAAGTAGTTAGTAAGAAATGTGATCATAACCTCTTATTGGAGTGTAGAACAATGTAAGTGTTAATCATGCTCTCCACCCATGATTAGCCAGGCCCTGTAGCTATCGTACATGTTCCCAAGCCGATCACATTTTAAAACTACTATTTCAAACACTTAGAATAGATTACAGTTCCCTATTTTAAATCATATACTACATCACCCGTATATGATGCTGTTCCTTATTCTTTTCATTCTCATACATGCACTGACTATATCATATTGCCTATTGCCTGTCTCTTTACATTGCCTGTCTCTTTTTTAATTGCCATTGCATTATTTCACTATCTTCTCAGTAGCTAGCATCACATGTTTATTACTTTATAGTCCTTATCAATTAAATGGAACTGTTATTTGAGATTTATACTTTGCTCCTTTCTGACTAGAAATATTTTTCCAGACTATGCCTTAGAGGACCGTTGTCCGACTCTTTATGGACCATATGGTGAGTAGCTGCAACTTGGGCTTGATAGTTTAGTTGTGATTTCGGGAGGTCTAGCCGAAATTACTATCTTCTAGTTAGTTCTTTCAGTAGACTATTTGGTACCGGATTTGTCTCCGGCATTTTTATTGAGACTTGGATATTGTTGAGTTTGATTATTACTTTAGACTTGTGTTGTATTAATTTTGTTTCGCTATCTTATCGTGCTGTAATCCTGTGATTGAGTATGTGTTTATTTTAGTTGTGTCATCCGTGCCTCCTTATGGAGATTGGATGCTTGTGTGAGATTGGCTAGATGGTATCAAGACCTTGACAGCGTTCTACCGCCGATACTGCGGCGTAGGCTGGATGTACTCGCGTACTCGTGCCCCAATTCCGGGTGCGGGTCGTGACACAGAGATACTTGCGGAGGCACGCAAGGTTGTGGGAGTTGGGTTTGAAGCCCAAGAGAGACCGTAATTTTTTTTAGGGGCAAACAGCAGCACAGTATCTGCCAAACGTCCTCATTTCCAGTCCAGGCATTTCCAGCAGCCACAGCAGCACCAGACTCCAGCTAGGGCATCGGTTCACCAAGTACCACAGCAGCAGAGACAGTTACAGCAATCTTCCTGCCACTACTGCAAGATGTTCGATCATATCTGGGAAGTTTGTAAGAGAAGGTTGGGAGTTTGTTTGTATTGTGGTACTGAAGAGCATCAGCTGAGGGAGTGTCCTTCCAATCCTCGTCGTACAGTTTAGGGAGCAGCTTCAGCTCCGAAGGCACAGATGAGACCACCTGCAGTACAGCCAAGGGGACCGCTTTCGACCCAGCTGCAGTGTTATGTCCAGCATCAGCAGCGGGGAGGTGCACGTCAGGGATGAGTGTTTGCTATGACCGTTGAGGAGGACGAACCCACCGGATATGTCATCGCATGTTCTATTCTTCTTCATTCCATTCCAGCTTTAGCTTTGTTTGATAGTGGTGCTTCTCATAGTTTTGTATCTATTTTTTTTTTGATCTAAAGCATGGTTTGGTAGCTGAGTCTTTGCTTAGGACTTGCAAGATCATGACCAAGGGAGGCATTATCCTGGTTAATGATATTTGCAAGGATCGAAGAGTTACTCTAGAAGGCCGGGAGTTGAGTGCATGTCTACTTGTAATGCCACTTTCGAGCTACGATATTGTACTCGGGATGGATTGCTTGAGTAGGCACCGTGCTAGTATAGATTGTAGAGGAGGTAGAGTTTTATTTGGTCCACCGGGAAAGCCAGAGTTTGAGTTTCTTAGAGGAGCTGCAGAGCAGGGAGAAGGCATTATTAACATTTGTTGCTTTTTGGTTTTGTGTTCATAGGAGGCCTATTGAGAAAGTTATGGTACTTTTTGTGTCAATTTTGGGGAAATTCCGAGATTGACATTTGTGGTGTGTATCAATTGGTCCTATAGATCAATTTGGCATGTGTTTATGTGTTTGGGGCTAGTATCGTGTCCACAATTGGGTACGTGTAGGTCGTATCCAAACAATTTGGTGATACGTGTTGATTTGGGGGATTTTCCTCTAACACGGGACTTTGAGCATGTCATATTTTGACACGGACACGTAGATTTGTGTTTGACTCTTCGTATTGTTCATAAATAATATATTAGACTTGCTCGTGTTCTTCGGGGTATGTTTGGATGTGTGGTGGACTCGTGTCGCAAGCGTATCCTAGATCTAGTGGGATACGGGTGTGATACACTCCATATGTTGTGCAATTTAATTTCTAGATCTATTTCTCTTGTCATTGTAATGTGTAATTATATGTATGTATATATATATATATATATATATATATATATATATATATATATATATATATATATATATATATATATATATATATATTGTTGTGTATATATAATTATGTATTGATGTGTCATTGATCTATGTATCTATTTTACCTATGTGTGTGTGTATATATATATATATATATTTATGTAGCTATTATTCTACATATGTAAGAGCTATTTAATATTGAAGTATGTATATATATTATTAGTTGTGTTATATATATATATATATTTATATGTATATGTATATGTATTGTATATATATATATATAGAGAGAGAGAGAGAGAATAAGGGAGGTGAGATGGCACCTCACTCTAAAAACAAGGGTGGCGGTGACGTGGCACAATCCCAACCACACATTTCATAATTGGCAATTTGCACTTAACCCCTCCCCTCGTTTGTGTGGTTAAAATTGTGCCACGTCACCGCCACCTTTGTTTTTAGAGTGAGGTGCCATCTCACCTCCCTTATTGTCTCTCTCTCTCTCTCTCTCTCTCTCTCTCTCTCTATATATATATATATATATATATATATATATATATATATATATATATATATATGTTGTTATATATATATATTTATTTATATGATATATGTACACATATTATGTATGATTATATATGCGTATACGTATATGTGTTATTATATATATGATACTTTATATATATGTATGTTAAGTCATATGTAGTTATTATGTACACATATATATGTATATGGAGGAGTATGTATGTATGTATGTATGTATGTATGTATATAGTTGAAGTTATATACATATACTAGTATATTTATACTGTGTATATATTATATATAAGAGAAGGAGATTTAGCGACAGCAGCTATGGTGACAGATCAGTATCACCAACAGCAGCAGTAGTAGCACACAGCAGCAGCAACAGCAACAAATTTAGCGACATCAGCCGCAGCAGCAATAGCAACAGTAGCAATAGCAACAGCAGCACAACAATAATGACAGCAGCAGCACAGCAACAACGACAGCAGAAACTCAGCAACAGCGACAGCAGCAGGAAAACTGTCGCAGTAGCAACAGTTCCCGCCAGCAGCAGCAGCAATTGCGACGGCGGCAACAACTCTTTAGCGACGGACCTGCGGTTATATATATATAATTATAGTTTATATTATATTGATATATATATGTATATATATGGTATTAATATATACGTATATATTTTCCTAATTGCTAATTGTGTTTTAGTATACTATATTTATAATATTTAGTTGTTAGCATATATTTATTATTGGGTAGTTAGTATAAACAAGGTATTGGATATTACCTTGAGATACCAAGATAAGTAACAAGGTATTTTAGGATACCTTGGGTTTGGGTATCAAGATTATGGTTTAGTGTTGTGATACCAAGTTGGTTCGAAACCAAGGTATCCATTTAATGTTATAATTAGGATTATATATATATATTAATATTGTTTGAAATATGTATGTGATGCTTTACCTATTATTTTACGTATCATGAGATACGGTATCCTAGTATCCTAAGATATAGCTTTTATGACCTAGACTCTAGTGTTTGAAACCAATATCTTTGAGATAGACTCTTGTAACCTAGAAATAGGTAGTTTGATATATTTGACCATAGTTTGACCATAGTTGACCGGTTTGACTTAGAGTTGACCTTGTTTGACTTTTGACTTAGAGATGGCTTGTTGACCTAGAAGTTGACTAGTTTAACTTATTTTCTTTCTGAAACCTTGTATTAATGTTACATTTCATATCTAGGTCTTCGAGGCACCGTATCAGATATCTGTGAGACTATTCTTTGGACTTCAGGCGAGTACATTCTCTGGTAGTTTCTCATTTATGATATTCTCTATGTTCATTGTATCTAGTGTAGATATCCATGTTTTTTGACACGATGGCTACACGGATTGGTATATCCGGATCTCGTCATAAGATATTATTCCTTGGTATATGGTGTATCTTGTGCAAGCCTTATTTTATTGATTATCTTGTACATGTACAGACACTAATCCTCAGGAAGAGTCGCTATCCTCTTGGGGAATCCTGTGCCATAGCGTACCATGGTTGGATATATTATACCAGTCGAGGGTGGGGAGTATTTTAGTATAGATATGTGATCATACCCTCCTTGTATCAAGTCTTGCTCTTGAATACTGTTAATCATACACCGCACGTGTGCTTAGCCAGGCCATAAATCTTGTATCATGTTCCCAAGCCGATCACATGTTAAAGCTAGTACTTACACACTTAGTCATTAGTATTCTTGTTCATTGTCATATTGTTCATTATTGTATTATTCCAGTATTTCCTTATTGTATATCTCTTGTATCTATTGTGCATCTTGTATATTCACATCTATTTACTGTTACATAGTTTTTATTATTGATTAGAACTGTTGTTAGAGATGTACTATGCTCCTTTCCTGACTGGATATATTTTTTCTAGATGACACTGAGGACTGGTACCCTACACATTATGGATCTCAGGATATTGTGGGCTTAGAGTCAGAGACCCTGGCTCAGGAGGGACTTATCCCAACTGAGGCAGATGACCAATGTTTAGTAGCTTCTTAGTATTCTTGTACAGGATTTGTCTCCAGCTTATTTTTGTAGTATTTTCAGACTCATTGATGTTATTATTTTAAACTCATGAGTTGTATGTGACTATTCTATTCTTTATCATATTCGTATTCATTTTCATCTTAGATCTATGATTGAGTATATTGTTATTGTTGGTGGTTCATTATATTGCTAGACAGATTACCCAGACAACGTTCTACCGCCGATTCTACGGCGTAGGCTAGGCATTGTTCCCGACTTGCATCCCTATATCGGGTGCGGGTCATGACCCATTCTGAGCACCAGCGTAGCAAACATACCAGGCCCCGAGTCTAGCACAGCAGGCCCCACAGTGTAGTCATTGTGGAAAGATTGGACATATATGAGAGGTCTGCAGGAAGAGACTTGGAGTTTGCCTCTATTACGGAGAGCCATGCCACCAATTGAGGGAGTGTCTAGTGGCTCCTATTCGAGCAGTCCAGGGAGTAGCACCAGCACAGAGAGAACCAGCGAGACCACATGTGGGACAGCAGAGGAGAACTTCTTTATAAACTCAGCAGCAGCATTTTTTCTAGCACCAGCAACAGCAGAGAGGGGCACCACGAGGGTAAGCTTTCGCCATAGTTGTTTAGGGGGAGGAGCCAGTCGAAGATTTGATATCAGGTTTAGTTCTCATTGATTCTATTCCAGCTTATATTTTGTTTGATTTAGGTGCTTTTCATTCTTTTGTATCTGTATATTTTGCTCTTAAGCATCAATTAGAGTCTGAACCTTTGGCTAGGACTTACAAGATCACGACTGGGGGAGGCATCATCCTAGTCAGTGATGTATGCAAGGATCGAAGAGTTATACTGGGAGGTTGAAAGTTGAGCATGTGCTTACTCATAATGGCACTTTTGAGCTACAATATTGTACTAGGGATTGATTGGTTGAGTAGGCACCATGCTAGTATAGATTATCGTGGAGGCAGAGTTTTGTTTCGACCACCAGGAGAGCCAGAGTTTGAGATTGCCAAAGGAGCAGCGGAGCAGAGCGAAGATGCCATCTGTGGAGCCATGGTGGAAGAGAAGGAGTTGGCATATTTGTTGATAGCAGAGTTCATGGATATTTTTCCAGAGAAGTTTTCGGGTTTGTCGCCAGACCGAGATATGGATTTCTCTAAAGATTTGGTGCCAAACGCAGAGCCGGTATCTTAGCACGTCTATAGAGTTAACAATAGAGAACTGGTAGAGTTGAAGAAATAAGTGGATGAGTTATAGGACAAAAGCTTCATTCAATCCAGTTCATCACCATGGGGTGCTTCGGTAATATTTGTACCGAAGAAGGATGGGTCGGTACGCATGTGTATCGACTACAGAGCTCTAAACAACTTCACTATCAAGAATAAATATCCGTTGTCGAGGATTGATGATCTCTTTGATCAGTTGAGCAGAGTGAAGGTATTTTCAAAGATAGACTTGAGGTCGGGTTATCACCAGGTGAAAGTGAAGAAGAAAGATATTCCGAAGACAGCTTTTCGGACCCGGTATGGCCAATATGAGTTCATGGTGATATCGTTTGGGTTGACCAATATTCCGACGGTATTCATGAATCTGATGAACAAGGTGTTCCACCAGTATCTGAATAAGTTTCTGGTGGTATTTATTGATGATATTATGATATATTCGAAGACCCCGGAGGAGCATGAGGAGCATCTGAGGATAGTTCTGGAGACTCTAAAAAAGGAAAAGCTTTATGGAAAGTTTTTGAAGTGTGAGTTCTTTCTTGAAAATATTGAATTCCTTGGGCATGTGATCACAGGTGATGGGATCTCAATAGACCCGAAGAATATTTTAGTAGTGGAGTTGTGGGCTACTCCGAATTCAGTGGCAGAGATTAGGAGTTTTATGGGGCTAGCAGGTTATTACAGGAGGTTTGTACAAGACTTCTCCATGATTGTATAGCCGATGACTAAGCTGACCAAGAAGGATGTAGAATTTGTCTGAACAGAGGAGAGTCAGGCCGCTTTTGAGGAGCTGAAGAAGAGGTTGACGATAGCTCCAGTTTTGACGTTGCCATCAGGAGTAGGTGGATTCACTATCTATAGTTATGCTTTAGGGAAGGGTTTGGGTTGTATCTTGTAGTAGAATAGCAAGGTGATTGCCTATGCTTTCAAGCAATTACATACTCATGAGAATAATTACCCTACCCATAATTTGGAGTTGGTAGCGATCATTTTTGCTCTAAAGTTGTAAAAATACTATTTGTACAGAGAGTGTGTAGAGATCTTCACAGACTATAAGAGCTTAAAGTACGTATTTACCCAGAAAGAGCTAAACATGATATAATGATGGTGGTTGGAGTTGATGAAGGACTTCAACATATCATTGCAGTACCATCCAGGAAAGGCTAACATAGTCACTGATGCCTTGAGCAGGTATCCAGTGGCTATTTGCTTGACTATAGAAAAATATTTATTAGCCGATATTAAGAGCTTGGGTATTGAGGTGCTGGTACCAGGTGTCGAGATATAAATATGGGGATTGTAGATACAGGCAGAGCTAATGGACATGATTCAAGCTACGCAGTATGACGATCATTCTCTGAGGAGCATCAGAGCACATGTTCGAATTGGATTATCCGAAGACTTCACTATTGCTAAGGATGGATCACTCCAGTACGGTACCAGGTTGTGTGTGCTAAGTGGGACATTGTGCGAGAAGGTTCTTCAGGAGGATAATCGATCACTGTACTTTATATATCCAAGTACCAATAAGATGTATAGAGATCTGAGAGAGCATGTATGGTAGTATGTGTTACGCCCCAGTCCCAAAATACGTAGGACTAGAAATATGTAACACGTCCAACCGTATGTATACGAACTCCAATATATGGAAATCATATATACACATACGCTGTAAATGAATATGCAATCCACTAGTGGTAATATATTATCACAGCAAGTCATACATAATCTATATCTCATCCACAGCACAAATAATAAGTAGAAATAAAGAGCTGGAATAAAATTAAATATCAAGATATGTATCAAGTCTGATAGTACTACAAAATGACTATACTAAAATAGCTGCAAAATATTAAAACAGTGGAAATAAATCACAAATACTCTGAGGGTAAGTCTTCCTCAGTCAGGTACGTAGTGTCAGGTCCAGGTCCATACTCCTGTGGGTACTCCTATTCGTCCATATCTGGAAAGGGACCAGGTCCTCAGAGGGACGTAACAAGATACATATAACATGCCAATAAAGTACTGAAATATAAACATCCAAGGGGTCGCCTAACCATCTAAGTAAATGCAATTTGAGAACAACTTTTCAATATGTGGACTATCTGGCCATAAATGGGATTGGCATGGTTCTCTTTGGAGAATCAGAGGCCTATAAATCATGTCGTCTTTTGAACGACAGAGGCTGCCAAGTAGTATAGGGGTTATCTCGCGTATCTCTGGTGGAGCATACGGGTTACATATAAGGAGAGTGCAAATGAGCCCAAATATCTTACTTGTTGTTCTCCCCATCCCATGCTCTAAGCATGCCATATCCATGACATGATAAAACCTCTAAATAACTGCTAGGTCTACTAGCATACAAAGTTTCTATCAGCAGTCATCCCTTAACGCACGGCTCATACGTATAGGAGGCCAGACCTATCACGCAGTCCGTGATCTATATGAGACTCACAACTTGTGTAATAACTGTGTCACAGCCAATGAAACATAGAATGTCTCATAATAATAGGGTGATCTCATAAAGTAGGTCCAAAATCTACAGAAATGAATATATGGTACGACGACATCGTCGTTGCACCCAAGTTTTCTTGGACGCAAAAATTTATATAGCAATAATTGAACTAAATAAACAGAAATAAACATGCATGCATCATATGGAATGTAAATTCAGTTCATTGGCAAGGTATACTTGCCGAGTAAAAGTTCTGTATAGCACGTTCAAAACAGTGTTAAGTTCAAGTAGTGAGGTTTTGGGTTTTGGGGTGTATTGCATAGATATATATAGAGAATAAGAAGCGGTGGGGAAACTTAGTGTTTAAGAAAACTAAAACTACTGTCGCTGCTGTTTTTCTTTTCATTGGTTATGGTTTCGGTTGAGGGGTTTTTAGTAATAATAGTGTTTAAGGAGTGGTGGAATGAGAAGCTTACACGTGTGGGAAAGCTATGCAAAGTAAAATTGAGTTTTGCTTCTGCTGTTGATATTTTCTTCTCTCAATGGGTTGTGTTTTGGGTTTTACGTGCAGTGAAAGGAAGGATTTACGCAGGGTGAACTGCTGCTGCTGAGGAGTTTTTACGCACGGAGAAAAAAATATAGGCGGTGGTTTTGTTACTGCTGCTGCTGTTTACGTGCAATAAAATATACGCGGGGTGATGAGCTGCTGCTGATTAACTCTTTACTTTACGCGGGAAGGGTGGTTAACGGTTTGCGGTTTGATCAAATAGGAAATTCTATTTTCTTTATTTAGCTCATAATTAC
The DNA here is from genome assembly GCA_036927795.1 of Iris macrosiphon. Lineage (NCBI taxonomy): Eukaryota > Viridiplantae > Streptophyta > Magnoliopsida > Asparagales > Iridaceae > Iris > Iris macrosiphon. The sequence continues at coordinate 24,691,604 of JAYESA010000016.1, read as the reverse complement.
TATAAATAATAATAATAATATAGAAATACGGTTTTCAGAATTAGGGTTCTTACATTCTACCCAACTTATAAAATTTTGTCCTCGAAATTAAAACTAAGCCACGATAGAAAGGCAAGATTTGTGAGAGATATAATTTTAACAAGTAAATTTATACCTTGGTCAATGAATAGGTTCAAAAAACGTTGGCGCACGTCATCCTCGCGCTCTCAAGTAGATTCTCCTGGTGCGCCATATTTCTATGCCACGCGGACTAAGGGAATAGACTGGTTCCTCAATACTTTCTCTCGGCGATCGAGGATTCCTACGGGTTCCTCTTGATATGACAAGCTTGGCCCAATGGTGATCTCCGAATGATCTAGAACAGGACTGCTGTCTGCCATATATCGCCTGAGTTGTGACACATGGAATACATTATGTACTCCCTCAAGTGAAGGTGGTAGTGCAAGTCGATACTCTACTTCTCCTACTCTCTCTAGCACGTCAAATGGTCTAATATACCTTGGACTTAACTTGCCTCTCCCGCCAAATCGAATAGTGCCTCTAGTGGGTGATATCCTCAAGAAGACATGATCGCCCTCTTTAAACTCCAAGGGATGACGATGAAGGTCTGCCTATTGTTTCTGCCTGCCTTGCGCTGCCCGCAAGTGTCTTTGTATCTTCTTAACTGTCTCTGCGGTATTGACCACTAACTCTGGTCCCAAAATCTGACGTTCTCCCATGTCACTCCAACATACAGGAGACCTACACTTTCTTCCATACAATGATTCAAATGGAGCCATCTGGATGCTTGCCTGATAGCTATTGTTGTAAGAAAATTCCACAAGGTGTAGGTGGTCCTCCCATGATCCTCCAAAGTCCAACATACAAGCCCTTAACATATCCTCTAATGTCTGAATAGTACGCTCTGACTGTCCATCTGTTTGTGGGTGATAAGATGTACTAAACTTTAGACGAGTTCCAAGACTTTCTTGCATGCTCCTCCAAAAATACGACGTAAAGCATGAATCCCTGTCTGATACAGTGCTGATGGGTACTCCGTGCAACCTCACGATCTGCCTCATATATAAGTCAGGTAAGGTTTCTGTAGATTGGCCAACTCTAAAAGTAAGAAATGGGCTGACTTGGTGAGTCGTTCCACTATTACCCATACTGCATCTTTCCCATTTGGACTCTTGGGAAAACCTATGACGAAGTCCATAGTGATGTGCTCCCACTTCCATTTTGGAATCGGGAGTGGTTGCAATAATCTTGTTGTTCTCTGGTGCTCTGCCTTTACTTGCTGACATATTAAACATTTAGCTACAAAGCGAGCTATCTCTCTTTTTATTCCATGCCACCAAAAGTGCTGTCGCAAATCACGATACATCTTGGTGCCTCCAGAATGAATAGAATATATCGAACTATGAGCTTTTGTCATCAACTCCTGTCGAATTTCTCTATTTGGAACATAAAGACGATCACCACATCGTAATATCCCATCATCATGGATACGCAGTCTTGTCTGCTCCCCGGCCTTTGTTCTTTCCTTTAATCTTCTAAACCTGGCGTCTGTAGGCAATGCTGCCTTGATTCTTTCTACTAGTGATGATTGTACTTGCAAGTTGGCTAGTGTTCCGTCTGTTCCGGATAATATTACTTCGATGCCAAGTTCTTGGAAGTCCTTCAATAATTCCTTCTGCGTTGTTAGAAAATAAGCTGCTGGCTTCCGGCTTAACGCGTCTGCTACAACGTTAGCCTTGCTTGGGTGATAATGTAGCTCTATCTTAAAATCTTTCATCAACTCGAGCCATCGACATTGCCTCATATTTAACTCCTTTTGTGTGAAGACATACTTGAGGCTTTTGTGGTCTGTATATATTTTCACCCGTTCCCCATATAAGTAGTATCTCCATAACTTTGGAGCAAATACAATGGTTGCAAGTTCCAAGTCATGAGTTGGATAAATTTTCTCATGCACTCATAACTGTCTAGATGCATATGCAATTACCTTGCCATGCTGCATCAATACGCATTCCAAACCTTTTCCTGATGCGTCACTGTAGATCGCATAGCCTTCTGATCCTGATGGAATAGTTAATACTGGTGTTGTAGTCAGTCGCTTCTTCAATTCCTCGAAAGCAGTTTGACACTCGTTGGTCCATATGAACTCTTGATCTTTGCAAGTCAACCGAGTCATAGGTGTTGCTATCCTTGAGAAGTTCTCTATGAAACGTCGGTAATATCCCGCAAGTCCAAGGAAACTTCTCACCTCTGCTGCTAATTTAGGAATAGGCCGTGTCTCGACTGCCGAGATCTTTTCTAGATCAACAAAAATATGATCTTCGGTAATAACATGTCCAAAAAATGAAACTATGTCCAAGAAGAACTCGCATTTACTGAGTTTTGCATATAACTGTTCTCTTCTCAAGGTCTCTAGGACAATTCGCAGGTGTTTCTCGTGCTCCTCGTGGCTCTTTGAATTTACAAGTATATCATCTATGAAGATGACCACGAACTTGTCCAAATACTGGTGGAAAACTCGATGCATTAAGTCCATAAAGATAGCTGGAGCATTGGTCAATCCAAATGGCATGACCAGAAACTCGTAGTACCCATATCTTGTCCGGAATGCGGTCTTCGGAATATCCTTCTTCCGTACTTTCACCTGGTGATATCCTGATCTCAAATCTATCTTTGAGAACATCTTGGCTCCATTAAGCTGATCGAATAAGTCATCAATGCATGGCAGTGGATATTTATTCTTCACTGTCACTACATTTAAGGCTCTATAGTCAATGCACATACGCACTGCCCCATCCTTCTTTGGTACGAACAACACTGGTGCTCCCCAGGGTGATGCACTTGATCGGATAAAAACTTTCTCTTCTAGTTCTTTTAATTGTGTCTTCAGCTCATCCATCTCCTTCTTCGCTAGTCTATAAACATGGGATGCTATGGGTGCTGCTCCCGGTATCAATTCAATTGAGAATTCTACATCTCTATCTAGGGGTAGGCCTAGCAATTCTTCTGGAAAGACATCTTGGAATTCTGAAATAATGGGATGATAGATAACATCATCCATTGTGAGCTGCATACCATCAAGGATTTCTGTGGATCCTCGTACAAACTCAAGTTCAGGCTGACCGGGTACCTTAAAAAGAATACTTCCTCCAAAGCAATCAAAGAAAGCATGGTACTTGCTTAGCCAGTCCATTCCAAGCACAATATCAAAAGTCGGTATAGGAAGGACTAAGAGTCGGGCATTCATCTCTCTGCCACGTATCACTATAGGACATGATCTACAAATTCTGCTAATAGGTACAACTTCTCCCCCAGTGAGAATTTTAATACAACTAGGTAAAGGTGTAGAAGCAATGTTGTGTTTGTCATAATCCGCACCCGGAATTTGGGCATGAGCCGTGGGTACGTCCAGCCTACGCCGCAGCATCGGCGGTAGAACGCTGTCTAGGTCTCAAATATAACTCATCCTGTCAATAGTCTCAACTCTATAAGGAGGACAATGATAATATATGAATCCACAGTTTATAAATATAATCAATCACAAAGCTATATAAAGTAATTGGCACGATGAGAAAATAAGGATAAAAAGTTCTATCATAAGTCAACATAAATATAAATACATCATAAGTCCAGTGTCTAGATGTCCTCAAAAGTCACAACAATAAATACAACTCAAATCTCAGTCTAGTACAATAATACATAAAATAGGATAGTCTAAGTGTAGGCAGGTAGAATCTCCTCTAAGATAGGTAACTCGTCGGGGATTTCTGGTATGTAATCTCCCTCTGGTCCCGGGCCGTAGTGGGTGGGGCAGAAATTCTCCAAGTCCTCTGAAAATGTTATCCAATCAGGATTGGAGCGAAGCACAAACACTAAACAGCAGTTTCATTTATGTTGACAAAAACTATAAAACAATGTAAGGAATACAAGATAAAATAAATACTGGAAATATAGAGTACTGGCGAATATGAAATAAGCAATGAAATATCTAGCAATGAGCAAGTATATAAGTGAATGCTAGAACAGGTAAATCTGGAATAAAGAATAAACATTTGGCTAAGTGTTTGAAATATTATTTTATTATGTGATCAACTTGGGACGAATCAGGTTGGTTACATATGATTAGCTATGATTCTTGTAGGTCAGGCTAACCATCTGGTTAGCTATGATGCATGTAATGGTCAGGCTAATCATATATAACAGCTATGAGGCATGTAATGGTCAGGCCGTACCCGACGTGAGTTGTGGGGTGAGCTATGATGCATGTAGAGTTGGATATGATCACATAATCTACTAATATTTCCCCATCCCCAGCTAGCACGATGGATTCCAATCGCGACACCTCATGACGGGTATCTAGGGTGCTAACCCGTGTATTCACAGTATCAGAGTCAAGTATAGTATATAATTAAAATTATAGATTTAATCAACAAAACAAAAACTGTCAGAGAATATACTCGCCTGTGGTCCTGAGAAATGTATGAGGATCGATATCCAAAATAGAGTCACAAAGACCTATATATAAGATATCAATGTTAATTGGTGTTTGGAATGATAAAAGTGATTAACTAAGTTGAAATGAGGGTGTTAGGCCATTTCTAGGTCTATACTAGGTTTACCCATGGTTAACTAGATCATTACCTCACTTTACTAAGTTGTCTAGATTATTCTAAGTATACTAGTTAGTATTAGTGAATACTAGCTAATACTAGTTAGTACTTAACTGTAAAACTTATCCTAGTGTACTAACTTACCTTAGCTTGAGACTAGAGATACTTGACTAAAGTACAATACATATCAACTTAATTTGCTATTTCAGGACTGTTACCCAATATCGCTAACAATACCCTTGGGTATCACACTTACCATCACTGCCTCTAAACGAGTACTGATACATTGTATCATATATCAGTACTCAGGGTATCACAGATATCTTTCTTGTTGTGAAATGATACACAATAATTACACCTTGTACTTTACCCCTCATAACCTCCCATACTTGAACTGACAGAAATTCCTAGTACCTGCACCAACAGACCTAGACCTACCATTATTCTCACTGGTGCCACTCACAGATACTTGCACAAGTATACTCTCTTTTGCCCCCTTGATTTACTGCAGATTTCCTTAATTGGGACTGCACTATTTCCTACAACTGAAATACACCAACAATTGTATACCTGATATATTAAACCTATACTGATACATTAAGACACACTCACAAAACTTCTACAACCATCACAGGGACTCTGATATCCTGATGGCACATACACACACACACAAGTTTCATATTTAACTCACTGATACACACACACACAGCTACACACTGGTTTCACAGTTAACTCACTGATGTATTGAACTGAAACTCCTCACTAAAAATGAGAACTCCACACACCCAATACCTAGATACACTGATACAAAGCCCTAACATAGGTACACTGGCACTCTAGAACTAAACACACAGGTTTACACAGATAGCTACTCACTGATACTCTAGAACTAACACTGACTGAGACACTCACACACAGCTATCTAACACACAGACACACAGGTATACACACAGAGCTAAACTGATACTCTACACATGGACACACACAGCCACATACACAAGTTCACTTACACAGATTCTAATACTGGCACACACACACAGGTATCTAACACAGGCACTGGTACACACACAGGCAGACACACCCTGACACAGGTATTCACTAATACTAAACACACAGATACATTAGAACCTGGAAAAATTCTCACTGAACTAATCCTCACTGCACTCATCACAGGGAGAACTTGACACACACAGGTCACACACTGGAAACCCGACTCCAACATACTGATACACAGTATCAGCTAATCTATATAGGTATGTGATCACTCACTAAACTCAACCCAATGCACACTTACACTCTAACTCACTAACTTACTGATACACATGCTCACTCACATACAAATTACTAAGACACAGAGCTGACCTCTCTTAACCCCTAACACAGGGTTCACTCACAATACCAGCTAATGGAACACTGATACACTATATATATATATTCACTGAGACAAATCCCCAACACAACCAAGAAAACCCCGACTCTACACAGAACCTCCCCACAGTGTCTGATACACTGAGACACGGGGACACTAAAAACCCATACTGCACAGGAAAACTAAACACACAGCATAGAACATATCCCGACTGTGCACAAACTTTCCCCAAATGCATTCGACTGTACAGATTTAATCAAATCAACCAACACATCTATAACGTATGCATATATATATATATATATATATATATATATATATATATATCAAAAACAATGCAAGATTAGAATAGATCTAATAGCTATTCACCCTACTAATCATCATCAAGCACTTAGTGTGCTGAAATCGAACCCACACTAAGAACTCCTGAAAAACCTAAAATAAAACCCTAAAACGAGATCTAAACTTACACGTAGGAGATGTAATCATGCCTACATGAAATCCCTAGGATTAGGGTTCCTGAAATTTGGAGAAAAATACCCGAATGTACACCAAACCCTAGATTCTTCTAGGTCTCCATGTAGAAACCCTAAAATAGAAATCTAAACCAATTTGTGGGCTCCTAATGGCCAAACACAAATGAAAAACAGAATTAAAATGGATTAAATTCGGGTTCTCACCTATTGGGAGATGGTTTCCCAATGAAGGTTCTCTTTCTCCAAGTCTTCTTGGTCCAAGCTCCTTGATTCCCTTTGATGGAGGAGGAAAAGGGATTTCTAGGGTTTAAAATTCTGAAATTAAATGGGAAGGAAGGGTTTTTCTAAAGGAGGCTAGGTTTAGGCTTTCTTCATGAAGGAAGAGGCTTGAGGGAGGCTTCCCTTCATTATATTGGGCTAGGGTTAGGGTTTCAAATGCAAAGTATTAGTTAACTCTTCATGTTAGTCATATAGAACTAAATTTAATTAGGGTTTAGTCATTTCTAGGGTTTAAAAATCTAAACTAAAATGCAAATTTAGGGTTTCACTAAAACTAGATTACAAATTAGGGTTTGGTCATTAGGGTTAGACCTAATGGGTTTTTAGGGTTTAACCTAAAACCTAACATTAAGAACATCCTATAATTATTTAATAAAACTCATCACACTAATTATTTACATAATTAAATTAAACAGGGAAATTATAATAGTGCCCTAATCTGGAAATGTGGTAGTGACAAGTCTACCCTCCTAAAAAAAAAATTGTCCTCGAAATTGAATTGAACTAGAGCAAGAACGAAATCAGATAAGGAATTATACCTCAAGTCTCAAAGAGATACGGGTATTGCTCGCGCATTTCGTCCTCTCTCTCCCAGGTCGAATCCCCTGGAGAGTGATGTCTCCATGCAACATGAACCAAAGGAATAGTCTGGTTCCGCAACACCTTCTCTCTGCGATCCAAGATCTCTACGGGCTGCTCAGGGCAGCTGAGAGTCGGACCAACCTCGATCTTCGAGTGATCTAGTACGTGACTAGGGTCTGCCACGTACCGCCTCAGCTGCGACACATGGAACACGTCATGCACTCCCTCTAGTGCAGGTGGCAAGTCTTGTCTATACGCCACTGCATCGACCCTCGCAAGAATACCGAAGGGTCCGATGTAGCGTGGACTAAGCTTCCCGCCTCCACCAAAATGAATCGTGCCACGCGTCGGAGAAATCCGTATGAACACTAGATCACCAACCTAAAACAAAATAGTCTCAATATGCAGTCTAAACAAAACAATCATAAGCCAGAAAATAACAATCTATACCTGAAACTCAAGGGGTCTACGGTAGCTGTCGGCCCAATGCCGCTGTCTGTCCTGCGCCACTCGCAGTCTGTCTCTGATGAGTTTCACTTTTTCTTCTGCATCCACGACCATTTCTGGTCCTAGCAAGGCTCTCTCTCCAACGTCGTCCCAAGATAACGGTGTACGACACCTTCGTCCATAAAGAGCCTCGAATGGCGACATCTTGATGCTGGCCTGGTAGCTGTTGTTGTAAGAAAACTCTTCCAGGTGTAGATAATCCTCCCAAGAACCTCAGAGATCTAGATCGCAAGTGCGTAGCATTTCCTCGAGAGTCTGAATAGTCCTTTCAGACTGCCCGTCTGTCTGGGGGTGGTATGCGGTACTGAACTTGAGCTGAGTGCCCAAGCTAGCCTGCAGACTCCTCCAGAAGTGGGAAGTGAAACGACTATCCCGATCTGCGACGATGCTCACAGGAACTCCATGAAGTCTAACAATCTGCTGCACATACATCTTTGCTAGCCTCTCTATCGATGTGCCCACCTTGAAAGGTAAGAAGTGGGCTGATTTGGTCAACCTATCCACGATGACCCAAATCTCGTCCTTCCCTCCTGGAGAATGCGGAAGCCCTGAAACAAAATCCATGGTCACGTGCTCCCACTTTCACTCTGGGATAGGTAAAGGTTGAAGCAATCCACATGGCCTTTGTCGGTCCGCCTTTACCTGCTGGCACACTAGACACCGGGATACGAAGCGTGCTACCTCGCGCTTCATTCCATACCACCATACGTGCTCCCTCAAGTCTTGATACATCTTGTTGACTCCGGGATGCATTAAGTACTGAGAGCGGTGTGCCTCCTGCAAAACCTCCTCGCGCAGCTCCCCGCTCGGCACACACATCCTCGTGCCGTGCCGTAAAGACCCATCATCTGCGATAGTAAAGTCGTCCGACAATCCTGTCCGAACGTGTGTCGTGATACTCCTCAGAGCCTCATCATCATACTGCGCAGCTCTGATTCTGTCCATCAGCTCGAACTGTATCTGCAATCCCCATATCTGAATCTCAACACCGGGGACTAGCATCTCAATTTCCAAGCTTTCCAGATCAGCCAACAAATGTCTATCTGTTGTCAAGTACATAGCCATCGGATACCTGCTCAAGGCATCGGTGACTACGTTGGCCTTCCCTAGGTGGTACTGCAATGAGATATCGAAGTCCTTCATCAACTCCAACCACCTCCTCTGCCTCATGTGCAGCTCCTTCTGTGTGAACACGTACTTCAAGCTCTTGTGGTTTGTGAAGATCTCCACACGCTCTCCGTACAGGTAATATTTCCACAGCTTTAGAGCAAAGATAACTACTGCCAACTCCAAATCGTGGGTGGGGTAGTTCTTTTCATGAGGGCGTAACTGCCTGGAAGCATAGGCAATTACCTTCCCGTGCTGCTGAAGAACACATCCCAGACCCTTCCCTGAAGCATCACTGTAGATAGTGAATCCACCTGTCCCCGCTGGCAACGTCAAAACTGGAACTGTCGTCAATCTCTTCTTTAGCTCATCAAATGCGGCCTGGCAATCCTCCGTCCAGACAAAATCCACATCTTTCCTGGTTAGCCTGGTCATCGATGCTGCAATCCTGGAGAAGTCTTGTACAAACCTCATGTAGTATCCTGCTAGCCCAAGAAAACTCCTGATCTCAGCTACCGAACTGAGGGTAGCCCACGACTCCACTGCCTCGATCTTCTTCGGGTTAACCGAGATTCCGTCACCCGTCACCACATGCCCAAGAAATTCAACATTGTCAAGGAAGAATTCACACTTTGAGAGTTTCCCGTACAACTCCTCCTTCCTGAGAGTCTCTAAGACCAACCTCAAGTGCTCTTCATGCTCCTCCGGGGTCTTGGAATACACAAGAATATCGTCGATGAACACCACCACGAACTTGTTAAGGTACTGGTGGAACACCTTGTTCATCAGGTTCATGAATACTGCCGGTGCATTGGTTAAACCAAATGGCATTACCATGAACTCAAACTGGACGTATCTGGTCCGAAAGGCTGTCTTCGGCGTGTCTTCTCTCTTCACCTTCACCTGGTGATAGCCTGACCTCAAATCTATCTTCGAAAACACCTTCGCCCCGCTCAATTGATCGAAAAGATCGTCTATCCTCGGCAGCGGGTATTTGTTCTTGATAGTGAGGTTGTTCAAATCTCTATAATCGATGCACATGCACACCGTACCGTCCTTCTTCGGCACGAACAAAACTGGAGCTCCCTATGGTGATGAACTGGATTTGATGAAGCCTTTGTCCTGCAGCTCCTCAACTTGCTTCTTCAGTTCTGATAGCTCGTTGTTGTTGACTCTATAGACATGTTGTGAAATGGGCACCGCTTCTGGCACCAAGTCTATAGAGAATTCAACATCTCTGTCTAGCGGCAAGCCTGGCAACTCCTCTGGAAATATATCCAGGAACTCCGCTATCAGAGGATGTGGCAACTCCTCTTCTTCCATCCTGGCTCCGTAAAATATGCTCCTGCTCTACTCCGCTGCTCCTCTGACGACCTCGAACTCCGGCTCTCCTGGTGGTCGAAATAATACTCTGCCTCCATGACAATCTATAGTAGCATGATGCCTACTCAACCAGTCCATTTCGAGTACAATATCGTACCCCGGAAGTGGCATGACGAGTAAGCATACGCTCAACTCTCGGCCTCCCACTGACACTCTCCGGTCCTTGCAATAATCACGGACTAGGATAATACCTCCACCAGTCATGATCTTGCAAGTCCTAGCTAATGGTTCTGTCTCTAAATGATGTTGAAGTGCATAAGATACAGACACAAAACTATGGGAAGCGCCAGAGTCGAATAATATAAATGCTGGAATGCAATCGAGAAGAACTGAACCTGTAATCAAGTCTCCTGCTGGCTCGACCTCCTCGACTGCTATGGCGTATGCTCACCCCTGGGGTGTACCTCTCTGCTGCTGGTACTGAGCAAACCTTTGCTGCTCGGTATAAGTGGTCCCCTCTGCTGGCCTCCTGGTACGGTAGGTACCCTGGCTGGTCCTCTCTGGATGGCTGCTCCACCCTGGCCTGGACGAGTCTGGATGGTAGGACAATCCCTTAGCTGATGTTCTGTCGATCCGCAGGACAAATATGTGCCCAACCTCTTCCTGCATATCTCTTTAGTGTGCCGTAGTACGCATACTAGATGGCGGGCTGAGTCTGCGTCTACTGCTGGTGCTGGGCCTATCCTCAAGCTGGTGCCTGGTGCTGCTGATGCTGCTGCTGATATGGCCTCTGCTGCTGCTGGAAGTGTGGACGTTTCCTAGTCCCGCACCACTGTTTGCTCCTCCTGAAGCATCGCGTCCCCTCTTGGGCCTGAGGTCCAAATCATCCTCGACTATCTGGGAATCCATCAATATGCCCTCGAAGGTAGCAGTGCGATGTCCCGACGTACGAGACTTGATCTTCCTTGCCAGCTCGTTTCTGAACTTTCGGGCCCTGTCTCCTAGATCTCTAATCATCGATGGTGCAAAACGGCTCAGGCGACAAAACTCCGCGGCGTACTCATCAACGGACAAGCTCCCTTAGACTAAGTCATGGAACTGACTCTCCAAGGCTCCCAGGGCAACATCAGGAAAGAACTTCTCCTTGAAGAGCTCCCTGAAAACCTCCCAAGTGAGTCCCCCAACAAGTCTCGGCTTAGTGCGAAACCACGTCAGGGCGATGTCGAACATCTGGCTGCCGGCGGCCTCGATCTGAAGAGCCTCCGGAAGCTGTGCCAAGCGCAAGTTCCTCTCGATGTCCTCTAGCCAATCGTCGGCGTAGAGTATCCCCTTTGTTCCTTTGAACTCCCGAGGCATCATCCTCTTGAAGTCCACAATGGTGCCCGACCTCTGGTGGTACTGGCCAGGATGTTGCTGCTGCTGGGCGACTCTCTCCACAGCCTGGAGAGCCACCTGATGAGCATTCTCCATGCTCACCCTCATCATCTCGGTCTGGGCCTGGTGCACCTCCACCTGCACCCTTTGGGCCTCTGCTGACGTCCTCTGGGCATTGACCATGCCCTAGATCAATGCGAACATATGTACCCCATTGACGGGCACACCTCCTGGAAATTGAGTCAGTGGTGGTGGTAGAGGCTCCGTCACAGCTATGGGAACCCTCTGAACAGGTGGGGGAGGAGGACCCCCGAACAGTGCAGACACTCCCACGTGCACAGGAGACATAGGAGGTGCTGCGGACGTCTGTCCAGTAGGGCGAGAGGTGGCAGACCTCTCTGAAGCTGCTGCTCCGAGTCTCAGGGACCTGATCTTCGGCGGCATCCTGAAGACAGATTGAAATATTCAATTAAGGCAATAGACACGATATCATCAAAGAAGGACAGAAAAATTTCTAAAGGAAATAATCATTAGAGTAGCATTATAAGAATCAGAAATTTCCTAATTGTGATTGAGCATATCCTCGGCCTAAATCCTATTTTCCTAACGCAGGCTCGTAGCAATACTCTAAGCTAGCACCACTATGATATCGCTCTAAATGCGAATCTAGACCTGCATGGGCCACCACTAAAAATATGTCACGACCCGCACCCGAAATTTGGGCATGAGCCGTGGGTACGTCCAGCCTACGCCGCAGCATCGACGGTAGAACGTTGTCTAGGTCTCAAATATAACTCATCCTGTCAATAGTCTTAACTCCATAAGGAGGACAATGATAATATATGAATCCACAGTTTATAAATATACTCAATCACAAAGCTATATAAAGTAATTGGCACGATGAGAAAATAAGGATAAAGAGTTCTATCATAAGTCAACACAAATGTAAATACATCATAAGTCCAGTGTCTAGATGTCCTCAAAAGTCACAACAATAAATACAACTCAAATCTCAGTCTAGTACAATAATACATGAAATAGGATAGTCTAAGTGCAGGCAGGTAGAATATCCTCTAAGATGGGTAACTCTTCGGGGATTTCTGGTATGTAATCTCCCTCTGGTCCCGGGCTGTAGTGGGTGGGGCAGAAATTCTCTAAGTCCTCTGAAAATGTTATCCAATCAGGATTGGAGCGAAGCACAAACACTAAACAGCAGTTTCATTTATGTTGACAAAAACTATAAAATAATGTAAGGAATACAAGATGAAATAAATACTTGAAATATAGAGTACTGGAGAATATGAAATAAGCAATAAAATATCTAGAAATGAGCAAGTATATAAGTGAATGCTAGAATAAGTGAATCTGGAATAAAGAATAAACATCTGGCTAAGTGTTTGAAATATCAGTTTATTATGTGATCGGCTTGGGACGAATCAGGCTGGTTACATATGATTAGCTATAATTCTTGTAGGTCAGGCTAACCATCTGGTTAGCTATGATGCATGTAATGGTCAGGCTAATCATATATAACAGCTATGAGGCATGTAATAGTCAGGCCGTACCCGACGTGAGATATGGGGTGAGCTATGATGCATGTAGAGTTGGATATGATCACATAATCTACTAATATTTCCCCATCCCCAGCTAGCATGATGGATTCCAATCATGCCTCCTCATGACGGGTATCTAGGGTTCTAACCCGTGTATCCACAGTGTCAGAGTCAACTATAGTATACAATTAAAATTATAGATTTAATCAACAAAATAAAAACTGTCAGAGAATGTACTCGCCTGTGGTCCTGAGAAATGTGTGAGGATCGATGTCCAAAATAGAGTCACAAAGACCTATATATAAGATATCAATGTTAATTGGTGTTTGGAATGATAAAAGTGATTAACTAGGTTGAAATGAGGGTGTTAGGCCATTTCTAGGTCTATACTAGGTTTACCCATGGTTAACTAGATCATTACGTCACTTTACTAAGTTGTCTAGATCATTCTAAGTATACTAGTTAGTATTAGTGAATACTAGCTAATACTAGTTAGTACTTAACTGTAAAACTTATCCTAGTGTACTAACTTACCTTAGCTTGAGACTAGAGATACTTGACTAAAGTACAATACATATCAACTTAATTTGCTATTTCAGGACTGTTACCCAATATCACTAACAATACTCTTGGGTATCATACTTACCATCACTGCCTCTAACCGAGTACTGATACATTGTATCATATATCAGTACTCAGGGTATCACAGATATCTTTCTTGTTGTGAAATGATACACAATAATTACACCTTGTACTTTACCCCTCATAACCTCCCATACTTGAACTGACAGAAATTCCTAGTACCTGCACCAACAGACCTAGACCTACCATTATTCTCACTGGTGCCACTCACAGATACTTGTACAAGTATACTCTCTCTTGCCCCCTTGATTTATAGCAGATTTCCCTAATTGGGACTGCACTATTTCCTACAACTGAAATACACCAACAATTGCATACCTGATATATTAAACCTACACTGATACATTAAGACACACTCACAAAATTGCTACAACCATCACAGGGACTCTGATATCCTGATGGCACACACACACATAGCTTTCACATTTAACTCACTGATACACACACACAGCCACACACTGGTTTCACAGTTAACTCACTGATGTATTGAACTGAAACTCCTCACTAAAAATGAGAACTCCACACACCCAATACCTAGACACACTGATAAAAAGCCCTAATACAGGTACACTGGCACTCTAGAACTAAACACACAGGTTTACACAGATAGCTACTCACTGATACTTTAGAACTAATACTGACTGAGACACTCACACATAGCTATCTAACACACAGACACACAGGTATATACACACAAAGCTACACTGATACTCTACACAGGGACACACACAGCCACATACACAAGTTCACTCATACAGATTCTCACACTGGCACACACACACAGGTATCTAACACAGGCACTGGTACACACACAGGGAGACACACCCTGACACAGGTATTCAGGTATTCACTGATACTAAACACACTGATACATTAGAACCTGGAAAAATTCTTACTGAACTAATCCTCACTGCACTCATCACAGGGAGAACTTGGCACACACAGGTCACATACTGGAAACCCGACTCCAACATACTGATACACAGTATCAGCTAATCTATATAGGTATGTGATCACTCACTAAACTCAACCCAATGCACACTTACACTCTAACTCACTAACTTACTGATATACATGCTCACTCACATACAGATTACTGAGACACGGAGCTAACCTTTTCTAACCCCTAACACAGGGTTCACTCACAGTACCAGCTAATGGAACACTGATACACTATATATATATTCACTGAGACAAATCCCCAACACAACCCAGAAAACCCCAACTCTACACAGAACCTCCCCACAGTGTCTGATACACTGAGACACGGGGACACTAAAAACCCATACTGCACAGGAAAACCAAACATACAACACAGAACATATCCCGACTGTGCACAGAACTTTCCCCCAATGCATTCGACTGTACATATTTAATCAAATCAACCAACACATCTACAACGTATGCATATGCATATATATATATATATATATATATATATATATATATATATATATATATATATATATATATATATATATATATATATATATATATATCAAAAACAATGCAAGATTAGAATAGATCTAATAGCTATTCACCCTACTAATCATCATCAAGCACTTAGTGTGCTGAAATCGAACCCACATTAAGAACTCCTAAAAAACCCAAAATAAAACCCTAAAACGAGATCTAAACTTATACGTAGGAGATGTAATCATGCCTACATAAAATCCCTAGGATTAGGGTTCCTGAAATTTGTGGAAAAACACCCAAATGTACACCAAACGCTCGATTCTCCTAGGTCTCCATGTAGAAACCCTAAAATTGAAATCTAAACCAATTTGTGGGCTCCTAATGGCTAAACACAAATGAAAAACAGAATTAAAATGGATTAAATTCGGGTTCTCACCTATTGGGAGATGGTTTCCCAATGAAGGTTCTCTTTCTCCAAGTCTTCTTAGTCCAAGCTCCTTGATTCCCTTTGATGGAGGAGGAAAGGGGATTTCTAGGGTTTGAAATTCTAAAATTAAATGGGAAGGAAGGATTTTTCTAAAGGAGGCTCTTCATGAAGGAAGAGGCTTGAGGAAGGCTTCCCTTCATTATATAGGGCTAGGGTTAGGGTTTCAAATGCAAAGGATTAGTTAACCCTTCATGTTAGTCATGTAGAACTAAATTTAATTAGGGTTTAGTCATTTCTAGGGTTTAAAAATCTAAACTAAAATACAAATTTAGGGTTTCACTAAAACTAGATTACAAATTAGGGTTTGGTCATTAGGGTTGGACCTAATGGGTTTTTAGGGTTTAACCTAAAACCTAACATTAAGAATATCCTATAATTATTTAATAAATCTCATCACACTAATTATTTACATAATTAAATTAAACATGGAAATTACAATAGTGCCCTAATCTGGAAATGTGGTAGTGAAAGTGTTTGGGAATAAAACTAGATGATATGAATGAGTGGGTGGCTCCCGTATCAAACAATGTCGTAGCAGGAAAAGTAAAAGCAAGAGTGATACCTGCTATGACATCAATCTCCTGATCCATGTCATCCACTTCCATTGCAAAAGCTTGCCCATTCCTCTGCGGCTATCCATGCTTGCCCTCGCGAACTGTTCCTCCTGTGTAGGTAGAGGTTGTCCTTGCTGAAATCCTCCTGCTGCTGGAGGTCGAGGTGCTCCTGGTCTAGCCATCTGTTGAGCTGGCTTTGGTGCTGGAAGTGCTAGTCTCAGTGCTGGTGGTGGAAGTGTTAATGCTTGTTGCATAGGACAGTATTTCATCATATGCTGCCCGGAACTACATCTCATACATTATCCCAGGCGAGTTCGACAGTCCCTTATAATATATATATGAAGTACTTAGCAATTTATATTGAGATATATAGATATATGAATATGTGTATATCAATGTGTGTGATTAACTATATATGGGTGACTGTGTATGCTCAGTTAACTGTGTTGTGTATGTGAAGCAACTGAGACAGTGAGGAGATGTGTGCAAGTGGTTACATATCTATATGTGTAGGTAATAAATATATATATATATATATATATATATATATATATATATATATATATATATATATATATATAAAAAGTACTTAGCAATTTATATTGAGATATATGAATATGTGTATATCAATGTGTGTGATTAGCTATATATAGGTGACTGTGTGTGCTCAGTTAACTGTGTTGTGTGTGTGAAGCAACTGAGACGGTGAGGAGATGTGTACAAGTGGTTTTGTGAGTAGTGAGGTGGGGGGGAACTCACTATGACAGTAAGTTCATACACAGTGTGTGTGTGTGTGTGTGTGTGTTGATTTTGAGTATGCAATGATGCACATGTGTTTTGTGGGAGCATTGATACAAAGGCTTTTGGTATCAGGGTTAATTAGGTCGGGCAGTTGCAGTTTTAGGCAGCAACAGTTGGAGTGTTATGGTGCAACGGGCCTCACTCGAGGGCAAGCAAGGATGTGAGGGGAGGGTTTTGATTTCAGTGCAAGTATTGGTAGCAGCTGCTACCTTGACTGCTAGGTGAGTGTGTATATGAAGAGAGCAGTATCAATAAGTGTATCAGAAGTCACGAGATACACACCATATCAAGTTGCCTTCTGAGTTTAGGTCAGTCAGTTTATATATATGAAGATGTAATAGCAACAATAGCAGTTGATACTCTGTGCATAGGATTCAGTATACTGGAAGGGGGGAATACTCTGTGTTTGGATAGATATGACTTTATGAGTCATGTTAAGTATCGATTAGTAAGTTAGTAAGTTATTAGAGTATCAGGTGCTAGTATCAGTGTGTTGGTGAGGGTGATTAGTTAAGTATCAGAAATAGAGTTACCAGTTAGTGTATCAGTTAGAATATAGTGTTAAGATAGGATAAGTATACCAGTGTATCAGTTAGAGTTAAATTAGTATATAGCTATTATAATTTATATAGTAGTGTATGTTAGCAATTAGTTAGTTATATATATATATATATATATATATATATATATATATATATATATATATATATATGTCAATTAGTGATAACAATTTTTATTTAGTATATATATATATATACGTAGAGTATCTTATTATATAGATATTAGTTTTATTAACTAATATAGCTATGATTGACTTGTAATAGCTAGTTAATAACTATTTGAGCTTAAAACTTTAGTGTGGACATAGAAACTTGTTCAAGACCTAGGAATGGCCTAGAAATTTATATTAGTACATTTTGTCTCATTTCTCACTTCATTACACCAAGTAACATGATATTCCTATTTAGGTGTATGTGACACCAGCTCGGATACCGAGGTATACCATTTTTTCAGGATCACATGCGAGTACATTCTCTGATAATTTTCTTATTTGATAGCCTCTATGTTCATGTATTTAGTATTAAGATATTTGATTCCTGACACAATGGTTTCACGGGTTAGTATAAGTGGATCTTGGTCATGGGATGTGTGAGCATCCTGATTTTTATATAGGATTATTTTTGTAATTAGCAATTAAATTTTTTGTTTAATTTAAATATTTATTTGATAATTTATTGAACTATAGACACTTTTTGCCATGGTCTTGAGATTTTAGTACAACACTAGCCCTTACTTTTTGACCAACTTTGCATAGTTAGTTTATCCTTGATATTGTATATGTCAATTAGACTTTGGCATAGTTAGTTTATCCTTGATATTGTATATGTCAATTAGACTTTGGCATTGTATTATTATTGAGATTTGTGTTGAGATTAGACTTGGACTTGTGATGTATTATGACTTTACTTCTTTCCTTCTATTCTATATCGTGCCTTATCATCCTCTAGTTTGTTATTGTGATTGAGTATTGTTTACCATTACCATATTATCATATTATCTTCCATTTGAAGTTGAGAAAGCATGACAAGTACCTAATATATATTATGTGAGATATTTAGATAGTATTGTTGACCTAGACAACATTCTACCGTCGATGCTGCGGCGTAGGCTGGACGTACCCACGCACTCGTGCCCTTAATCCGTGTGCAGGTCATGACATATTTTTGTGGTGGCCCATACAGGTCAGGCTTCGCAACTATTGCGATGTCTATGTAGTAGCACTCAGTATTAGAGTGTTACTACAAGCCTGCTATAGGATATAGGATTAGGGATATAGGATGAGAGAATACTCAATCACTACTAGGAAATATTTTTATCTATTAATATTGCTATCTTTATCATTCAGAATAATTGCTTTCTTTAGAATATTACTGTCCTTCCTTGATGCTATCGTATCTTGCGCAATATTTATTTCTTTGTTGAATCTATCTTCAGGATGCCTCTGAAGACTAGAACGCAGTGTTCTGGAGCAGTTTTGGCGAGGTTCGTTACTTCGTCACCTCAGAAAGAACCAACAATGACTGTTTCGTCTCCTTCCGCTCAGAGGATTGCTTCACTAGTCCATATGGGCATTTCAACAACATCTTTTGGGGGTACTCCAACACCAATTCTGAAGATTGTTCCATCAGTCACGGAGGATCTTCCACCACCACCACCAAAAGTGACAACACTATTACTCTAACATGACGATAATTGTTCTCTACAAAAAATAACTTGCACGTTGAACAGAGTTACGTCATAAAGTCAACTTTCATGGATAAAAATTGGAGAGACCCTTTTATAGACTACGCTGCTTATGGGATTCTTCCAAAAAATCTGAAAGAAGCCTAAAAGACGTTCTCTCTGATTCTACTATGAGCCTTGTCCAAAATATTATATCATCGTTCTTATTCGGGATTGCTGCTACGTTGTCTTTCCAATCCTGAAGCAAAGCAATCACTCCGTGAAGCTCATGATGGCATCTGTGGAGCACATCAGCTAGGTCCTAAATTATAAGACCGCCTAAGAAGAATGGATTACTATTGGCCCACCATGGTGGCAGATGCCGTAGATTACGCTCGTAAATGCAGGTCATACCAAATACATGCTGATTTTATCCACCAACCAACAGAGTTCTTATACCCTATAGTTGCCTCCTGGCATTTTGAAGCTTGGGGAATGGATATTATTGGTCCAATCAGCCCATCTTCTTCCAGAGGACATCGGTTTATATTTGTAATAACCGATTACTTCTCCAAATGGGCAGAAGTAGTCTCGCTCATCAAAGTTAAGACATCTAACGTAATTAACTTCGTCAAACACCATGTTATCTATCATTTTGGTGTTCCCCATAGGATAATAGATGACAATGGACCGCAATTCTCTAGTCAAGGGTTTTAATAATTCTGTGACAAGAATCAAATTCAGAATATAGCATCTACGCCCTATAATCTAGCAGTCAATGGCTTAGCGGAAGCTTTCAACCAGACCATAATCAAACTCCTTAAAAAGTTTGACTCGTCCAACAATCTTGATTGGAATGAGAAACTTGGGGAGTGTTTATGGGCTTATCGTACAATAGTCCGAACTCCAACTGGTTGTACACCATTCTCTTTGGTCTACAGATACGAAGCAGTTCTTCCACTCGAAATCCAGATACCTTCTCTTAGAATAGTCATTGCTAATGAGCTACCAGTAGACAATAATGATCGATTGCGCCTACAAGAATTAGAGCATTAGATGAAAAGCTCATGTACGTTCAACAGCGTATTAAACTATACCAAGTACTTATTTCTAGAGATTTTAATCAAAAGGTCAAGGAAAGAATATTCCAAGTCATTGAATTAGTCCTGACAATAAGGAGACCTATGATCACAAGCCATAAGAGCAAAGACAAATTCCAAGTTAAATGGGAAGGTCATTATGTGGTGGAGACAGTATTCTCCAACGGAGCCTACAGGCTCATTAAGGCTAATGAACATTTGATAATGATGACTATCAACGGCAAATACCTCAAGAAGTATTATGTCTAAGCACGACATATTCTTCTCCATCTCTAGCAGATTAAAATAAGATGTACAACAAATACATCTTTAATCTCCAGCAACTCGTAGCCTACACAGCCTCTCGAACTATTACCTATATTCATTCTTGAATAAGAAATGGGTAATGGGTCCTTAAAGTTTTCTAGTGGGACAATACTCAGAGCCAACGGAATACTCTCGTTGAGATCATTTAAATGATTCTCTTCAATAAAAATATTACATTATTAAAGCCTGGTTATTTTAAGGATATCCTATTCCTAATCCCTAGTTGGATTTGGAATAATCTCACATGTTTATTCATCAGTCAATAAGTGTAATATGATTCATGTCCATATTACCTCTGAATCATGTTCCATTTACTATCCCCTAAAGAGAAGACAATAGTTTGCCCTTGAACTACTCTCTCTTTTCTTCCCCAGTGGAATAAACTAAGTGAGCTATCACGTCCATATCACTTCTGATAATATTGTATCCCATAAAATTTGTCATTTGTACTCAACATGAGTTATTGCCTTTAGTGATAAGTCTACCAAATTTCCCCACAGAATTACTCTGCCATGTCAATAATACCTCTGAGCAAATATATATTCAATGGGGGATTTTTTTATTGCCATCCAGCTCCACCACTAGAAGTCCCGGTTGGAATTTCAATCACAACCCTGTAATCCGCACAGGGGCTATATTAAAAGAGTAATTCCAGCGAGCTGGGTTTGAAGACAATGAACAGTCTTCTGGGTAATTCGTTAGTTCAACATGAACGACGAAGCCTATGATATCCTTCCATGCTCCATAACACAAAGAGCTCAGTGTCAACGATCTCCAAACGAGCCTCTCACCCATCATTGAGAAATGTCTCCTCTTGCGTCTTCTCGGTGGCCAGCAAAGCCAGTGGCGCCATGCTATTTCGGTCACCTTCTTAGACCCACACTTAACAACAACCATACTCAAGTATCATAGCAAGAAGGAGATAAGTTTGGGAGTGTTGGTGAAATTTGTATCATATTTGTAGGAGAAAATGTGCCAAGTATAGCGTAGCTCTTGGAATTATTCCTGGAAAAGCTGCCCGCATCTCCTTAAAAGCTTCATACATCTCCTTAAAGATCTCATCAAACCAAGGAACAAGTTAAAATAATAAATTGACAAGATACGTGCATGTCAGACCTACAGCCACGTCAGTAAAACTGTTGGGATTCTGCCTTGAGTGCGCGCACAAATATCTCAACAACTTTTATGCTTCTAATTCAAAGTATTTTGAATTCATCTGAACAAATTTAAAAAATTTAAAACGAATCTTGTAGATGCATAAAAAATGTGCCTTAAGAAGATGGCACATTTTTCTACAAATAAACCCAACAATGGAAGAACGGTGCACTTTCTACTTGTTTCAGAAGGAAGACGCGCACTTTCTTACTTTGGTGCACTTTCTTGAAACTTCAGAAGATGGCACACTTTCTTATTATGGTGACGACTACAGTGTGCTCCTTAAAAGCTGCCTATAACTCCTTAAAGACCGCATCAAACCAAGGAACAAGTCAAAATAATAAATTGACAAGATACGTGCATATCAGACCTACAGCCACGTCTACAAAACTGTTGGAATTCTGCCTTGAGTGCGCACACAAATATCTAACAAATTTTATGTTTCTAATTCAAAGTATTTTGAATTCATCTGAAAATATTAAAAAACTTTGAAGTGGATCTTGTAGAAGCATAAAAAGTGCGCCTTAAGAAGATGGCACCATTTTTTACAAATAAAACCAATAGTGGAAGAACGTCACACTTTTTACTTGTTTCAGAAGGAAGACGCGCACTTTCTTACTTTGGCGCACTTTCTTGAAACTTCAGAAGTTTGTGCACTTTCTTATTGTGGTACACTTTCTTAATGTTACGAAAGTTGGCACACAAACGCTCAAAGAAGCGCACTCTCTCTCAGCATTTAATGTAACAAACTGACAGTTGACAAATACAGAAACCGAAGAGTCAGAAGTCATCATTAAAGTTGTGTTGCGGCACGCAGACCCAGGTTGTCGTTTAGCGACCCAACCGCTGTGTCAACTTCTTCAAAAGTGTGCCACTATGCCAATTTTATCAAAAGTGTGTCACTGTGCCAATTTCATCAAAAGTGTGTCGTTGTGCCAACTTTCACCAAAAGTGCGATGTTGTGCCAACTTCTTCAAAAGTGCGCCGCTGTGCCAATTTCATCAAAAGTGCGCCGATGTGCCACATTCTTCAAAAGTACGCCATTACGACCAATCTCATCAAAAGTATCCTATCACGGCTACTTCTTTAAAAGTGTGTCATTGTGTCAATTTCTTCAAAAATGCGCCACGGTAGCATTCTTTCCAAAAGTGCATCAGTCTCCAGGCCACTTCTAAAGTGCGCCTATTATCTTAACTGTCAATGAGTAGTTATGAGTGCGTGTCTTACATATCATACTTCTCGTGAAAAGTGTACAAATAACTGTCCCTACGACCTATGCTTTTCTTGTATAAAAAGTTACATGTCAAGCAGGCAGTAAGTTGTGCACCCACTCATTCAGAATGTAGGGTATTAGTCCACCAAAAGTTCGCGCACAATGGTAAATCAGTGTAGACTGTTACAAGTGTACGAACACTCTCATAATCGCTCCTAAACTCTATAAATATATGATCAGTACATCCATTACAAAGGGAGACACAAACAGAGAGAGAGAAATGGGCTAGAAATCTCAAGTCTTTGAAATTCAAGAATAGAATGAGAGAAATAGAAGGTTCTCGTGTCGTTGTTGCCAAAGCTTTCTTATTGTTCAACTCTCCAAGTTGTTCACATCGTTTCCTATATTTTTTTGTAGTCGTATGCATTTCTTTGTCGTCGAGTGGTCCAAGGAGTAAAGTGATCATCCGCATATCATATCTCTATAGCTATACTTTTCCAGAATCAACTGTACTTAGATTCATGTTTAGAATCTTTTTGTACTTTTCTTTCTTTTTCAATAGTTTGTAATACAAAAGTTTTATATAAAATTTTCTTCGTAAACAGACATACAAGACAATAGACAGGGGTGCACCGCGATGGATCACCGTCAAGCAAGCAAGACAATATAAGACAAGACAATAAATGGACTACATCCATCAATCACGGCCAAGCAAGAAGTACGGCTTGATACAATAGTATTGGTTTTAGTGAATGTTGCTTCTGTTCGTTGATTTTATACTCACCGGTACTTTCCACAAAGTGCTGACCCCCACCATTTTGCTTGTTCGCAGGTGCTGGACCGTCTAAAGAAGCGATAGCCGAGCCTTATCCCCAGAACCCAAAACTTTGGAGTTGATGCCTTAAGACGTATCGATATATTTTGAGATACTTTTGTATAAAAGGATATAATGTATGGAACAATGTTATTGTAACTGAGAGAAAGAGAGCTTGAGAGAATTGTAATCTTGGCCAAGCGCCGCTTGTAAAATATCTTGAATATCAATAAAAGAGCTTATTTCCGTACGCCATTGTATTCATTTTCTTTTTTGCAATATTGTGCCATTGCTTCCGTCTTGAATACCTTACTTGTCCTTGTTCAAAGCTTTGGCCTTGTGCAAGCGCAACTCAGGCTTGTACGGCATCACGCCCATGAGAGGATGATCGGTTCCATAAGGCGTTAAGCGAGAACGATCGGCCCCTTGCGGGAATCCGGGTATGACATAATGGTATCAGAGCAACTCAACCCTATGGCCATTCCGCTACTTTGCTTCAATTCAAGATATTCCTTGCCACTTGATATCGTTGCCGCAATGAGCCTTCCATACAATGAATCCATAAATATTCTCAAAGGTGCCGACAAAAGTTTTATGGATTGTTTTATTGCTTGAGATATGATTTGTGATGGCTAGAGTTTTATTGAGTTATTGATTGCTAGTATTTTCAATTGAGGATGGTGAGGGATGAGGACTATCACTGCCCTGAATATCGAAAGTTTCTCCTTGAGTTTCGAGAACGGAACTTTTTTTCGGTGGGTAAGTATGTAGTACTCCGTTCCGTGTTGGCACTATGTACAAGAGATATTGCTTTGCTTGCTCGAGCGAAAGCCTTCTCGAAGAGTTTCTCGATTGAAACATAAGACGATTAATCTGGGTGAGTGGACATAACTTTATTATTTGATTCTTGCACGCCTTAATAATGAATCTGAGTTTTTGAAATGCTTATCTATTGATAGAACCTGACTCTGCATGCTCACCTAGAGAATTATATATGCCTCAAGAATGATTTTCTGCATGCTTAATAAGAGAACTTTATGCTTGTGTAAAGAGATAGAACCATTGCCATGCTAAGTCAAGAATAGAGATGTTGCATGCTAAGTTACACGGACACCACTATCGAACGAACCCTTTCCATGCTAATAAGAAGAGTAAAATGAATGCTTGAACAAGTCCTTGTATCGTATGATAAACAAGAGTAGAACTACATGCTTGTTTAAAAGATAAGAGAAGAAATATCGGCATGCTTGTTAGATAGAGACCGATTACATATTTTTTTGTTATTGTTGCAAGCTAGATTGAATGTATGCTTATATTGTTATGAAGAGTTAATAGGTTGTCTTGGTAATAAAAGAGACTAGTAGCCCGCTCTGAAGTTCCGGTCCTACGGGATCTAGGGGGTGCGGCTATTAGATAAGAAAGAGATAGAGATATGCTTGTTCATGTATTGTGCACCATAATAACTTTTGTTTGATAGATTTTGCTTGTCATTCATTGGTCTCAGACAACTTGTGCACAAGGTAATAGTCTCTCGAATGATTCTTGGGCACTAAAAATTGGTCGATCCGGAAGAGATTGTGAGAGCACCCTGATGTTCCGGTCCTACTGGATCTAGGGGGTGTTATTGTCTATTAGTGGAGAGCGGAACCATGATGTCACAGCTGCTAGTATTCGTGTGTGTTGGTGCAGAGAGGAACCTTGAGTCACAGTTGCTGACATATGTGCGTATTAGTGCAGAGTTGAACCTTGAGTCGTCGCTGCTAATCATGGGGCAACCCGTGGACCATCATATAGTTAGAGCGCATGCTAGGTTAGCCTTCTTATATACTTAAATGTTTGATGCAGAGACGGACAAGGAATAGAACTTTTATGTATATGCAAATTATTGCTAACTTGTATGTCTGTTGCAGGGATAACCGTTAGGCGAAGGGTAAGAATCACTGAATAAGTGATATATTAATTTCTGAATATGCTTGAATTGTGTACTGCCCCTAGACTTGCATGTTTCACTTGATTAAGCTGCTGCCCCATTGTATAGAATGGATAATCCACTAGAGATAGCTTGCATATTCCTAAGAGTTAATAAATATGGTTTACGATACCTGCTACGCACTACACGATAGAACACAGTCCCTTTAGCATGCTTAAAAGTATTGATTGTGCAAACCGTTTTCAAAGATATATTTTTTAAAGAAGTAAATTGACTCAAATCTCGTGCTGCATGAAATAAACTTAGATAAAAAGTAGCAAGATCACTAGTAATGTAATATTTTGCCACATGCTTACTTAATATTGGTTTTAGTGAATGTTGCTTTTGTTCGCTGATTTTATACTTACCAGTACTTTCTCCAAAGTGCTGACCCCCCACAAATTTTCTTGTTCGTAGGTACTGAACCGTCCAAAGAAGTGATAGCCGAGCCTTATTCCAGGAGCCAGAAATCTTGAGTCGATGCCTTGATTCATATCGAGATATTTTGAGATACTTTTGTATAAAATGATGTAATGTATGAAACGATGTCATTGTAATCGAGCGAAAGAGAGGTTGAGCAAATTATAATCTTGGCAAAGCGCTGCTTGTAAAATATCTTGAATATCAATAAAAGAGCTTATTTTTGTACGCTATTGTGTTTATTTACTTTTCTGCAATATTGTGATGCTGCTTCCATCTTGAATACCTTACCTGCCCTTATTCAAAGCTTTGGCCTTGTGCAAGCGCAACTCAGGCTTACATGGCATCACGCCCATGCAAGGACGATCGGTTCCGCAAGGCGTTAAGTGAGGACGATTGGCCCCTTACGGGAATTGGGGCGTGACAAGAACACCTTCATACCATGAAATAAACATCAATAGTCCTTATTAGGAGATAATACACACACTCAATGGACACAATTGGGATTTTCTCCAAATTGAGCCCCAAAATTATGACACCAACTTAGATCTACCAAATTGAGGGCTCCTAGTGTCTAGATCTACCAATGGAAAGTCAAATCTAACCATAGAAAGGTTCATACATGACCAATGGGTATTTCTAACCATAAATTTGATAAAATTGAGAGAATTACCTAGTGTTTTGGTAGCCTTTTTGGAGAATTCCGAATTTGGACACGGAAGAGATGAGTCGGACACGATCTTCTAGCAAGCTCCTCTCCTATGGATCTCCTTGTTCTCTACAATGCTCTAAGCCTTCATGATGGTGAGAATGATTGGAATTGAAAGTGGATTGAGTAGAATTGGTAGAAAATTGGGTTTGCTTGGAGAAGAAGAAGCTTTGGAAAAAATGAGGCTAATGAGTAAAATAAAATGAATGTATGAGCCCTAAATTGAACTTATCTCTTATTGTAAGGTTTGGTCATGCCAAAATATCAAGTTTGCCTCTCTCTATTTGTCATAAACGAAATCTAATTAACTAAAGAAATGGATCTCTATAAATAAAAAAATATTCTCTTCATGACAACTAAACTTAGTTAATTCTAATTACTAGAGTCATGACTAACAAAATTAGCACTAACTAGCACATGCAAATTCTAATTGGCTAGCCACTAACTAACACTAATATAATTCTAGGCAATCACTAATATAAAATAATATATAAAAAATTTAACAACATACAAAATTACCAAAATATTCCTATGGTGAAAAGTGGTAGTTACAATCGAGCTCGAAGACTTCAGACACATGCGTTTGATGCGAAGGGCACGCAGACTTCAAATATTTAAAACTTGGAAGTACCAAGCTTTTACAAATCTATCAAACTTCCAAATTGGAACTTTATTGGCACTAGAAGGCTAGAGAGTCAAAGCTTGGGGATTGGAAGGTTTGTAGCTCAGCTAGATAGAGAATGTGAAAGTGAATGGGTTGATTTGAGAATGAGAAAGTAGAGCTATATTTATAGGGCTACTAGGGGACCGAGTTTGTTTCCCCTAATGTTCATAAATTTGAACGTTGAGTTCCTAGATAATAGGGTTTCTATCTGAGTAGGATTCCGGTTATAGGGAACCAAGTTTGGGAAAAACTCGGTCCAAGTTCGGTTGTTCCAATTCCAGAATGTTCCTGGTCTGGTTTAGGCTTAATTTGAGTGGACTTGGTTCTAGTTTAATAATGGTTTGATCTCCTAGTGTCAACACAACCCAATGAACATTTTGTCCTAATAAAATAAAAGGAAAAATACAGAACAAAATAAAAACCAAGAGAACTCTGATGACGCCAATGTTTTGACATGTTCACTGACTTGAAGATGCATTTTCCCTTGACGGAAGTTATCCAAAGATAAACCGATCTCAAAATCTGAATAAGTAATAGGCGGTTCAGAGAAATCTTTTGATACAACGTCGTCTTTGGCTCATCATCATTTCTTAATTGCATATGTCCATTATTTTTTGTAAATATATGTTAGACGAACAAAGCAATATACAGAAGTAAATATTATAATATTAATGCATATCTGGACAATCATGAGTTTAAGTATAAATTACTATAGTGATTAATCGATTATCATAATACTAAACTTAATCGATTAGCCATATCAAAAACTCAACTTAAATATTGGGTTAACAAGATGGAGTTGCGACCAAGAGAAGGGCCTCATCTTCTTTCTATTATTTCTATTGAAAATGAGAGAGAGAGAGAGAGAGAGAGAGAGAGAGAGAGAGAGAGAGAGCGTAAAAAACACAGTTGGTAAAAAGAACGTGGGTTGTGTTTCTTTGGAGAATAAAAAACACAGCCGCTTTGGAAAGAGAATGGGGGCAGGTTCTTTGGACAATGGGGGAAGCTGCTTTGAAAAGAATAAAAAAAGTGGAAAAAAAGAGTAAAATAAATTAAGAAAAAGAAAATTTAATACAAAAAAAATTATATTTGTTTATTTTTTAATATAATTTTAATAGTATCTAGTTTAGCGATAAAAATATTAATTGAAAGTTACATATTTGGATAAATTTTAATTTAAAGTTTATGTATAAATATAGTCTAGATATAAATCTAATTTAGTCATATATAAACATTATTTTGATAAAAATAGATGTATAGATTAAATAGTAAATTATTATTATTATTAAAAATTAATTAAATTTTAAAAGTATTTTAGAAATAATGAAATTGTCAATTGAAAGTTTCATTTCTTCAAAACATCTAAACAACAGATTCATAAATATTTTATTCTAACTTCGACTTTTTCAAAACACCCAAATGAAAAGTAAAAAAATATATATGTGTATATATGACGTGCATATATAATATATGCGTAATACGTACGCAAAATATCAATTTCACAAGTTTGTACTTCGATTATCTCTTTGAACCAAACAGACACTATGATGAAACCTAATTCAACTTTACAAGAGTTCCATAGTTTTCCAGTTTCTTTCCCTTTGGCCTTTGCTAAGTAGGCCCGGATTAAGGTGCAAGATGGACCGGGCGGCCAGTAACCTGGCCCGGGCCTGGCCCGGTCAAAGCTGGTCTGGGCAGGCCCGGACCCGAACAACTACCCGGATCGGCTCGGCTCACCCTCTCCACGGGTCCGGGCTGGGTCCATATACTCGACCCGAAAGCCCAACCCGGCCGAGTAGCGATGCGGGTTTGGTTAAACCCGTCGAAAACCGGTTAGCCCGGCTCGGCCTGGTCAGTGACCCGGTCCAGGCCCGGTCTCACCCGATTTTTTTTTCCTGTGACCGTTTGTGGGGGACCGAATTACCCCCATTTTGAAGGCTGTTTTTGCCCATTTTGGGATATTTTGGTCATTTTGCTAAAAATGACCAAAAAATCCTTATAAAAACTCTATTTTAAGTGTATAAAAGGTCATTTTGCACCAAAATATTTATATAAATAACCCAAAATTTATGAAAATTAAACACAAATATTTTTTCTCTCTCTTACAAAATATACAAGCTAAGCAATTTCTGAAGATTGAAGTAACAACTTTCTGGATTTTGAAGTCCAACTTTTTGGAGGCCAAACTGCAGTGTTCTTGAGGCTTCAACTTGTGCAAAAAATTTTGGAGGCTTCAAGTTGACGTTTCAAGTAATTTTAATATTACATAATACTATTTTTTTTCTTCTAATTTTTTATTTTTCTTCCCCTCCCTCTCTCTCTCTCTTTGTTGGTAGATAAATAAATTCTTCTTCTCTTATTTTTTAAAATTAATTTTTAAAACATGGATGATACTGATTCTAACCACACTTATGGTTCAATTTTTTTTGCTTATTATGATCAAATATTTGAAGAAAATTATATTTCTTATTCTGTGCCACCGATATAAATGCCACCTCCTGAAGTTAGAAGTATGACTATAGCTACTAATGTTGCAAATAGGAAATAAAATCAACTTTATGGAATTATTATAAAAAAAATATATGTCACTGATAATGAGGGCGGATCGATTTTAGATTCAAAAGATCAAAAACCAATAGCTAAAGGTGCGCAATGCAAAAAAATATAAGCGAACTTACAAATAAAAAAAGAATGATGGCACGGGCACTTTAAGAAGACACTACAAAAGTTGTTATGACAAGAACACACTACAGGCTAGACAAACACAACTAAGTAGCAGTCCTCAAGGATCTTCTATAGGTAACTTTACTTATTCTGATGCTCGTAAAAAAACCTGAGTTAACGAAATATATTATTTATGATGAACAAACTTTTACATTTGGTGAGATTGATTGGTATTATGATTATACAAGTAGTACCATTAATCATTGTTTTACTAAAGTTTCTAGATCTAGTACTAGAGTAGATGCTATCATAATCTTTCAAACAGAAAATGCTGCTTTAAAAGATATTTTTGTAAATGTTAGTAAATTTGCTCTAACTTCTGATATATGGACCACTAAACAAAATTATTCTTATATTTGTATCGCGGCACATTTTTTAGATTCATAATTGATTTTGCAAAAATACATTATTTGTCTATGGCCTTTAGAATTTTCACATACTGATGCTGTAATCGGCGGCGCTATTATGCAATTTTTACGTGAATATGATATTCACAATAATTTTTTTAATTTCTTTTGATAATGCTAGTAATAACACTTCTTCTATTAATTTTTTAAAATCATAATTTTTGCCTATAGTAGAAGGTAAATTTTTTCATGTTAGATGTGCTTGTCATATTATTAATTTAATTATACAAGAATTTCTTGAATTCTTTCAAATAAATTTAGAAAATGTTAGATTATGTTTACAAAGTTTGAACACTTCGGCAAGTAGACAACAAGCTTTTAAAACTTTATGTACATAATATGATATTACTTTTAGGAGTTTCGTTAAGGATGCATCACATAAATGGAGTTCTACTTAGTTAATCTTGAAATCTTCTATTAAATTAAAAGATGTTATTACAAATTATTGTAATGTTAATCCTAGTTTTGATTATCAAGTAACTAAAAATGATTGGTTAATTACTAGTTCAATTTTAAAAAATTTAGAATTATTTTATAATGCTACATGTACATTATCTGGAGTTTATTATCCAACTTTTTCTTTAGCTTTGACAGAAATTATTAACATGTCTCATTTATTTTGTAAATATATATCTGTTCCTGGTTTTGTTTATGTTGTTTCCAAATGGAAGCAAAATTTTTAAATATATTAGGGTGATATACCTATTCTATATTGTTTGGCTTCGATTTTTGATCCTAAGATTAAATTAGATGGTGTATATATATTTTATTAGACGATTTTAATGATAAAGTAGGTAGCTTAAATGTAATCCCCCTGATTTTCAGAAATTTTAATTTGGAAATTTTCACAATTTTCTGGATATTTCTGAGATTTTCTGAAATTAAAACTAAGGTGTTTTAATAATTAAATAATTTTTAGTTGATGTTTAATAATATTAAAATATTATGAAAATAATCTTTTATGGTGTAAAATGAAAAACTAGACATAGGGTATTTTTTCGAGAATTTATTGGACCCTGGATGAATTTTTAAACACCTAATAACTAATATTATGTAATTACTTATTTATTTAATTATTAGATAATTATTTTTTTTAAACCAGACCGGCCCAAACCCATCGAGCCGGCCCAGCCCGCTTAAACCGCCCAGACGGGTCGGGTCGGGTCTGCCGACCGAACCCGCACCCGTCCACCCGTGAACCCGAATCCCTCTCTCTCCCAAACCGACCCCGATCTCTTCAGCTTCCTCCGCCGGCCAACCCGCCGCCGCTTGGCCTTCCGTCGCCGGCCGACTCTCCCACTTCCTCTCCTCGCAATGCCTGGCCGCTCGCATCCCGACCCTGCGCCTCCGGTAATGGCAGCCCCGCCTTTTTCCTTTCCCTCTCTTCTATTTAAACCCCGCCGACGGCTCTCTTCCGCCTCCCAGTTACCCGACGCCGCGTCACTTCACCTCTGACCACCCGCCGTGCCACGCCTCGCCTCCCTCCGACGGACTCCACCACAACCGCCGTAGTTCGAGGAACCCAGCGACCCGCCTCAGCCTCCCCCAGGCCCGACCCCACTACTCCTCGACCCGCCCGGTCCGCCTCCGGCCGCCAGAGCCCAGCCGCCGACTCCCCGTGCGCCGCCTCCTCCGGCTCTCGCCGCTTCAGTCGTCTCCGGCCTCCCTCCGGCTGTTCCGACCACCGCAGCTCTGACACAGAAGCCCTAGAACCCTAACCCTAGGAGCGACACAGCGCGTGTCGGACACGAGTTGGACACGTAGGATTCACTGATTTTTGACTCTGTTCAGGTACTCGTAATTTCCTCCTCGTAGCTCTGTTTTCTATTCTGTCTTTTGCATCGCGTAGCCTGTATGACCCTCTCGGTGCCCGGACAAACCGCTCGGGGCATCGCGTCCTGTGGTGATCGCACACCGCGATCCAAAAATAGGAAAAACTAGATCCTGTTTCACCCCGGTATCGAGTACGCCCCGCCAAACGGGACGACTTGGTCGCGTGCGGTCTTTACCGATACGTGCGCGACGTTGATACGGACGTGCAGGATTTCGCAGAAGCTGATTCGGATGTGCGTGCACACCGGAATCAGTGCGTATCCGCGGACATCGCCCCATATCCGTACTTTCTGATTTTCGCTGTAACTTAGTGTACACAAGTCAAATCGAGACGAAACTTGCGCCATTGGACTCGTAGCAATACGCTGGACCTGTGAGCCAAGTTTGGTTCGATTCTGAGAACATTGACAAAATCGTGTGTCGTGGGCCCCACAGGCTCCACCCGACGGGCGATTTTGAGAACGGCTCATCGGAATCCAATTCCGGAAGTTCCGTTGGGTTCGTATCATCGTTCCTGACCTGTTGACACTAAGTTGGACAGTTTTGAGACCTTTGACCCTGGCGCATTTTTCGGTGCAAAGCGGCCCACATCTGGACCCCGCCTTGACCCAAAATTGACGTTTTTGCCCTTGTCTCCAAATTGGACTCAAGGACAGACGTTCCTAGCTGATTGATATGTTCTGGACCTGATGGTGATGTCTATTTCAGCAACCGGAGTACTGCTTGGAAATCCAGCTGAAGCCAGAGCAACATTTGGAGCCGAAAATCCAGGCAAGTGTACCTTGCCATAAAATGCAGCATTTAATTCATTTTGATTCTCTTGTTTTAATTTCTATGACTGTTGAACTTGCCCTATCAAGTAAATTAAATCCAGGACACCTGACACAAAGCATGATACAGAAACTTTTTGATTATTCAAGGAGGTTTTGTATAGGATATAGATTTCATGACTTGAGCTTACATTTGATCCTGACTAGTTGCATTAGTTTAATCTTGCGTAACATAAACTTTGAGATCTGTGACGTGAGATTACATTGGGTGGGGAGAGTAATACCATATCAAGGCTGAATATATATTATATTGTGTAATCTGGATGTGTCCTAGTCTCTGACACAGAGCTTTGGCACCTGTATTGGCCCTTCGAGAAAACACTGCTATGGTTTCTTGTCACTGATCCTGTAGTAGTCTCAGCCTGAGTATGAATAATAACTCTCACTTGCATGATCACTTAGCTGGTTTAATTATTTACCCGGATTTGTTTGATAGCAACATCGGCATGCCACTGTCATAGACTTAATAATTTATTGTGCTTCTCTTGTGTTTAACATCTTGGTTGACTTACATGTTCATTCACTGTATTTTGGCTCGTATTCTTTTGTACCTTGTTACGTCCCTCTGAGGACCTGGTTTTGTTCTCCAGTTATAGCAGACGAGATCTACCCTGAGGTGTACGGAACAGGGGCACTACTTGAAGCAGTACCTGAACCTGAGGACGAGGTGATCGCTGAGGACTTCTCCTGAACAATTGCTTCGCCCTGCTCAGTATTATGGCAAATAGACTTTAATTCCTGTTAATTTAAACTCTTTATTTCCTGTCTTTGAGAACTTGTGTAAACAGACTTAATATCGGATTGTTCTCCGATTTTATTTTCTTTGACCGTTGTTGTTTAATAATTCTTTTGGATGTTATTGCTATCTTATATCTGTGGATGAGAATAGTAAAACCCTGACTGATGTAATACAGCTTAAGTATGCCCGATGGATCCATTAAATTGGGTTTGTCCATCGGTGCATGCTGCTGGCCATAATCACGCATCCAGTCCCTCGGTATTTTGTGACTGGGGCGTGACATTAAAAGTAGAAATTAAAGAAGTTTTAGATAGTTTAATTGCTTTATATGAAGAAAGAGTTGTATCGAGTCGACCTGGTGCAACCGATCAAGTTAGCAGTATCTCCGATTTTATGTCTAAATTATCACATGCTAAAAGTGTACAACAAAGGAAGAAACAAAAATAATTTTCTCTACCTACTCAAGAATTGTCCTTATATTTAAATTCTTATAAAGAAGATGAAGATTAATCTTCATCTTATTTTTCAATTTTAGAATGGTGGAAGAGACACAAAAAAATATATCCTATACTTTCTTCTATAGCACACGATATTCTAATGGTCCCGGTATCCACGGTAGCATCGAAATCTTGTTTTAGTGCAAATTATAGAAACTTATATAATTTATACTAACAAATAACTTGTAGAAAAAAAATTTGTACAAGCAAATAACTTACAAAAAGGTATATATAAATTATACTAACAAATAACTTATATAATAAATTTATACTAACAAATAAATTATATAAAAGTATATATAAATTATACTAACAAATAATTTATTCTAACAAATAACTTGAACTTATATAAAAGTATATATAATTTACACTAACAAACGTGTGTATATATATATATATATATATATATATATATATATATATATATATATATATATATATATATATATATAAAGTATATATAAATTCTAAAAAATTACACTAAAAAATAACTTATAATTTTTTATTTAAATTTATTCACATATTATATATATAATATTACTTTCATTATATTTACATTTATTCACATATTTTATACATTATGTTAAAAAAAAATTGGGTTGGTCCGGTCCACCGCTAACCAGGTCATAAATTCGGACTGGATTCACATTTCTTGGGACTGGCCCGCTTCTTTTGATCCAGTCCGGACCGAAACCTGCCATGTATACACCTTGAGGCCCGGGGCAGGGACGTCATTTCCAGTGACCAAATTATTTTGGTCTCGTTAACATCCGGTAAGAACCTCCGCTCCTACGCGACAAAACAGCCGAAGAGTTTCCTTTTTTAGGACAGCTAGGTTACGACCCGAACCACTCCGTCCTAACCTCCTTACAACTGGTGACAGCCTGTCAGGAACCCATTTTTCCCTTCTCTCTCATCACTGCCATTCTCATTCTCATTCTCTCTATTGCACATTACTCTCCTCTCCTTCTCCATTTCTAGGTTTCCAAGATCTTGTTTTTGGGTCTCCGGATCCGGGTTCCCCGTCCCGAGAGCTCCATTCCTGACCTGGATTCGCGGGGTTTAGCCGTCTCCATGGAATGCACCTAGGGTTTGTTTTTGTCAACAATTTTTAATTTTTTATTATATTATTTTCTACTTTCCTGTTTCCGTATCTGTTTGTTATTCGGCAAAGAATTTCTATATTTTTGATTACTTTCCTGAATAATTCAAATTGATTAATTTGAAGCTAAATCATTCAAAAAAGTTTGTTTTTGCATGTTCGAACACCTCATCCTTATTGATCTAGTTCTTGATCGGGTTTATTTTATCTAGTTGCTATGTTTGCTACTGTTAATCTCATTGTTGGTTGATACATGAGACGGAGTTAAGTTTGACTAGTTTATAATCACAAAGAGAGGAGCTTTATGTAACTTGAAGCAGTAGTATTTTAGGTCTTAGGTTAAAGAATATGTCAGGGTTCTTACCAAAATAAGAAATAAATAGATTCATTCGTAATGTAGCTGTGGTATTTGGCTCAGGTTTTAGGTTTCCATAGTATATGAGTCTACATGGTTTGTTCATCGGCATGCTGTTGCATGAGCCTTAGTGTTAGCATCCCTCTAAACGCCAATCAGACTTTTGAGTTTTCATGAAAAAGCCCTTTCTTGACTTGTATGTTGCATCATAAATTTTGTCGGATTGCTGACTACCAATTGGCCCCTTTCTTGAGATTGTCGCGAGTGCAAAAATTTGGCTTCCTGCCAGCCTGCCGTGTAATTGCAGTGGAACTCTCCATTATTGACCAACGCCACGTGTTATGTCCTTGCGGGGCGTCATTCGGCCCTCTGGTATTTACATGGATCCCCCTTTCCTGACCTATACATATGGTTGGTTCCTATAGGAATATGCCAACAACTTATACTGGCCTTGAACAGGTTAACATCCGGCTATAGAGACTTGATGGTCAAGTTATAGAAGTTTAACCCCTCTCTTAACTCATAATCATCACGTTTATAATGTCTTGGTCGATCTTACAATTACCTATCTTTAGAAATATTATAATCCTGACAATTACCTTTCTTTAGAAAAGAATGTTATGCAGTTATGTTTGTTACCTTGATCTCACACTTGTAAGCAGGTAATTGACAGCAAATACTTACATTGGAGATCAGCCACATTTTGAGTGATTGTGCGCTGAGAGTCTGAGACATAATGAGAGTGTCAATGTGCATACAAATTACATGGAAATATACTTTTATGTCCAACAAAGGGGATGCAAACAGCCTGCTTTTGCATTTCTTCTTCGTCTGAACTTAATAAATCTTTTTATCATCTTTATGGGCCCTGAAAGTAAATTGATTACTTTTTGTCTCTGTTCCTTTACTAAATCTTTTAGAGGATTCTTCTTATGCTTTCTGATATGAATACAAATTATGTTGTATTCTTACTTCTTAGTTGTCACACCTTGTGCAATTTACCGACAGTGCATAGTTACATTTAAAAGCATTATTTTTTTTATCAAGATTTTCCTATTTGTTTATGATGTTATTCCCCAGGACAGATATTTTCTATTAAAATGCATGCCAACAATTCTTTTGTGGTCTTCTAAATTGATTCCTTTTGTAAAATATTTGTTTGCTTTTGTTATCTATGTTGCAAAGCAGCAAAAGTTATAGCTTCTAATTCCGAAGTCTCATTCTTAATTAGTTTACATTTTTTATGAGGTTTCATGTTTCATATAATTAATCCATTTTTTTAATTACATGTGTTCGATTTAATATTTCCTTAGGGGTCATTGGAAATGCAATGAACTGACAGTACGAACAACTACATTGAAGACAACAATGATTTAGTGACATTTAGTCTGGATAGATGGTCTGATTAGTTAAAGCATACTGATGTAACAAGCAGTCACCATTAAACTCTAATTGGATCTGAGTTGTGAATCTACAAGGTTGAAAAGGTGTCTGACTATACCTGCGGTAATGCGTGCAGAGAGCATGCGTGGAATCCGTGTTTTGGCTCATGCCCCTGACCAGATTAGCTGCCGACGCACTCGGTGTGGTGACCATAGCTCTGGTCTTTCTTCTTGCTCTTTTCGGTCTATATTGCATCTTTCAAACTATCTGTTTTCAGTTGAGGATCCAAAGAGGAGATTTTGTTCAGCTTGGTTATTTTAATGGCCCTTGGATCACCCGCATTGCTCTTGTTCTTGTTGTCATTTGGTGGGGTTTATGGGAGATTGGGAGACTCACTTTGTTGAAAGCGTTGTTGAGGCACTTCTCTACCTTAACATGGCAGAAAAACGTCTGCAGGTTCTACATCTTATCCAATCTAGGGTTTGCAGAACCAAGCATTATTATCACTCTTGTCATCCTCCTACATGCCTCGCTGCAGAAGAGGGAGTCAGGTACGTTGAGCCAGAGATGGAACAGAAAGACGATTCTGTACATTCTCTTTTTCTGCCTTCCAGTTCTCATCATGCAATGTCTCATTTTTGTTGGACCCAAATTCAATAAGAAGATTGATGGGAGAACGAAGATATCAAAGTACTTCATCAACACTTCTTTTTTGGTCGATGGAGACAGTAGGTGTACTTACCCTTTGTTTAGCACTGCTTTTTTAGGGCTTTTTGATGCCGTCCTGATTAGCTATGCCTTGTACATTGCGGCCTGGTTATTGTCTTTGGTGATCAACAAGGGGCTGCAACAAAGAATCTACTGGCTGATTTCTTCAATTGCTGTCTTACTTCCATTGAGGGTGATTCTTCTAGGATGTTCTGTTTTTCTCCATCCAGGCGGTTTGGCATTTGAGGCTGTTGTGTTCTTGGCCTTCTTTATGCTTCTTTTATGTGGAACAGTGAGTATCTGGATGCTAGTATATTGCCCGTTGGCAGATTCCTTGGCGCTAAGGGACCTTGGGCACATGGAAATACGAGACATGCCATATGACGATTATTACCACCAGGATCGTGTTTCTCTTGTTGCCAATCAGAGCCATCTTGAATTAGGGAGCCACCTCGATGCAGGGAGGAGCTCTGATTCCTCGACTAAGCGTGGCTCCATATCATTCCGAGCGATGATTAGGGATGACCCTCCAACGCCTGAAGGCATTGAGGAAGCCAGCTTTTCCTATCCTGCTGTACTCCACATTGCCTCACCCTCATGGCTGCCCTCGTCCTCAGCCGGACCAATACTACCCGTTATAAGTTCCTAAATACTAAAAAGAAACAGCAATTGTTTCTTTCCTTTCTTTTTCACTCAGTACCTGTTGTTAATGATATATCAGTTTTGTAGTAGGGAAAGTTGCATATCAACTGTCTTTTTATTAAGTAGGCCATAATTTGAATAAGTTTTGCTTAATTTTGTTTGTGTATACGAGTGTACCCTATATTGGTAAATAGACTTTCTGCAGGTTTCTCTGGTTATTGGATATCTTCACAGCTAATATTGATACAAACAAAGCATTTACAGAGCTATATAGAGAGGTCTTGCTGGATTCTAACAGTTTAGATTTTATATTTGATAGTGCATTATAATCTAGTTGTATTATTTGTTCATGCCTTCTTACTTTTAGGAAGAGAAAATGTTTGTTGATTGTATTTCTGTAAACATCTACCTGGCTTTTGGAACCTCCACCTGAGCTTTTGAGCTGGCTAGATCAGTGACTAAGTTCGTAATCTTGGTGTGGTGCTTGTCCTTTTTTACTTATGTTTATGGGTCTATTTAGACAAGAAATAAATGCCAACTTGTCTTTGTGGCTCCATTTGTTATCTTGAATCCTTGATTACATTACCCCTCTTGTATAATAGTGTACCTTTCTGCCAACCATAGGTTCATGGAAAGCTTGCATCATTCTTTTGGTTAAATTATTGGGTTGATAATTTTCAGTTTCAGTTTCTGTTGCTTCATTATGATGTTGATTGTCTGTTCTGTTTCATTTGGATGGTTGTTATGTTCATTTTTCCTGAATAATGCTTTATAAACATAATTGTGCCATTTATATCTTGGTTTATATCTTTCTGATGTGTTTGAGAGCTGTCCATGTTTAAGCCAACAAGGCATATGCATACAAACATTCAAGAATGTTCTTATATGTGCTTAATATACCTGTTTTTTGTTTAACAAAATTTTGCATTATTACATGATTTTGCTGTCAATCTTTATTGGAAAATTCAACTTATTAGAGGGTGGTTTTATAGTCGTGGAGTGTCGATGGAGTTGCGATGATACAAAGGTGTATTAGCTTGTATTGGCAGGGTGTATCGGTGGGTCAACCGGGTCAAACAGAGCAGATCTAGTATACTGTCAGGTATACCAGGGGTTAGTGACAAACTGACTAAAATTTCAGGCATTTTGGTGTGTTCACAAGATATTGGGGGTACGTTGGTAGTATACCCACCGCCCCTTGGAATTTGGTGTTGTTTCGGTTATTTTTAGCATTGTTTTGGGATGTCAGATCAAGTATGGACGACCAAAATTGTATTGAGGTTGTTTTTAGTTTGTTCTATCTTAAATTAGGTCTACTTAAACCTATTTAAGGGAGGTAAAGGTGGCTGCTCTTTGGTGATTTTTTGTTGAGGAGGTTTAACGAGACTACCCACCAAATTTATGGAGATAGGCTCACTCTTTAAGGAAGTTGAAGAAAGATCTGTTTGAGAGGAGAATCGTGGGATCATTATCCTTGATGCATAGGGTTTGGTGAGCGAATTGAGGAGATTTAATGAGACAACCCATCAAATTTACGGAGTGGTCCATGCTTCGTCCATAGGCTCACTCTTCAAAGAAGTAGAAGAAAGATCTGTTTGAGAGGAGAATCGTGGGATCATTATTGTTGTTGCATAGGGTTTGGTAAGCTT
Source organism: Iris macrosiphon (assembly GCA_036927795.1). Lineage (NCBI taxonomy): Eukaryota > Viridiplantae > Streptophyta > Magnoliopsida > Asparagales > Iridaceae > Iris > Iris macrosiphon. The sequence goes on along the minus strand of JAYESA010000016.1, from coordinate 24,651,082 downwards.
CGCTCATAGGCTCACTCTTCAAGGAAGTAGAAGAAAGATCTATTTGAGAGGAGAATCGTGGGATCATTTTCGTTGTTGCATAGTGTTTGGTAAGCGATTTAATTGTTGTCTTTTTGTATTTATATTTGAGATTAGTGAGGGATTGGTTATTGCGATAAAGGAACCGATTATGTGTTAATATTGTATTATTATTTGTTAATAGAGATTTAAGATTTGTCTAGGTGAAGAAGTCACTATATTTACCGAGTTCATCTTGCTTGGGTCTTGCTTAGTTGTTTATTGGTTTGTTATTCTCTTCGGTGAGATTCATTGGTATTGACGTTCTCAGTTTTCATTTTTTTTTTTTCGTTGTGCATATCTGGTTGGTGGTTTGGATGTTTTCATCCCTTCAAAGTGGTATAAGAGCTCCTGGTTCGAGAAAATAAGAGGTACAATCATGTCAATGAAGAAAATCAACAAACGATGATTACCTTTACAGGGGATGTTACGTCCTCCAGAACCAAAATACTGAAAAAGGGGGGCGGATGTAGACCAGCTACGCCATACGAAGTACTCCAGTATCCTATAAAGTGGTCACGATTGTCTAGAGACAAGTGGATGAACAATCTATTAAGCCACTGACGTCATTCTATGATCTGACAAATCCTACATCTCAATCCACACAAGTAAACAAGAACAGGAGTAATCACATATGAAAAGTTAAAAGGTGTCCCAAACACTAAGACATATACGATCATGAAGCTATAAAGAAAAATAATAGTAAAATAGTGGTATCCTAGGATAAAAAGTCGCTACCGTCACAATGGAATTAACAGGTCGAAGAACCAACGATTAGATCTTCAAAAAACTTTACATAGTCAAATTTGGACATCAGGTAAAGTCTAGGGTCACACACAATGTATGGTCAGAAACTGGACATCATTGTTAGGGTTATATACAAAAACTATCACTTTTGTATTAATTACATTTTCTTATTTTTGAATGAGAATCATATGGACAAATGTTTGCATATTGTAATTGTTATAATGTTAATGCAAGTGTCTGATATTCTATATTGTAGATAATATGTATGTGGTGTCATACAGAAGATCATATTATCATTTTTCTATGGAATATATAAATGGTTCACAATCTAGATGGATTTGGACAAACCATTGGTAATGTTGTAATGTTATATTATATTAGTCTTTCTTGACTATAGGTTTCTGCGCCAGCAACGATGCTTCCAAATTAGCATTGTTGTCGTTGTCATCAAATTGTAATAAACTGTTGTTGTATCCAGACAGTCGAACCGACTACTAAACGGTCCGTTTTTGACCGGTTGTACTATACCTCGTCTTCTAAACAACTTTCTAGTAAACAAGGTGATTCACAAGATGAAGACGAAGAGTTATCCTTTGCTTCTGTCAATATGGCATCAAGACTTCCTCACGGTACAAAGCGTACAAGATGTGGTGTTGCGACATCTACAAGCCAGAGGAGATTCAACCAACCTGTCGAATCCTTTGAAGGAGTGTACCGCAATACTTGCTCACGAAACAGAGGACTCACTCAGAATGAGAGGGGACATTCCTCAGGTTCTAAAGCGGAAGCTCCTGGGGGTAGCAATCCTCCCGAATCCGAGACAGATAGTGGGGATTCCAGTTATACCATCCAGTCCACCAATCCCTCTGTCGACCACAGAGATATTAGTGTCTATGCAATCGGTGATGAGCAAGACGCTACAACTTCGTAAAATACCGAGCAATGCCTCGAGTCTCTTGAAGCTGCACTCAAGGATATGCACACCATGATGCAAAATATGCATCAAATCATCATGACTCAGCACACCTCTACGGCAGCACCGGTGCAAGTTGTTGCAACAATTCATACACATGTAAATGTTCAACAGTCTCTGGGTAATGCAAGCCCGTATCCGGGTCTCAACAATGAGTCCGCAGCCCCGTCTTAATCCTCCTAACGCTGGGGGTGGTACTCCACCCATGGTGGTACAAGTCCAGCCAACATCTCTGCAGTCAACTGCACCACAATAGCTCGATGAGACTCAACAGGCTATCAAGAAGCTACGAGCCCAATTCAATGCTATGACTAATCAAGATAAGCTCCAGAAACTTAGGATCGTGCAGCCTTTTCCTCCCGAGTAGCGTAATGTTGTTTACCCGCCAAATATAAACCTCTATATATGACGCCATTTGATGGGAAGACGTCACCTCGTCAGTTCATGAATTACTTTGATATGATAACGGGACATTTTCCCAGGACGATGACTTGCTTCCTAAGCTATTTGTCGGAGCCCTGTCCGGAATAGCTTATGACTGGTTTTATAGTCTTCTTGATAATTATATCTCGTCATTCGAGGACTTGCGAAACCTTTTTCTCTTCCGATTTTATGATAGAGGCATGGATATGACAATGTCGTCTCTCATCGACACTAAGTAAAAGGAGAAAAATCTGCTCGCGAATTCATTAAGCGCTTTAGACAGATGGCTCTGAAGATGCCTCCTGGCATTCCTGAGAACCATTCAATGGATACCTGTAGACAAAAATTGCTGCCAAAATTGAGATTTTGTGTCGGTACAACACAATTTAAAGATTAAAAGTCATTCATCATGAATGCAGATATTGCTGAGCAGAATGCAAAATCTGTCAATTTTGATTTTCTAAGGTTCAAAGTCTCGGAGGATAAATGTAAGCGCTCTTTCAGCCTCAACAACAACAATAACCATAAAAATAAAGAAAATGAGGCCCTTGCTGTGAACGTGTCCAAGTGGCCGACTTCTACACCAAAGCATAAAGCTTCGGAATCCTCGAAGTCGAAGGAAGAGTACTCCTTTGATGAGAGTGATATACTCAGCATCTTTGACTGTCTGATAAAGAGTAACAAACTCCAGTTGCCTGACATCAAAAGACCAGAGGAAGCCGACAAGACAGATGATCCGATGTATTGTCTGTTCCACTGATACGTGCATCACTCCACGGGGGCTTGTTACATATTAAAGAAGAAAATCCAACAACTAATAAACTCTTAAGCTATCACTCTTTAAAATGATGAGAAGATGGTCACCGCTAATTTGGTGTCTCTTTAGTTCGAGGATTTTCCAGCGCAGGAGGTGCCACATGGTGTTGTACCAATACCAAGAGCAACAATGGATATTGTCACATGGTCCAGCTTTTTCCTGTACCAGAGGAGGCCATGACTGGGGAAACTTGATCCGGCAAGAATTATATGACGTCCTATGAACAGGCTCAGGAAAATGACCCTCCCACTCCTGCTCCTTGTTACGACCCGCACCCAAAAAATCGGACATGAGTCGTGGGTATATCCAGCCTACGCCGTAGAATCGGCGGTAGAACGCTGTCTAGGTCCGTTCTAGGTCACAACTATATGTATCTCACAATAACCTGTCAAGATAACCTCTCTAAAAGGAGGACAACATCACAATATATATAAACTCAATCACAATAACTAGGGGAAGAGTAAAAACACGATAAGATATCAACAAAGAAACAAAGAACCACAGAGAGCAAGTACAATATCTAAATATACAGTCCGAGTCTAAAAGTCTACAACATCTCACAGAAGCAAAATAATAAATAGTACAGTCATCCAAAACACCAACTGGGAACAACCCAGTGAAACCCACATAGCTACACTAGGACGCTAGCGGCGTCTCCTCAGCTGGGACGGGATCCTCCTCAATCTCAGGGTCACAACACTCGTCGACACCTGGCCCGTAGTAGGTCAGACAAAAATTCTCAGGATCCTCTGAAAAAAATATGTCCAGTCGGGACTGGAGCGAAGTACATAACTCTGAAAGCAACTCCAAATATATGGTAAGGTGCATATGACTAGCAATAGAAAAGTATACAAAATGCACAAGAAAGTAAATACAGGGTAGAACAGATAAATTAACTGCAATGTAAAACTGGAGAACAATACAAGTAGTAGAGAAGTAACTGCATATGAGAAAATAGGCATACTAGCTAAGTGCCTTGAGCACAAGTTCGTTATGTGATCGGCTTAGGTTGTACATAAATAATCTATGAGAATAAGTCAAATTAGCGACGTAAATAAACGTTGCTAAATGATCAATAAACGTCGCTAAATAATTTTAACGACGTAATTAGCGACGTTTTACTGAAGTCGCTTTTAAACTAGTCGCTGACAGGAAAAACGTCGCCAAACTTCGCTATGCCGACGTTTTCTAGCAACGTAAATACGTCGCTAGATTAGCGACGTTTAGCGACGCAACGTCACTAAATTAGCGACGTGTATATTTGTCACTTTATGTCGCAAATTAGCGATGTACGTAGCGACGTTAATAGCGACGTTACTATGACCTGGCAATACTGCCATGTCAGCAAGTTACGACGGACATCGACTTTGTTTAGGGATGTTTTTAGCGACGTTTCTAGCGACGTAATTAGCAACGTTTCTAGCAACGTAATTAGCGACGTGACTTAACGTCGCTAAACGTCGCTAAAAATGTCGCTAAAGATACAATGAAAAAATAAAAAAAATGAATACTGAATTGTTTCCAAACTATTCTTCCTGCAGTTTATTAATTCACAATATGTACAAATAGACCCGGAGCAACCCTCCATTGAATTTACTGGGTTTGCCGACCCCCTGGGTTGAACACTCAACACTGATAAATTAACATATATTTAATATGAATAATATAATAAAATTTGAAGAAAATAAAATATTGAAATTAAAAACCGAATCAGGAGAAAATATCGTCGTAAAGAATACAGCAAATATCCATACAACTGAGTCTCGTCCTAAAGAATACAAAGAATACAGTAAATTAAAAGCCTAGTCTTAAAGAATAGAAAAAATAATGTCTGAAACACAAACAATCAATAATAAAATGGTCCTAACTAGGACTACTGCGGATCTGCAGGAGGATGACCACCGGCGCGCATGAAGGGTAAGAACAGATCATACTGCTCCCGTAAAATCGACAACGATGTCGATGGAGAAGGCAGTGATGTCAGTGGAGTCTGTGTCAATGTAGGTACACCAGGAGGACATATCCGCTCCAACTCTGCGAGTCGCTGGTTGTATGAATCCATGGTAGATAACAGCCTCGTACTGCTTTGAACCATTGAATCCTGCATCATCGTCAGCCTCTCGCCCATGGATAGCTGTGATGCCTGCAGCTCCGTCACGCTGCACTCTGTCGAGGCTCTAAGATCAGTTGTCAAATCTCGGAGCTCCATGATGCTGCGCTCGAGCATATCAAATCGTGCGATGAGCGTCGCATCGTCCGCCTGCGGTTGGGACCGGGGCTGCTCCTCCATCCTTTGCAACAACTCATCACGGAGAGACGCAATTTAATGGTCAACGGCCTCCTGGATTCGGGCCGACGACTGCGAGGGCTGTGGGGAATGGGTACTTATCGGGGAGGCCCTAGATGACTACGTCACAACCAGGGTGCCATAGGATCCCGTAACGTAGTACGTACCCCTCTGGAGACCACCAGTAGCGGTCACCCACAGCTCGTCCGTCGACGGAGCTGGAGCGGGCTGCGAGGAAGTACCAACCTCTCCAGCTGTAGGTGCACTAGCAGTCGCCCGCTCACGCAGCTTAAGATACTCGGCCTAGAAAAGTTTGGATACTCGATAATTGCCTAAGTTATATTAAAATTAACACAAAGTAAAGTAATACTTACATAGGTCCGCGAGGCCCTCTCATCAATGAGATTTTCGTCCTTTCGATGGGTGGCCAGGAAGACGGTCACCATGTTTACATCATCACCCCTCTGTACCTGTTAAAAATATATTATTTAGTACTAAAATTAAATATTTTTTCCTACTACCATTTTATCGTACTTATATTAAAATAATATATCTTAAATAAAAAATATACCAAACGATGGAAATGTTCCGTCATCCGAATCAAGCCACCACACCACTTTCCAGCATTCCGCCTAGCCGCCTTGGCCTTCTCAGACCTTTTCTTGTACCTCGGATCGTTGAATCTAGCCCTCATCGTAGTCCACTAATTAGGCGTGATCCAACCTTCGATCGGTTTTCTAACGCGATCACGAGCCTTCTGGTCATCCAGAGAATCACGGATAAGCTTGGCGGCAATGGCAGGAAGCATCCGCTAGATCAACTCGGCCCGGTACGGAGCATAGAAATACGTTTGCTACAATAAATAATTTAGTAAGTGAGCATCACGGATAAGTTATATAATATGCATAAATTAGAGGATTTATATAATATACTTTTACCTTGAAGTACGCAAACCAGAACGCCTTTCTCTCTTCCGGAGCTTCAGAGTAGTTGATCCAAGGGCCACCATAGTTGTTCCTCAAAAAGAGGCCCAGGCGTCTCTGAATCGACGATGGACGATATCTATACAGAGATAATTATTTTGATCAAAAAAGTCAATATATGATGAATAAAGAAATATACGATATATATGATGCTAAACCATCTAATTGACTTACTTTGTACTGTCGGCCCAAATCTCTGTTCTCGTCTCCTCCGGAGGTGCGCATGGAGGATCTAGCTGATGTTGGGACAATGTCGGCGCAACCTTCTTCATATGCTCATCTGTCTCCATGGTTCCGTCAGCAGGAGGAACGCTGGACGAGGGAGTACTATCAGGCTTGGAACTACTCGTCCCAGGAGTGATGCCACGTAACGTCGTCGCAGTCGAAGATGTGACTGATCGATATACTGGAGTACTGGGAGACGAGGATCCAGAACCAACAGTAGGCAGTACCGGAGGAGCACTCTGTCTACCTCGGGACCTGCTGAACCCTCCGCGTCGTCCTGTCATACATGATAACAACATATGATGAATAAAAAAATACACAAATATATAGTACATTCTACAGTCAAAATGTTATGCATATCTCACAGCATTCATAGAATTGTACAGTAAATAACTAGTAGTGTCACAAGTCTAAATGGATAATACATTTTACAGTCAAAATATAATACATATATTCGTCAAAATAGTACATTCTACAGTCAAAATATAGTATATTCTACAGGAAAAATATTTTATTTTCAATCATCTTCAGAAAATTTATCTTGTTCGCCTTCCTCGTCCTCCTCTTCCTCCTCCTCCTCGTCTTCACTTTCATCTACTTCGTCTTTGTTTTCATTTTCGTCTTCGTCTTCTTCTTCGAATAATTCGACATCTTCTACATTATTACTCGTGTAATGAGTAACTTTCGTTGAGTCCACATCTACAATATTTGTTACAAGAGGTAGCTCGTTCTCCTGATAAGCTATTTCGTCAATGTCAAAGGTATTTCTAGCTTTAGTCTTGTATACTGCCCACCAATCCGACCTCGCTGTCCCCCGTCTAGGATAAGTTGTGAAGTACACGAGCTGAGCCTGACTTGATAAGACAAATGGTTCGTAGCCTTGATATCTACGCTTGTAGTTTATATCCATAAGGCCATACTTATCAATTTTTCAACCTTGATCTTGAATCGAATCGAACCATTCACACTTGAATAACACGATATTGGCAGGTTCTGTGCCATAATTATATGTCAACTCCACAATCTCTCGTAAGATGCCAAAGAAATCATTGCCTGGATCGACGTCTTTGTAGTTCGAAGATTTGATACACAAACAACTATTTTTTGTGGAATCAAGATCTAGAAAGATGTCTCTGATAGGAGGATTTGTTGACTTGAACCTAAACCCATTCACACAGAAACTTGGCCATATTTTAACGGCAGTAATTGGTCCCTTGGCTAGAGTTCTAATAGATTCAGTCTCGAGTGTTATTAGACGATCGACCTACATACCAAAGTAGTGATAGTAAGTTACTTATTTTGCAAGTGCAGAAATAAAAAGTAATTACCAAGCTCCTTACACATGCGCTCAACCGAGAAGGAAAATGACATCTCATTTCTTGTTCTACTTCTTTGTCTGTTATGTAGGGTCTAACCGACCTCAACTCATCATTATATGTGCTGAAAAATAATGAAGCAACTGCTGATTAGTAGCATAATAGTAGCTTATACTATTACATTGAGATGATGTAAACGTGGACGTATGAATTACTTACCCCTCTAGCTTCTCCACTTCATCCTCGTCATAATTGAGTAATATATATAACTGAGCAGCCCTTAGCTCGTCGTCATTCAAATATCTTTTCTTTATTTTCCCCGAAGGCTTTTCGAGTGCATTGAATACTTTGAGTATTGCATCATTAGATTCCTGATATCCGTCATCGTTTCTCGGAGCTCTCGTTCTATTAGTAGCAACATGGAGTTTGAAATACGTCGAGCAAAAGTTTGTAATCTCCTCGAGAACTTAAGCTTCATAAATAGAGCCCTCAACCCGTGCCTTATTTTTTACCTTTCTCTTTAGGTGATTTATATGTCGCTCGAAGGGGTACATCCACCGATAATCGACATGACCACCAACACGTGCCTCATAGGAAAGATGAATTGGCAAATGCTCCATAGAGTCGAAGAATCCAGGAGTAAACACCTTCTCGAGCTTACATAGTGTTACCGCAATGTCCTTCTCTTACTTTTCTAGACGATCGACGAGCAACTTAGTAGAACAAAGATCTCTGAAGAATATGCTGAGCTCTGTCAATGGATCCCAAACGACCTGCGGTAAGAATTCCTGAAATACAATCAAAATTAACCTTTCCATGAATATGTGACAATCGTGGCTCTTCATACCCGCCAGTTTGTTCTTCTTGAGGTTGACGCATCTTCTCAAGTTCGACACGTACCCGTCTGGAAATATTAGACCCTGAATCTACCTATAAAGTATCCCTTTATCCTCTTTCTCCAGTGAGAAAATTGACTTAGGCTACTTTAACTTTCCATTCCCCTCCTCTATCAAATGCAACGCAAGACGTCTACATATTTCTTCTAAGTCCAACCTGGCCTTCGGATTGTCATTCGTCTTCCCTTTTACCTCTATTACAGTATTAATTATGTTATCAAACACATTCTTCTCGATATGCATGACATCAAGGTTATGTGTGATCAGATTGGTGCTCCAATATGGCAGATCCCAGAATATACTCCTCTTCGTCCAGTTATGGGTGCGACCAAATCCGTCACACTTGTACTATAAACCCCCTCACCCAAAATAGGTAATTTGTGTGTATTTTATATTAATATATTTATTATAGATTATTTTAAATATTGAATTACTTTAGAGTATTCTCTTAGTTAATTACAAAATAATTTTTTTAGTATATTTACTTATATAAATATTTATTTAGAATTATTTTTAGGCTATTTTAGATTTTTCCTAGAATTTTTAGGTAATTAAAACATAGGGAACGTAAATTCTAAGACTTTCATAATTTACTATGAGACCATACTTGCATATTGTTCCAACCAAATATTTATTTTAGGTTAAAATATTTAATTATATTTTTTGTAATTTATTTAGAATTTAAGAAATTTATTTGGATTTTTGAAATTATTTAGGATTTATTTAGGATTTATTTGGATATATATAGTCTTAATATTAGATAGATGCTAATTTAGGGTTAATAGATATTAATAAGATTATATATAAATTATTTATATTATCTTTAATTCTATTTAAGATTATAAATTATTGAGATGGACTCAAACCCTATTTTAAATTAATTTAAATCCTGAGCCTACTAGGAAAGCAACTTCATGCATATCCTTTTCTTATTTAAACTCATCCTAATCATATCCAAATTAGCCAATCCTAGTCGTATTCAATTAAGTAGTCTCAACCATTATAAATACCTATTAGACTTATAGAATAAACTTATCCTTCATACTTTTATTCCCCAAATTCCCTTATTTTTCGTCCAAAAAGAGTCAAAATTCGTCATAAATTTAGCCTCATTTTCTAGTAGTTATGACGACTTAAAAAGACGATATCTCTTAGCTCCGGACTCCAAATAAGTTCCAATTTTTTTTGTTAAAACCATATCAAGGTTAGTTTTCTGAATATATAAATTATTTTAATGATTTATGAACCTATTTTTTCAAAAAATTCTAAAAGTGTCAGCTGTCCGAAATCAGACGTATTTTGGTATTTTTGAGATTACGGGAGGTCCCGAACTCGGAATTACGAACCGTTTGAATTTTCAAAAAGTTGACAGGATAAACTTACATAAAATTATTTTTCTAGAATTTAACATGCAAGTTTAGTCTACTGTAAAATTCGTGCAACATAGACGTAAATAGAAAACTACCGAAAATTGTCATCTATTCGTACTTGTGGCCGTAACTCTTTACCGACTTGTGATTTTATAAAATCATCAATTCTGGCCTTCATGTAGCACTAAAATCTATTGAATTTTACACACAAATATAGGATTTGAGTCGGTTGACTTTTTGGTCAATGGATTGCCTCGATTTGCGTGTCACAAATCACAAATCCGTAAAGTTGATTTTCTTTGGACCGAAATTAGGGTTTAACAATAAAATCAGATTATAATAAGATTAAAATACTATTTTATGTTATTTTATTTAGAGTTAAAATAGATTAAAATGGCGAAAACTATTCACCTATTTTTGTAACTTAACTTGTTTAATTTATATGACGGGTAGATCGAACGACTCCTTGAGTTGAGACTTCATCCTTTTTCAGACCAGGCAAAATACCTTACCAAATTGCTTACAGTACTTTGCATGCTTATTATATTTTTATATGTTCATTGCATGTGTGTTTTTCTTTCAGTCATAATTATATACTATATATATGTTGACACATACTTGACACATAGTATCATGGAAGGGGAGGACAATCAGTAGGCGTATGGACTATAACCACTCTGGTAAACCATAGTATCTAGCATGCACTACGGTAGTGTGTCACGCTGGTCGCAACCCCCGAGGTATGTTAATTTCTGGTGTCGCACTGGTCGCTACCCCCGAGGTATGTCGATTTCTGATGTCCCTGCCGTGTGTGTGAGTTGTGAGATTTAGATCGAGTAGCCTACCCATGCCCATACGTCAAAAAGTTGTCCTCATTATGCATTCATATATATTATCATGTACAGCGTACTTATATATTTTTTACCTATTATGCATGTTTACTGTATTCAAATTGGCATGCTTCTATGTATCTTGTTACGTCCCTCTGAGGACCTGGTCCCTTTCCAGCTGTAGACGAGCTTGACTATTCGCAGGAGCACGAATCAGGACTTGCTACTTATCTATTTTCGAGGAGGTCTTCTCTTTGAGTCTTATTGTTCATTAGATGTTCTTATGTGGTTTCTCTTATATTCTAGTTTGACAGTAGATTTGTTTCCACCCGACTATCATTCCTTGATACTTCATATTGAGATTCTGTTATATAGTAGATTGGTTATTTATTTTTATTTGATTCTGTGGATGAGATTTAGTTATGTCCTGTGACTTGTGATAATTATATACCACTTGGGAATTATTGTTCATAATACAGCATACGTGTGTATTATGGTATCCATATATTGGAGTTGCCATATACATACGGCTGGCATGCTTACGTATTCCTAGTCCTACGTATTTTGGGACTGGGACGTGATATATTTTTGTTGTGTTCCATGCAGGTTGAGAGCATATTGTCTCGGTTACATTACTGTACTGAGCAAGCCTGCATATATGATTAGAGTATAGGATTTCATCCACTTATTTAATCACCTCCCTTGATTTTATTTCGCATTCTTATTTGATTGATTGCCTTGCATCTTGCTTGATCCTTTCACAACGTCAATCTTATCTTTTCTTTCATGCTTGATAGGGGTTAGGAAGATGACTTGTACTAGGTATATACACTCTATTGTTCAATAACACTATTAGTTAAATTCTTGTAAGTTGGGTAGTATGCCTCATAACCTAGTATCACATAGTCATTTTGACCCATTAATAAAGTATAATTGAATGACACCAACTATAGGCTTGCATAAGAGATAGTGTTTATCCAGACTGTAGAACTTAGAGGCCCATACCCCCATTTGGTCGACTAGAGACTTAGACAAGAAGATAGTATGGGAACTGTAGAGGTAGAATACCGGACAAGTCTTATCTTCTTTGTGAACTTGAATTATTTTGTACCTTCCTTCATCATAATCCAACGTACTTATATTTTCTGAACTACCTCGACTTATGCTGCTATTATAGCCTAGTTTTGCAAGCTTATTCTTTTATCGAGCTTGTTCATGACATATGTATTATTGGGTGCACACACTAATACAATTGTCTATTTAGAATCAGTGTATTATGGTCTGATTAACCTTAGTGCGCTTGGTTCGCTCTTCGCATGACTACCTTACGTGGATTGAGATATATAGTTGACTCAACTTGTTAGATGAATATACTTGCCCTCTAGACAAGTCAGAGCATATCATATCAGGTACATAACTGTTCTGATATGAACATGTGAATAGAAATTTACCAAAAATAAATAAATAAAGATTTCAATCCACAACTGCCTTGACAACTCTCTTTTGAATTCTTAAAATTGCCTTGAACCCCGTACTTGTATTCTATCACCTCATTCTTGAATTCTTTATTGTTGTTTTTCATCTTCCCCTATTTCGGAAAGACGAACGCTCGTGCTTGGTATAAGTTTGATACACATAGAGTACTAGATATACCCCATATGCCAATCGCATTACTTGGTGACTAATTTCGTAATTAAGCACATATCATAGGGGATATATTTGGTGTTAAAACTTTTGAGGATTGAATAAAATAATTAAATAATTTGAGAAATATTTTTAAATGTATAGCCTTATGTGATAGATGAGTAAATTCTAAGTTGGGTAGAAGTCACATTGATAACTTGAGGTAAATTTCTTTTAGATTGTGATCAAGTAAGATTAGATTGAGAGATTTAAGTTATTTTAAATTTTTTTTTGAAGAATGATTAAGATGATGAGGATTTAATAAAATTTGATATCTTGATATTGTAGACCAAATATTTATAATTTTAGCACATGATTTAAAATTTGAATATTGAAGATTGAATTAACGATTTAAATCTTAAGAAAAAAATAGAACTCTAAACATGAACATTGATGGAATGAATTCAAAATTTTATAATTTGATGATTTGAATTAAAGGTTAAATTTTGATTGTTGGATCACCTATTTGAAATGTTGATAATAGAAATTGAATTTAAAATTTGAAGAGTACAAAATTCTTAAGTTGAAATATAGGAATAAGATTTGATTAGAATTATTTAAAATTTATAAGAGATTATGATAGTTGAAAATCGTGATGTAAAATTTGATGTGGGTTATTTAAATCTTTAAGATATCATATAGATTTGAATTAAATTTGGTTGTTGATTATTTAAAAATCTAGAAGAGATTATGATAGGTTAAATTTTGATTTAAATAGTGGTTATTTTAATTTTGAAAAAATTATGATGGATTTGAATATATTTTGTCATTTAATTTTTTAAAAAAAATTGCGGTTGACTTGCCTTAAATACGAATGCGAAAGATTTAACAAATTATTCCTTATTTTTAATTTCGAGGACAACTTTTTTTAAGTTGGGTAGATTGTAAACCACCTCACCTGAAATAGGTAATTTGTGTGTATTTTATATTAATATATTTATTATAGATTATTTTAAATATTGAATTACTTTAGAGTATTCTCTTAGTTAATTAGAAAATAAATTTATTAGTATATTTACTTATATAAATATTTATTTAGAATTATTTTTAGGCTATTTTAGATTTTTTCTAGAAATTTTAGGTAATTAAAGCATAGAGAACGTAAATTCTAAGACTTTCATGATTTACTATGAGACCATACTTGCATATTGTTCCTACCAAATATTTATTTTAGGTTAAAATATTTAATTATATTTTTCTATAATTTATTTAGAATTTAAGAAATTTATTTGGATTTTTGAAATTATTTAGGATTTATTTGGATATATATAGTCTTAATATTAGATAGATGCTAATTTAGTGTTAATAGATATTAATAAGATTATATATAAATTATTTGTTCTATTTAAGATTATAAATTATTGAGATAAACTCAAACTCTATTTTAAATTAATTCAAATCCTGAGCCTACTAGGAAAGCAACTTCATGCATATCCTATTCTTATTTAAACTGATCCTAATCATATCCAAATTAGCCAATCCTAGTCGTATTCAATTAAGTAGTCTCAACCATTATAAATACCTATTAGACTTATAGAATAAACTCATCCTTCATACTTTTATTTCCCAAATTCTCCTCAATTTTGTCCAAAAAGAGCCAAAATTCGTCATAAATTCAGCCTCATTTTCTATTAGTTATGACGACTTAAAAAGATGATATCTCCTAGCTCCGGACTCCAAACTCCCTCCAATTTTTTTTGTTAGAACCATATCAAGGTTAGTTTTCTAAATATATAAATTATTTTAATAATTTATGAACTTATTTTTCCAGAAAATTCTAAAAGTGTCAGCTGTCCAAAATCAGACGTATTTTGGTATTTTTGAGATTACGGGAGGTCCCGAACTCGAAATTATGAACCGTTTAAATTTTTGGAAAGTTGACAGAATAGACTTACATAAAATTATTTTTCCAGAATTTAACATGCAATTTTAATCTACTGTAAAATTTGTACAACATAGACGTAAATAGAAAACCACCGAAAACTGTCATCTATTCGCCCTTGTGTCCATAACTCTTTACCGACTTGTGATTTTATAAAATCGTCAATTCTGGCATTCATGTAGCGCTAAAATCTATAAGATTTTACACACAAATCCAGGATTTGAGTCGGTTGACTTTTTGGTCAACGGATTATCTCGATTTGCGTGTCACGGATCACAAATCCGAAAAGTTGATTTTCTTTGGACCAAAATTAGGGTTTAACAATAAAATCAGATTATAATAAGATTAAAATACTATTTTATATTATTTTATTCAGATTTAAAATAGATTAAAATGGCGAAAACTATTCACCCACTTTTGTAACCTAACTTGTTTAATTTATGTGACGGGTAGATCGGACGACGCCTTGAGTTGGGACTTCATCCTTTTTCAGACCAGGCAAGATACCTTGCCAAATTGCTTACAGTACTTTGCATGTTTATTATATTTTTATATGTTTATTGCATGTGTGTTTTTCTTTCAGTCATAATTATATACTATATATATGTTGACACACACTTGACACATATTATAATGAGAGGAGAGGACAATCAGTAGGGGTATGGGCTATAACCACTCTGGTAAACCATAGTATCTAGCACGCACTACGGTAGTGTATTGCGCTGGTCGCTACCTCCGAGGTATGTCGATTTCTGGTATCACGCTGGTCGCTACCCCCGAGGTATGTCGATTTCTGATGTCCCTGCCGTGTGTGTGAGTTTTGAGATTTAGATCGAGTAGCCTACCCATGCCCATACGTCGAAAAGTTGCCCTTATTATGCATTCATATAGATTATCTTGTATAGCGTACTTATATATTTTCTACCTATTATGCATGTTTACTGTATTCAAATTGGCATCCTTCTATGTATCTTGTTACGTCCCTCTGAGGATCTGGTCCCTTTCCAGCTGTAGACGATCTTGACTATTCGCAGGAGCACGGATCAGGACTTGCTACTTATCTCTTTTCGTGGAGGTCTTCTCTTCGAGTCTTATTGTTCATTAGATATTCTTATGTGGTTTCTCTTATATTCTAGTTTGGCAGTGGATTTGTTTCCACCCTACTATCATTTCTTGATACTTCATATTGAGATTCTATTATATAGTAGATTGGTTATTTATTTCTATTTGATTATGTGGATGAGATTTAGTTATGCCCTGTGACTTGTGATAATTATATACCACTTGGGAATTATTGTTCATAATACAGTTTACGTGTGTATCATGGTATCCACATATTGGAGTTGCTATATACATACGGCTGGCATGCTTATGTATCCCTAGTCCTACGTATTTTGGGACTGGGGCGTGATATGTACCCCTTAGCAGGCTCTTCGATAGAACTTGGTAAATCTTTTACCTCTTTCCATATCGTGTATCTGGGCTACCTTGGCGGTGGATTGAACTTCTCCACAACGCCCATACGAAAAACATTTATGTTCCTCCGGTACGGATGATCCTTCGACAGAAATTGTTGATGACAATCGAAGAAGCAAGGTTTGCCTCCGTGTTTCAAACAGAAAGCCTTAGTACGGTCCATGCAATACGGACATGAGAGACGACCATGAGTGCTCTATCCCGATAATATTTTATAGGCCGAAAAGTCGTTGATGGTCCACATAAGTGATGCCCTCATCTGAAAATTCTGCTTTCTAGAAATATCGTACGTGTTGGCACCTATTTTCCACAGCTGATTCAACTCATCTATCAAAGGCTATAAATACACATCGATGTTCCTCTTCGGATTGTTCGGACCCAGGATAATAACGGTTAGGAACATATACGGAGTCTTCATGCACATCCAAGGCGATAGATTCTACGGAGTGACGATCACAGGCCAACATTAATACTGGGAGCCCGAAAGTCCGAATGGGGTAAAACTGTCAGATGAGAGCCCCAATCTGATATTACGCGGATCCGTAGCAAAATCTGTATACTCTCGATCAAAGTGCTTCCATGCTTCCCCATCGGATGGATGATCTAATACTCCTTTGATCTATTTTCGTCTGTGCCAACTCATATTTTCTGCAGTCTCTGTAACCATAAATAACCTCTGCAACCGTGGCGTCAAAGGCAAATAGTGCATCGAATCGGTAGGCTTCCTTGCACCGACAGACTTTCCTCTACCAGTGGCCTAATAGCGATCAACACCACAGAATCTGCACGCATCTTCATCCTTGTCGTCTTTGTAGTACAACATGCACCCGTTGAGACATGCATCAATTTTCTCGTATCCCATCCAGAGCGATCTCACCATTCTCTTAGATCGGTAGAAGTCTTTAGGCAACTTTGCACCCTCGGACAAGATCTCTATAATCAAATCAATTAGTCGATTATAGCATTCTTGCAACATGTTAAAATCGGACTTGATGCTCAACAATCTTGTAACCACCTCCAACGATGAATGATCCTCACAACCAGGATATAATGGAGTTATTGCATTCTCCAGCAACTCCATAAACTTTGTAGCATCGACATTCGGTGCCTCCTCAGCTGCATCATGATTGTCCGAATTAAAACTAGGCCCCGCCGCATCAAAAATTATATTCACCCACCCGTCGTCGTAAGCAGCGTGGTTGTGGACATCCATATACAGCTCTACATAAGGCTCCGACTCCGATGCTAGAGATACAAGTTCTCCGTTCGCGGTCCACTGATAGTAATTCGGCGTGAATCCCTTTGAGTACAAATAATATGTGACTTTGACTTCTGGATGATATTTCAAGTTGCGATATCTCACACACGGACACTTAATTTTGGTACCGTCCATGTACTGAGGGAATGCCTTGGCGAACTGTAGGAACTGCTGTACACCCTCAATGAATTCTTCCTACACACCGTACATATCATCAGGATGACGGTTGTACATCCACAAACGATGACGCAGATAGTAATTCATATCCATTTCTAGATACTTTTGTAAAAATGATAGTATGTGTCCTATAAATCGTTAAATACAGTGTGATTCTCTGGAGGAGGGTAAGAACTGTTCTAACTTGATACACAATGCCCTATGTATGTGTGTGTGTGCATATGGTTGTTTGAGTGATTAAGTGAGCTCGGGTCACCAGGGAGAGCAGTTCACAGTTTTCAGTGTGCATCATTTGGCAGTGAAGGGAGAGCAGTATGCCAGCTCTGTGTAACAACCCGTTCCGCTCAAGCGGACTGCCGTTTGAAACGACAATAGTGCAGCTGTCCCGACCCGCTTTGCCTCAACGAGAAGCAAATGATATCCAGACTTGTCCCTACAGGAATCCGGCTTGGACTTTCAGAGGCTCGCTCAGGCGTATCGCTCTACCGAGGCGAATCATCGCTAAGGTGGGTGGCTACGGTGAACTTGTCTTTGCTTAGCCAGCACACATAAAATCTGGAATATTTATGCTAGTCGCTAGGTGATCCATCCCCTGCATGCTAATAAATCCAACGCACCTAGCTAAGGGAATAATCCCAACTGGTAATGCTTATGCTAGAACATGGAAATTGAAATACTGCTTATATTCAGACCCTCGCATGCTGAGTCCCTAACGGCTTTATCTCTCGGCTTACCTTCGGGTCCGAGCAAACGTGTTTACTTGTGTTCCCTAGAAACGCATGCTAGTCTGCTTGAATGTTGTATTATTTTCATCCAAACCTCGAAAGACTACCAAGTAGTCATTCTGTGCCTGAATAAACCCGCAAGTATTCGGGACCGTTAGGTCACCAAGGCAGTTCCCGATTCAGGAGACTGCATCATGCCAAGTAAATGAATCATACTCCAGTGGCAAGACTCATTCAGGTATTCGGATCTCCCTGCAAGTCTCCCTCGTGTGCGGGCTTACATCAGCCCAGGAGACTGTGCATATCCAATAGTTAAATGAGTCATGCATTACTGCTTGTCGTGTGCTCGTGTGTAAATTAATAATCATGTTCGATCATGGATAACTTGTGCACAAGGGTATAAGTTTTGCGGACGGTGCTGGGGCACTGGCACCGATCTGATCCGGGCAGACTTCGTGTGTAGTCATCGTGTGCGGACTGGATAGCTTGCAATGCATCGTGTGTTATCGTGTATCCAATATGAGCTCCCGTTGCATGCTATCCATGTCCATGACTAGTCCATTATGGCATCAAGCCAGTGATCATCGTGTGCAATTAACTTGTGGCTTAGTTATCGTGTGCGGATGGGATAACTTGCAGCGCATCGTGTGTTCATTGTGTGCTCTCGTTGCATGTTATCCTTATCCATGACTCTGTCCACCTCGTGTGTTTAAACTTGAACATTATAACTATTCAATGTTTGCATATGCTATTGCCCCTGAATGTATATACATGCCCGTGCTTGAATTAATCATGTTTGCCTTGGACAGGGAAGGAGAAATGGTAAGTTGGTAAGTCTCGCCGTGTTTTCTCAAACATCGTATGGCGCACTGCCCGACACGTTAGGCTATTCAATATTTGCATGAAACTGATCCTAAGGCAACTAGAAAGACAACTTAATAGTTGTGCACGGAACCTGTATTACGTGTTTGGTTTTATCGAGCGGGCGAGTAGCTTCCCCACCAGTGCATTCAATGTACTGATAATCCACCAGTTTGTATGCAGGGTGCGGGAGAACCTCGTTCGGCGCGGATGCCTCTAACGTGCGTGCTAAGGCCAGGAGTTCCCTCTGAAACCTTACAACGGTGCGTCCGGGACTGAAGCACATATACAAGACATAATGTTGGAGCGTCGCCTGAACATCGTCTGTACAATTATTCCACAGTTGTAGCCACTTGGCACGCTTTTACTGTTTCAGAGAGAGAGGCTTGAGCGACTTGTAATCTCGGCTATACGCCACCTATAACCCTGTTCATATCAATAAAAGAGCTTGCTTTACTTCAACTTGTGTTTAAAATGCTTCCGCTATATTTGTCGACTCAGTGAACCTGTTACCAAATCGCTATGCGTTCATGACTCCGCTGCACTCGGACAATCTGTGCGACTCTGTGGCTTAGAACTCTTGCCGCCAGCCAATGAACCATGGCCTTACACGGGAGTGGATCACGCTTGTGCGACATCATGCCCGGATGGGTCAATACGATCGTTCCGCGGGAGCGCTGGCGAGGATGATTCCCGCCTAGCGGGAATGACCGATTGCCTGCGGGAGATCGGGGCGTGACATGTTGGTATCAGAGCCTGGCTTCTACGCCTTTGGACTTCGATTCGATATCTCTGTTTTGAAAGCTCATTCGTGGGTTATGTGCACGCTCTCTCTCAATGCCTCGATAGGATGTTCCAACAATAAGTTTAAATACTTTCAAAATACATTTTGAATGATATGATTGCTTGTCTGGTTGTATGCTGCGAGTGGCCTTTTTGCCAACCTGTGCGGACCCTTGAGAGTATCGCTAGTAGCTTGTCCGATTTTTACTAACTCTAAGTTTGGTTGAATGCATCTATTCGAGGGACGCCTTGAACTAGTGCACCATCCAAGACTTAAGAAAAGGTGAAACTCGAGTGCTGAGACTTCGCTATCACTAAGCTGGTTGACGTGTTTACGCTAGAAGTGCACTTCGAAAGTGCGCACGATCCAGTCTAAGCGATATGCTGATTTCGACGCTTGTGCAAGTGAATATCCAAATGAAACAAGTACAACGACTTGTCTAGGATTGCCTCAACCCTAGATTATTGCTTGTCCTTAGTAAGTCTCGAGGACGAGACTTTTTCTAAGTTGGGTAGGATGTAACACCCCGTTCCGCTCAAGCGGACTGCCGTTTGAAACGGCAATAGTGCAGCTGTCCCGACCCGCTTTGCCTCAACGAGAAGCAAATGATATCCAGACTTGTCCCTACAGGAATCCGGCTTGGACTTTCAGAGGCTCGCTCAGGCGTATCGCTCTACCGAGGCGAATCATCGCTAAGGTGGGTGGCTATGGTAAACTTGTCTTTACTTAGCCAGCACACATAAAATCTGGAATATTTATGCTAGTCGCTAGGTGATCCACCCCCTGCATGCTAATAAATCCAACGCACCTAGCTAAGGGAATAATCCCAACTGGTAATGCTTATGCTAGAACATGGAAATTGAAATACTGCTTATATTCAGACCCTCGCATGCTGAGTCCCTAACGGCTTTATCTCTCGGCTTACCTTCGGGTCCGAGCAAACGTGTTTACTTGTGTTCCCTAGAAACGCATGCTAGTCTGCTTGAATGTTGCATTGTTTTCATCTAAACCTCGAAAGACTACCAAGTAGTCATTCCGTGCCTAAATAAACCTGCAAGTATTCGGGACCGTTAGGTCACCAAGGCAGTTCCCGATTCAGGAGACTGCATCATGCCAAGTAAATGAATCATACTCCAGTGGCAAGACTCATTCAGGTATTCGGATCTCCCTGCAAGTCTCCCTCGTGTGCGGGCTTACATCAGCCCAGGAGACTGTGCATATCCAATAGCTAAATGAGTCATGCATTACTGCTTGTCGTGTGCTCGTGTATAAATTAATAATCATGTTCGATCATGGATAACTTGTGCACAAGGGTATAAGTTCCGCGGACGGTGCTGGGGCACTGGCACCGATCCGATCCGGGCAGACTTCGTGTGTAGTCATCGTGTGCAGACTGGATAGCTTGCAATGCATCGTGTGTTATCGTGTATCCAATATGAGCTCCCATTGCATGCTATCCATGTCCATGACTAGTCCATTATGGCATCAAGCCAGTGATCATCGTGTGCAATTAACTTGTGGCTTAGTCATCGTGTGCGGATGGGATAACTTGTAGCGCATCGTGTGTTCATTGTGTGCTCTCGTTGCATGTTATCCTTATCCATGACTTTGTCCACCTCATGTGTTTAAACTTGAACATTATAACTATTCAATGTTTGCATATGCTATTGCCCCTGAATGTATATACATGCCCGTGCTTGAATTAATCATGTTTGCCTTGGACAGGGAAGGAGAAATGGTAAGTTGGTAAGTCTCGCCGTGTTTCCTCAAACATCGCACGGAGCACTGCCCGACACGTTAGGCTATTCAATATTTGCATGAAACTGATCCTAAGGCAACTAGAAAGATAACTTAATAGTTGTGCACGGAACCTGTATTACGTGTTTGGTTTTGTCGAGCGGGCGAGTAGCTTCCCCACCAGTGCATTCAATGTACTGATAATCCACCAGTTTGTATGCAGGGTACGGGAGAACCTCGTTCGGTGCGGATGCCTCTAACGTGTATGCTAAGGCCAGGAGTTCCCTCTGAAGCCTTGCAACGGTGCGTCCGGGACTGAAGCACATATACAAGACATAATGTTGGAGCATCGCCTGAATATCGCCTGTACAATCATTCCACAGTTGTAGCCACTTGGTACGCTTTTACTGTTTCAGAGAGAGAGGCTTGAGCGACTTGTAATCTCGGCTATACGCCACCTGTAACCCTGTTTATATCAATAAAAGAGCTTGCTTTACTTCAACTTGTGTTTAAAATGCTTCCGCTATATTTGTCGACTCAGTGAACCTGTTACCAAATGCTATGCGTTCATGACTCCGCTGCACTCGGACAATCTGTGCGACTCTGTGGCTTAGAACTTTTGCCGCCAGCCAATGAACCATGGCCTTGCACGGGCGTGGATCACGTTCGTGGGGCATCACACCCGGATGGGTCAATGCGATCGTTCCGCGGGAGCGCTGGCGAGGGTGATTCCCGCCTAGCGGGAACGGACGATTGCCTGCGGGAGATTGGGACGTGACACTCTGTTCTAGCAGCTAGCTATACTGCACAGTGCAGCAATAAGGAATTAGTGTGCAGCAACACTATGCAGTGCACAGCAGAAAGAATGCACAACAACAAGTAAACTCAGCAAGTAGCAGCAGAGCCGGTGCACTGCAGATCCTTCAACAGCAGGTTTAGCAGCCTGCAGTAGACAATGCAATAGCACGTGCAGCAAAAAGTATCATCCCAAGTTGGATACGAGTTCTAGAAGAAGCCAATACTGTATCGTGTCTCGGCTTTGAAGAGTCATTTCCGTATCCGTGTATACGACTCTTCTTTATTCGACAGGACATTTTGGTCCGATATACGTCATTTTATGTTGGCCGACATCTACAACACTGGTTCTCTAGAGCATAATAATAGATTGTCATATATGTATTTGGAACCATAACCATCACCATCAAGCTTTGTTCAACATAATATTGTCATCCATGGAGCACGACTCAACAATCAAGAAAGCTCCAAACAAGAATAGACCTATCATTTACAACTGCTTGTCGATCATATGTTAACCATGAATTGAGGATATAGTAGTTTCTTCTGGATCTTTCCCCACTAAACCAAATATAGTACACAAATTTTGAAGTGTCCACACATATATTGTGTTGTATCCGTGTACTGTACGAAAAGCGGCATGGAGACAATTATTTTAGAGTGTATATGTACATCTTAGTATTTTGTGTAGTAACATAGTACAAACATGCTGAAGTGTCCACACACATGTCGTGTCGTATCATGTCGTGTTGTGTCATATTAGAGAGAGAGAGACAGAGACAGAGAAGAGAGAGAGACAGAGACAGAGAAAGGAGACAGAGAGATCTCACCGAGTGAGGAAGAGGGGAGCTGGAGAGAGGAGAACGCCGGAGGAAGGAGGAGCCGCTGGAGGGAGGAGGACGCTGGAGGGAGGAGGGGAGACGGACACGACGGAGGGGGAGGATTAAAAATTTGGGAGAGAGATTGAAGAAAATGGGGGGAAAAGGAATTTGTCAACCCTAAATAATGAAATAAATTAGCGACGTTTAGCGACGCTAGCTAATGACGTCGCTAATATAAATATTAGCGACGTTATAGACGTCGCTAAATATTTAATATATTAATATCGCTAAATACGTCGCTAACCATATAACTCAACGACGTTTAGCGATCTTAAATAAACTTATAGCGACAATTCTTTTAAATAACTGAATTACCGTCGCTAAACGTCGCTATATGTCGCCAAACAGCGACTTATAACAACATTATTCTTTGTAGTCGCTGATATTTTTAATATTAGCGACGATTTAATTTGACGTCGCTAATAACGTCGCTAATATCGTAAATTTTAGTAGTGTGATAGAACAAATGGTTCGTAGCCTTGTTATTGACGCCGGCAGTTTATATCCACAAGATCATGCCTGTCTATTTTCCAACATTGATCTTGGATCGGATCGAATCATTCATACTTGAATAACACGATCTTAGCAGGCTCTGTTCAATAATTATATGTCAGCCACAATCTCCCGTAAGATGCCAAAGAAATTATTTCCTATATCGACATCTTTGTAGTTCGAAGATTTGATACACAAACAACTGTTTTTTGTGGAATCAAGATCTAGAAAGTTGTCACTGATCGGGGCAGTTGTTGACTTGAACCTATTGTTCCCTAGTTATGATTGAGTATACTCTCAGCCTATATCATATATCCTAAAATAGGCTCGTAGTTGTACTCTAGGTGAGCACTACTATGATATCGCTCTATATGCGATCTGACCTGCATAGGCCACCACTAAAAATGTGTCATGACCCGCACCCGAAATCAAGGCACGAGTAGTGAACAACGCCCAGTCTACACCATAACATCGACGGTAGAACGTTGTCTGGGTCAACTATACTATCTAAACATCATATACATTATATATATTATACCCGTCAATATCATCTCAACTCCAAACGGAGGAACAATATGGTATATGCTAATGATAAACTATACTCAATCACATAGAAATCTAAGATAAATAAAGCACGAGATGGAATAACGAAGGAAAGAGTCACAATACATCCACAAATCCAGAATAATATATACATGCCAATAACTTCAATAAAATCTAATACAAGTCTAAACAATAAGTCTAAGCCTCCTCAGCCTCTGGTACTAGGTCCTCCCGCTCTAAAAAAGTATCCTCTAATGGTACGTCGTCCTGCGGCCCATAGTAGATGGGACACTGGTCCGTAATCATCTGAAAAATATATCCAGTCAGGATTGGAGCTAAGTACATACATCTGAAAGCAATTCCAAATACATAATCGAGCATATAAAATAGATAATAAAAAAGAATACAAGATAACTAAACATCAGAATGTAATGAACTAGAGTGAACAGGTAATGTACTGGAATGAAGAACACGCAATAGAATAACTACAATAAAAAAAAATAAATAAAATGGCTTGTCGAATTTTGTCTTTCCTAAAAATAGGTTGTTAAAACTAGCTATAAATAAAATAGATTAGTGAAAATGTATACTATAAATGAGCATCTAGATAATAACCATCTATAATCATATTTCAAGTGATTCACATAAAGAGGGTAGTTTAAAAATTTTAAGGTAGCAAGGTACCTATGATAGGAGAAGGGAAGCAAAGGTGGGTAGAGGATGACGAAGAGTAAAGATATATTTTGATAGGAGTTCTTAAGTGGAATACTCAATGAACAACAATGGTAAATTAGAAGGATAACGAGAATGATGGACCTTGAAACTTAAATTGCATATATAGGTTAGGAAAATTATTTGTTAGATGAAAGACTGAATTTTAAGATTTTGTAGTTTTATAGAACTCATAAGTGGTGATAATGATCCATGATATTTGTGAAAGTGGAAATAAGATAAAGATTGATAAATATGGATATGAGATACGGAGAGTCAAGACAAAAGAAATTACTAGGTCTATCAACTGATAAAGTTCTTAAATTAGAGGCAACAGAGAAAGAATTTAGGTCTTCGGTTTTGAATTCTCAAGACGGTGAATTCCTTAGTAGACAAGAATTATGAATTTTTGAAAAAAATTATAGTTCGTGGAGTTTGTAATTTACAATGATGAATCATGAGATTGAGTGAAATGATATTGAGGTAAAAAAAAATAATGAATCAAGAAATTTGGACTCAAATAAGGCAAGGCCTTTTAACAATACAAAATTAGATATGACTGGGTTTTAGAGGTTAAAATTTAAGGATAGTAAAGACTAGATTTTTGGTTAGTCAGCTATTAAGGAGGCAGAATTTTGAAGTATAGGATAAAGAAGATGCTTTAACAACCAGATAATAGAGGGACAGCTACACAGAAAACCTCAGAGAAGACTGAAGCTTCAAGAAGATGATCTTGCTTAAATTTGAATTTCCTCTCCAACTTTATTCCTTGGATTGTGCTCTTTCCTGTAAACTTACCATTTGAACATCTCCTAAATTTTTGTTTACAAAATTCTCGTCCTACAATATTTTGTGTCATACCATCGTTCAATCATTGGCTTTCTTTAATCCTCATATATTATGCAATCCCACAGTTAAGATAATTTTATATCCAAATTTAATTCGACAAGTTCACATGAAATTCATTTGGTTCACATGAAATTCATTTGGTTTCCTGACAGTGGATCTTATATTTCCCTTGGAGAAGTCAAGAGCTCGACCAAGCCATAAGAAAAGCATATGCATCCCAGATGGCCAGATTATCCAGAGTCGAAGATTGAACAAGTATTTGAGAGTACCTGTAATCAATCGATCAAATCATGCTGCACCTATCTTGAGTTACTTACAATTTTCTCGAGCTCAACCTTGTTACATTTCATGCATTGACCGATCTAGACATTGTTAAATCAAGTTTCCTTATTGAATCCCTACCTAGAATGTTGACTCGTCTCTGGTGCGATCCAATTCTTTATCCTATGTAGCGCCCCGTTCTCCCGGTGCGGAGAGCGCGGCTAAGAAACACAAGACGGTATCGTTCGATCGGGATAGATTGAATTAAGAACTTGTCCTCGTTATGGATTTGTTTCTTCGGAATCGATTTCCATATTCAGTGGACCGTGCCCCCGGGATCGACTTAGCGGCAGAGTCAGGAGGGACCTCTTTGCTGCTATCTTTTATTGCCTCGGATTTCGATGTCGCTTGTTGCTTTCATGCTTTGAGTTGCTTTTGGGATTTGCTTGTTTTCCTTGAACGGTTTTGATGATTTCATTATTTTTGTTCATTGTACTGCATTTCAATTCCGAGATTGGAAAGAGTGGAAGGTGTATTGATCGAGCTGTTCGTGATGCAGGTGGACGAGCAGTAGGCGGCTTGCGAGCGGAGTCGTGAAGCGCCTCTTTCCTTCTCCTTTTCTTCCAACTAAGTGAGTGGCTACCAACCCGATTAGCTAGTCCTGCTTCCAAGCTTCACACCCTAAAATCTTGTATTCTTCTTTGCCCCGATCAAACGATTCTACGGAATCGGGTCGTGACATAGTGGTATCAGAGCACAGATTCAAGTTCCTTAGACTCTCGCATTGGAAAAGTTCCTTTAACGATCAAATTTCTATGCGAACTCTTGAACTCGCTAGGCCAAAATGAGATACGTTCATGCAATAAGTCCATAATACATTATGATCCTAATGTAATTTACCTTCTTTTGAAGGAATGACTCCAGCGGAATCTGCAGCGCAAGCACCGGACGAAATGTAAGGCCAAGAAAGTAGTTCGTGCACTTCGGGAAGTTCAGAGAGCCAGCGAGCCGTGCCAATCATCGATCCCATCCAGCAAATGTTGCAGATGTTGGAGGCAAACCAACAAAGGGACGAGGCTCGCTATGAACGGGCCGAGAAGCGGGCGGAAGAGAGTCCGCTCAAGTTTCAAGACAATATAGAAGCACGATTCTCAGTCCAACAGAAGCAGGTGGATGCCTTGCAACAGATCGTTCAGACTTTGGCTTCCAACCATTCTGCCGTAACAACAACGACTCCGGTGGAACAGCCCGTGCTTGAAGTAGAGACGCCGTAAATTCCAAGGACGAGGGACGTGACTGCCTTCGACTTTGGCCACTTCAAGAAAGTCTGCAACACCCCATTCAACGGGACTGAGGACCCAGTCGTAGCTCTAGATTGGTTGGCCAAACTTGAAGATCACTTCACTCTGCTAGAGGTCCCCGAAGAGAAGCGCGTCACCTGCGTGCAACTACAGCTCCGCCTCAACGCGCACGATTGGTGAAACGTGCATCGACGATCTCTTCAATTTGATCACGGAGAGGAGGCGATCTCGTGGACGACTTTTCGTGCCACGTTCGAAGAAGAGTTTATACCCCCTCTAGTACAACGTCAAATGGAGAACGAGTTCGTGCAGCTGTGGCAGGGCAGTATGATAGTTAAGCAATATTCCGCCGAATTCAACCGACTCTCCAAATTCGCTAGGGCCTATTTACCTGATGCAGCAAGTCGAGCTAGAAGGTTTGAAGGCGGTTTGTGCCCTGCCATTCATGGACACGTAGTCGTTTATCAGTATCGTATAATGCGTGAAGTCATAAATCATGCCCTATCTCTCGAACCACATTATCCTCACGTTTCTGCCGGCGCTGTGCATACCTACAATCACAAATGCCAAAGCAACGACAGAGGAAACAACGCTGCAAAGCATCACAATGACAGCGGGAAACAGAAAGCAAACCATCCTTGTAAATTCTGCAAAAAGCCGGGGCATACAATCGACAAATGTCGTATGAAACTTGGTTTATGCCTAGCCTGTGGTGAATCAAACCATTCAGTTCGTGATTGTTCCTTGAGTCATGATCGCCATCCCGAATGCAATAATCCATAATGGTAGGTTTTATTCTAAGTTTTGGGACGAAACTTCTAATTAGTTGGGTAGGATGTAGCGCCCCGTTCTCCCGGTGCGGAGAGCGCGGCTAAGAAACACAAGACGATATCGTTCGATCGGGATAGATTGAATTAAGAACTCGTCCTCGTTATGGATTTGTTTCTTCGGAATCGATTTTCATATTCAGTGGACCGTGCCCCCGGGATCGACTTAGCGGCAGAGTCAGGAGGGACCTCTCCGCTGCTATCTTTTATTGCCTCAGATTTTGATGTCGCTTGTTGCTTTCGTGCTTTGAGTTGGTTTTGGGATTTGCCTGTTTTCCTTGAACGGTTTCGATGATTTCATTGTTTTCATTCATTGTACTGCATTTCAATTCCGAGATTGGAAAGAGTGGAAGGAGTATTGATCGAGCTGTTCGTGATACAGGTGGACGAGCAGTAGGCGGCTTGCGAGCGGAGTCGTGAAGCGCCTCTTTCCTTCTCCTTTCCTTCCAAATAAGTGAGTGGCTACCAACCCGATTAGCTAGTCCTGCTTCCAAGCTTCACACCCTAAAATCTTGTATTCTTCTTTGCCCCGATCAAACGATTCTACGGAATCGGGTCATGACATCCTACTCATGCCACTTATTAAAATACAACTTACTGTTAACAACTCATTCCTTGATTATTCCGTATCTACTTGAGCATTAAGTTACTTTCATTCGACTATAGTTCTTTTCCTTTCGTGATGGTACTAATCTTAAATTTCGAGGATAAAAATTTTCTAAGGTGGATAATGTGTAACTGCCAGGAATTCGATATCGAATAACTTTTTATTTTTCGGTATTTAAAGTTCGTAAATCCTAAATTCCTCCAAGTTGTAAAATTTAAAACTTTAAATTAAATTCTATTAGGAACAAATGATAATATTTGCTTAAATACAAGTATAGACTTATTTAATAAAATACTTCCTTTAGTTTTTCCCTAGGAATTTTACAAGAGTCAATACATTAAAACCAATTTTCTTAAATGTAATCCTAAGTGGATTTCTTATAAAACAGACTTGCATGAACACCCCTCCCCTATCATTTGTTTTTTAAAGCCCTAATTTCTTGGAGATAAAGGACAAAGAAATCCAAAACCCTTTTTCATAGGTAGTTGTCTCTATTTAAGCCTTTTTATTCTCTCCATCTGCCTCTATGATCACGTATTCATTTTATTTTCTTTTCTTTTACTCAATGTTTCGTCCACCCCCTAATAGTGAAAACCATCTAGATCCTGCCATATTTTTCCCTCGACCTCCCCCTACCAATCAATCCCTCGACCTGGCCAACTCCGACAATCTCCTTCATTCCTCTCGCTCGACCAAACCCCCCAATCGGCTATGCTGAGTAGCGCCCACGATCCAGCCTCCAACTCTAATCTCCATTGTCGTCGAACTCCACCTTCACCAACCCTATCAGTCCTTGCCCATTCCCAGCCTTCCTGCGACCGTCACTCCGTCTTGCACCGGCAACGACTCGTCGAATTCTCCTCCAAGCACACATGCTCCAGTAGAGTTGGTAGAGCGTAGACTGCATCTGGTTATACTGTATTCACTACGCACACTTCACCAGAGACTGCCATCAGTAGTCTTGAGTCGCTAAGACTCGTCGACGAATGACCCTGACGACCGATCGCTCCTCAATTCTTCGATCAACTCTATCGCCCGCCGTAACGAGTGTACTCATCACTTTTCTTTCTTCACAACTTTGAAGGTATAGGATTTCTCCTTCGTTTCTCCAATTTTCATTTAAGTTGGTCATCTATGGAGATAGTATTATGCTAATTTTTCCTCATAAATTTCAACCAATAATTAGTTGAATTGACCACCAAAATTCAAGGTCAAAGTGTGCTTCATAATTCTTCAAAATTCTGATTCAAAATTCTTCTGATGGGAGACAACTTTAGATAGTGATTCTGATCCCCATGCTCAATCGTTCTTTGAAACACTTGATCCACTCTGTATAACCTCTTTTAACTTGCCAAATTTTGTTCAATTATTTGTTTATTTGATTCATTAAAATTAAAGGCAAAGTGAGGTTTATACACTGTTAGTATGATTTCAGAAACTATTTCTAGAAGGTAAGTTCGTACTCAATTTTTTGAGATCGGACCATTGGATCGGCGATCTCTTTCTTTCTATTAGTGGTTTTTCTATTTAGGTGATGTATGCGACTCATGCTAAATGGCATACGATGTTTCTATTATCCTTCCTTCATTTTACATCCAAATATTAAGAACGTGGTGTGACCCAAACTGAAGTTGGCCCATGAAGTGCGATATTGGATTGTGCCCATATACCTTAAAAGAGAATTCTCATGTAAAGCATAAACCAATTCTAATTATATACACTTCTTGATCCTACTTTCTATTTAATGTGGGACTAAATTATCAAATCCATTGTTACCCTCTTTTAAGGCTCAACCAAAAACGAGATACAATCCAACAATCGGCACCTTAGCTCATTTTTGCTGACCGAGCAACCAAGCATAACCCTGCCATCTTTGCTCATTCCTTCTAGCCTAACACCCTTCTCGTTACCATCATCCAAGCATCCAAGAGATCAAACATATTTTTATCATAATCCGTTCAACCACAAAACCAAACCGATCAACATGTTCATCCACACCATCATTTGGGTGCCAATCACAACGTCTTGCTACACCTTGGGAATGTCATCTCCATTATTGAAGTCAATCTGTGTAGTTGCCTCTAAACTTAGGCATGATCCGCCTTTAGACCACCTTATAGAGGACGCTCCTACTCCACCTTGAGAAAATGTCCCGTATAATCTAACTATACGCATGAACGTTCCACATAATTTGTCTCGAACCAATTATAACTACACAAACTAGCCCCATACCTTAGACTCCGATACCACTTGTTGGAAACGTGGTGTGACCCAAACTGGAGTTGGCCCATGAGGTACGATATTGGATTGGGCCCATAGGCCCTACATGGGAATTCATTTTTAAGGCATATGGTCCTAGTCCAATATCGCACTGCATGGGCCAACTTCAGTTCGGGTCACACCACTTTCCCAACAAGTGGTATCATTGCTCTCAGGTTCTTTTGAGGGAAGGTGCAACCATGTCTACGGAGCAGATTAACACACATATGATCACCTTTACAGGAGAAAACTGGATGATTTGGAAGCAAAAGATGGAGTATCTACTTTGTTACAATGATTTGCATTGTCTTTTTTAGGGCGACATGCCAAGCCATTGGACAAATCTACTAATGATAAAAAATAATTGGATCGGAAGGTCGTTGGATTCATTTACCAATCGCTGAACGATTTGTGTTTCATCATGTGTCCATGGAGAGTTCGACAAAAATATTATAAGAGAAGCTGCATTTATTATATGAATGAAAGATGACTGACAATGTCACGCCCCAATTCCGTGGAATCGATGGTCGTCCCCCGGGCGTGACCGCCGTGCGGGTCTAGGTTGCGCACCGCACAAGGCTAAGTATTTTATTTTGCATAGCGAGCACATATTCAGAGTACGCAGATAATTGAAACACATATTGAAACACGGAAAAGTTCTCTTTTATTGATAATATGAACATCTATTACAAACTCCTTGAACTGAGTCATAAGGATTGCCTCTATGGGCTTACAAAAGTGTTGACACAAAATGAGATAGCAGTCCTGTATATTACATCCTTACTAAACTCAAAATATAAGCCTTGTGTCGGATCGACTGCTTTGCCACGAAGCTGCATGGTTGCTTGGTGGCGAGCTTCTTCTTCAAAACGCTTCTTCTTCAAATGCTTCAAAAGGTGGCACGGTCGAGGTGTGCCTACAGTTGGACTGGATTGGGGGTTTGTCTCCTGCTCCTCGCTTGGTTCTCCTAGCACGGGGAACCTGTTTCAACGAGGGTTAGTACATCAAAACGTACCGGTGAAGGCAAGCTAACCCAACTATACCAATCAACACGTTGTTTTAATGAAGCATGCATATTTATTGTGGGTTTCTATCTTGCCTTAATTCATTTTACAGCAAGACAGATATAGAATCATCGAAATAACCCGCCATCGTTCGGTGACATTTACCTGCCCGTCTGAGCCACCTGCATAATACTTACCTTGCCTTCCCTGCCAAGAAGACACAAGTTAGTAGCAACATGTTTAAATATACGAGTGGATCACTGGCACGTTGCCATAATGGATGGGCTAGTCTCGGTACGGAGTGCCGTGCGACGCATAGATCAGGACATCCCAAGGCATTCCGTCCTATAGCAGGCGACTATCATGAGTTCCGTCCGGATCGGACCGGTGCCGGTGCCCCAGCAACCGTCCGCAGAAACTAAGACCTTGTGCACAAGTTGTCCGTGATCAACGCAGTACACTAAGTTAGCAATCGAGGCAAATCAGGGCATATCAGGAGCAGGGCAGTACTGTCACTACCACGTTCCGAAAACAGGAGTATTTTTGACTTTTTATAATATTTAATATTATTGTAGTTACAATTAAGAAATTGCATGATAGTATATTTAATTTAAATAATTATGTGATGTGTAATTAAATATAATATTATATACAGTTTCTTTTATTTGAGCTAGTAGACTTGACCTAGAAGCCCAGTAGATGAACACCTGTCCACATTGTGGAATTCTGTATTTAATTGTTTTATCTAGAATTTATTGATTGGAGATTTTAATTAATTACCGTATTTTAAATTAATTATTGTGCATTGCCTTTGCTTCAATATTTGGAGCGCTACCCTAGCTTTTGTCTTCCAACAAATTTTACAATCTTGCCCTAGACATGCCCACCTTCCATTCTGCTATTTTGCAACTCATAATTATGCTCTCTGTACATTATTTCTAGCCGCACAAAAATCGTCGCGGACATTTATTTAATAAATTCCTATTTTGTATGGTTGTGCGTTCCAATCGAAATTGGAGGCAATCTTGGCCTATTTTTTCATGCGGCCCAAATTAGGGTAATATTCTATTCTGAGTCTTCTTCACTATTGGTATTGATGACCTGACCTGATTTTGGCCCCATGTACTCCTAATTAATTTTAGAACACAACTTGCATTTATTTCTAATTAAATTGAGGATACTATTTAACCAATTCTGAAATCCCAATTTAATTCCAGCGCCCTGCTAATTGAGCCCGTACTAAACTTACAGCGCCCCCTGACCCTACAAAACACCGGACACCGAATCGTCCGACAAATTTTTGTTATTTTATGCGTCTGTGCAAATACCCAAATTTAAGGGGGCTATTTGCAAATTTGCATTTTTGGTGTCAACACCAATTTGTTTAAACTAATGAGGAATCCCTAATATTTTTAATCATCACCCTCATCCCCACATGAAGAAACCTCATGACCAATCTGGACCACACATTTAATGGGCCAATCCTAACCCTTGATTTCACACACCCTCTCTCCCTATTTAATGTCATGTCCCATCAAACCCTAATCCCTAGAAAACCTAGGTAGGCCTCATCTCACAAGCCCCCATCTCCCTCAACACCAAACCGTAGCTTCTTCCCTTCTCCTTCTCTTTTCTCTTCTTCTTCTTCTTCTTCTTATTATTATTATTCTTCTTCTTCTTCTTCTTTTCTTCCTCTCTCCTTCTTCTTTCTTGTTTTCTTCATTTAAATTCAAAGGGGGGGGGGGGGAACACTGTTCATCCTCCTCCCTACTGTTCACCCGGCGGCCCTTTCTCCCTCCGGCGGCCGCTGCTCAGCCCCGGCGGCCAACCCGACGGCTCCCTCTCCCTCTGCCCTTCCTTCCTCTGCCGGACAGCTCCCCTACTCCGGCCTACATCACCACCACCATCAGTCCGGCCGAGTACCGAGCCCCACAGCCCCACCCTGCTGCTCCGGTCAGCCAGTGCTCCGCCCCCCCTGCTGCTCGACAACCCAGCCTGCTCATCCTCCCCGGCCTGTCCGGCCAACCCCCTCACCCCTGCACTCCGGCGGCCCCCTCACGAGTCCCCTACCCCGACTTCCTGCCGTTGCTCAGCCCCGGCGGCCAACCCGCTGACTGCTCCCCTTCACTACTCCACCAGCCCTCCCTCTGCTCTTCCTCTCCCGCCGGACAACTCCCCACTCCGGCTGCAACCTCCCAACACCACCACCATTATCACCATCTCCACCATCATCAACTACCATCATCACCACTACTACTCCCCTCCCGTCCACACTCCGGCGGCCAACCATCAGCTGAACCCCGGCCAAGCTCCAACTCCCCACTGCCCCCGACCATCACCTCCTCCGCCTCTGCTCTTCTTCCCTCCGGCCATCTTCCGGCCAGCAAGCCCCGACCACCACAGTAAGTATCTTCCCCTCTCCCTCCTTCTTATATATATATATATATATATATATATATATATATATATATATATATATATATATACATGTATGTATATAAATGCGTATATGTGAATTCAAATATATACATGTATGAATGTGTATATGTTTATATACGTATCTGAATATAAATACGTGTGTATGGGTATTGTGTGTGCGTACGTATGTTGTATACGTATTTGAGTGTAAATTTTATATATATATATATATATATATATATATATATATATATATATATATATATATATATATATATATATATATATATATATATATATATATATATATATACATATTTTCTCTATTTATATGTATATGTAGGCAAACGTATATATATAATTTGCATATACATATTTAATATCATATGTTAAATAGTGTATTGGTATACACATATATATGTATATGAACGTATTTTGATATATATTAATATATATATATGTACGTATTTTGGTAAATATACAACTATAGCAAGTATAATTTATATTGGTATATATTTTATATATAT
Source organism: Iris macrosiphon (assembly GCA_036927795.1). Lineage (NCBI taxonomy): Eukaryota > Viridiplantae > Streptophyta > Magnoliopsida > Asparagales > Iridaceae > Iris > Iris macrosiphon. The sequence goes on along the minus strand of JAYESA010000016.1, from coordinate 24,616,100 downwards.
ATATATATATATATATATATATATATATATATATATATATATATATATATATATATATATATATATATATTATGTTAAATTCTTTTTAGTATGTATACAAATATATACGTATTGTATTCCTTTCCATGAATTATATTTATATATATACATACAAGTATTATTTATTATGTTTATATATATATACAAGTATTATTTATTTTAAAGTATATGTTTTTACATATATCTATTATTATAATTGATAGAAATTATATATATATGATTAGTTAATGCGATGTATATTTATGTATATCCCTACCAGATGACCCTAGTTGACTAGTGCCCTGCCTGGCATGGCCCTAAGGCCAGTGTTTTTGACTGTGTGTTAGCGTAGCATCTGATGCAAATGTTGTATTGTGTTATGTCTATAGGACTGTTGGTTCACCCAGGGGATACTCTGGAGCAGGACATCAATAATTACCAGCTAAGGACCCAAGGCAAGTACATTCTCTGATAATTTCCAATTCCTTGATAATTTCTATAAGTTCAATAATCATGAAATGTTACATCTGAATCCTTGACACTGTGCTACACGGACTAGTATAGCTTGGATCTGCAGTCATGAGATGTTACATTGATTATCGTATTGACATTGTACACGACATGTATATTAGACATCGTACATGATAGATTGGACTTGCTCGTGTATCGTGACGTGTCATGGTTGGATCCACATTACTAGTTGGGGGCGGGGAAGTAGTTAGTAAGAAATGTGATCATACCCTTTATACAGTATAGAACAATGTAAGTGTTAATCATGCTCTTCACTCATGATTAGCCAGGCCCTATAGCTATCGTACATGTTCCCAAGCCGATCATATTTTGAAACTACTATTTCAAACACTTAGAATAGATTAGAGTTCTCTATTTAAATCATATACTACATCACCCGTATATGATACTGCTCCTTGTTCTTTTCATTTTCATACATGCACTGACTGTATCATATTGTCTATTGCCTGTCTCTTTACATTGTCTGTCTCTTTTTAATTGCCATTGCATTTATTTCACTGTCTTCTCAGTAGCTAGCATCACATGTTTATTGCTTTATAGTCCTTATCAATTTAATGGAACTGTTATTTGAGATTTGTACTTTGCTCCTTCCTGACTGGAAACATTTTTCCAGACTATGCCTTAGAGGACCGCTGTCCGACACTTTATGGATCATATGGTGAGTAGCTGCAATTTGGGCTTGGTAGTTAGTTGTGATTCCGGGAGGTCTAGCCGGAATCACTAATCTTCTAGTTAGTTCTTTTAGCAGACTATTTGGTACCGGATTTGTCTCCGGCATTTTTGATGAGATTTGGATAATTGTTGAGTTAGATTATTACTTTTTGACTTGTGTTGTATTTAATTTTTATTTGTTCGATATCTTATCGTGCTGTAGTCCTGTGATTGAGTATGCGTTCATTTTAATTGTGTCATCCGTGCCTCCTTATGGAGATTGGATGCTTGTGTGAGATTTGCTAGATAGTATCAAGACCTTGACAGCGTTCTACCGCCGATGCTGCGGCGTAGGCTGGACGTACCCGCGTACTCGTGCCCCAATTCCGGGTGCAGGTCGTGACAAGTACAGGGCAAGAATCACTTTTGCGTAGCCTATCTGTTCAGTTTATGGCATTTGAGAAGAGTTCTATACATACCATAAATTTAAGAAGAAATATGTATTCTAACTTGTAATTATGCATATGATGAACAATTCAAACGAGCAAGCATGTAAGTAAGTAACCGTTCACAAGTTTTATTGACAAGCATGTTGATCCAAGTCTATTCCCTTATTATCTTGATATCTTTTAGTTATTTACTTGGTATCGTTTGATCGGGACAAGCACGAATACAAGATTCAGATGTGAAGACTAGCAAGAAGGGCTAGCTAATCGGGTTGGTAGCCACTCACTTTAGTAGTTGGAAGGAAGAAGGAAAGAAGTGCTTTAGGAGTCCGCTCGAGCGACGCCTACTGCTGGATCACCCGTATTGCCACGAACAGCTGATCAGTACTTCACCCTCTCTTTCCATTATCGAATTTTAAGTGCGGTCCTAAGAACGAAAGCAATGAAATCCATCGAAACCGTTCAAGAAAATCCAAGCAAATCTGAAAATTAACTCAAGGCACGAAAGCAACAAGCGACAACGAAAACTAGGCAACAAAAGAATGCAGCGGAGAGGTCCCTCCTGACTCTGCCGCTAAGTCAATCCCGGGGGCACGGTCCACTGAATATGGAAATCGATTCCGAAGAGACAAATCCATAACGAGGATGAGTTCTTGATTCAATCTATCCCGATCGAACGATACCGTCTTGTATTTCTTAGCCGCGCTCCCCGAATAGGGGGAACGGGGCACCACATCCTACCCAACTAATTGGAAGTTTCATCCCGAAACTTAAGGAATAGAACCTACCACTAGAAAATAATGAGGGGAACCTTTCCCTCATCTCTGATTCAAGCTCCCAAGTAGACTCTTCGACAGAGTGATTCTGCCAAAGCACGTGCACTAGAGGAACCGAACGGGTCCGAAGCAACTTTTCTTTTCTATCCAAAATTTGTACAGGTTGTTCGACATACGTCAAGTCGGGCTGAAGGTTCAGTTGTTCTAGGTCTACCACATGGCTTGGATCGTACACATATTTTCTAAGTTGAGAAACATGGAATATATCATGTACGTCGGATAGCGATGGTGGTAGGGCAATCTGATAAGCAACTGAGGCAACCCGCTTTAGTATTTTGAACGGGCCGACAAATCGTGGACTTAGCTTTTCCTTCGCTCCGAACCTGCTGACCCCTCGCATGGGCGAGATCTTGAGGAATACCCGGTCGTCTACTTGAAACTCTAGCGGTCTCCGATGAACATCCGCATAGCTCTTTTGACGGCTTTGAGCTACCTTTAATCTTTCCCGAATTAATCGAATTTTCTGGACGGTCTGCTCCACGAGCTCAGGGCCAAGTACTTGCCGTTCACCAACTTCGTCCCAACAGATAGGAGATCTACACTTTCGCCCGTATAACGCCTCATATGGCGCCATTTGGATGCTTGATTGATAACTATTGTTGTAAGCAAATTCGGCTAGAGGTAGATGAAGGTCCCAACTAGTCTTCGTGTCCAAGGCGTAGAGTCGCAGCATGTCTTCAAGGATCTGGTTGACGCGTTCTGTTTGGCCATCAGTTTGTGGATGGTAGGCGGAGCTGAACTTCAGCTTCGTCCCCATTGCTGACTGCAGGCTTCCCTAGAAACGTGATATGAATCGACCATCTCGATCGGAGACTATGGTTACGGGCACGCCATGGAGTCGAACGATTTTGTTGAGATATATCTGAGCCAGGCGGTCGGCACTCCAAGTAGATTTGATAGGCAGAAAGTGAGCTGACTTGGTGATTCAATCGACGATAACACAGACTGCATCATGTCCTCGTTGCGTCCTTGGCAAGCCAACAATAAAATCTATCGTTATATGATCCCATTTCTACTCCGGAATAGCAAGGCTCTAAAGCTCTCCGCCTAGTTTCTGGTGTTCGGCCTTTACTCGCTGATAAGCCATGCAATGCGACACGAACTGCGCCACATCACGTTTCAAGCCGTGCCACCAAAACGTCGTACGAAGATCCCGATACATCTTAGTGCTACCCGAATGAGAAGTATAACTAGCATAGTGGGACTCCGTGAGTATCTCTCGTCTGAGGGCCGCGTCGTTCGAAATGCACAGTCTTCCCTTCACTCGAAGCATCCCGTCTGAGACTACCGCAAAGTCGGACGCCTTTTCTGCTAAAATAAGGGCATGAATCTTTTGCAGGTATGGGTCGTCCTTCTGAGCGGCCTTCACTTTTTGTAGCAAATCAGGTTTTGGCGCAGTTGTGATACTTGCGCCCACTTCTTATATCTTATTTTCAGTGTAATGCCCAGTAATTCAAGATCCCGGCGCAGCATATCATTGATAGGCAAGCTCCCTACGAACACTCGACTCAGTGCGTCAGCTACTACATTTCCCTTGCCAGGCGTGTATCTGATCATGATATCGAAATCGCTAAGGAGTTCAAGCCATCGCCGCTGTCGAAGATTCAAATCCTTCTGAGTGTACAAATATTTCAAGCTCTTATGGTCCGTGTAGATTTCACACGGCATGCCATAAAGGTAGTGGCGCCACAGCTTCAGAGCAAATACTACCACAGCCAGTTCTAAGTCATGCGTCGGATAATTCTTCTTGTGAGGCTTTAACTGTCTCGACGCATAGGCTATGACTTTATCATGCTGCATCAGAACACATCCCAGTCCTTTACCCGAAGTATCACTATATATTTTAAAGTCATCCGGTCCGTTCGGCAGAGTGAGAATTAGGGCAGAGACGAGGCGCTGCTTTAACTCCGTAAACGAAGCTTCACAGTCGTTCGTCCAAGTAAACTTTGCACCCTTCCGTGTGAGCTGAGTCAAGGGCGAAGCAGTTCTAGCAAAATTTTGTATAAACCGGCGGTAGTATCCTGCCAGACCAAGGAAACTTCGGATATCGCTAGCTGACTCCGGACGTTTCCACTGCGTAATTGCTTCTATCTTCTTCGGATCAACTGAAATGCCTTCCGAGGAGATAATGTGTCCCAAAAACGAGATACTATCCAACCAGAATTCATATTTACTCAGTTTGGCATACAACTTGTTGTCTCGAAGGATCTGCAGCACCATCCGCAGGTGTCCTGCGTGCTCATCCCTAGTCTTCGAGTACACCAAGATGTCATCAATAAAAACCACCACAAATTTATCGATGAAAGGCCTGAATACACGATTCATCAGATCCATGAATGCAGCAGGTGCATTCATCAGTCCAAACGTTATCACTGAAAACTCGTAATGGCCGTACCGGGTTTGAAAAGCAGTCTTTGGCACGTATTCTGGCTTAATCTTCAGCTGGTGGTAACTTGAGCGAAGATCGACCTTAGAAAATACTGCTGTCCCTTGTAGTTGATCGAACAAGTCATCTATCCGTGGCAGAGGATATTTGTTTCTAATTGTGACTTTGTTCAATTCCCTGTAGTCAATGCAGAGGCGTAGAGTTCCGTCCTTCTTCTTCACGAAGAGCACGGACGCACCCCAAGGAGACACGCTCGGACGGATGAACCCACGATCAAGTAGTTCCTGAAGTTGGCGCTTTAATTCATTCAGCTCTGCAGGGGCCATTCTGTACGGAGGCTTGGAAATAGGCTATATATTTGGAAATGTATCGATAGTGAATTCAATCTCTCGGTCTGGCGGCATGCCGGGTAGTTCGCTCGGAAACACATTGGGGAACTCCGCCTCAACGGAAGTAGACTCGACGTTTGCACAGTCCTGCCGTGTGTCCCGAACTGATGCTAGAAATCCCTTGCAGCCTGAGTGGAGCATTCGCCGAGCAGATTTTGCCGAAATAACCATGCAGGCCCCGGTCGCATCTATCGCTGGACTACTGGTGTAACAGAACACGGCTTCTCCGGGCAGACAGAAAATGATTCACTTTTCTGCACATTCAATAGTTGCCGCGCACGCGCCGAGCCAGTCCATTCCCAAAATGATATCGTAGTCCCGAACATCTAGGACTAAAATATCAAGTGACAACTTTCTCTCCCCAATACAGATATAACCGCCTAGGCATGCTGAACAGACAGGTATTTTCGTACCAGATGGGGTGCTAACACTTAAATCTAAACGCAACAGAGTCATTTTTATATTGTTCTCCGTGGCGAAGTTTGTAGAAATAAAGCTATGGGTTGCACCAGAATCAAACAGAACACGAGCAGGTATATTAATGAAAAGCAAAGTACCTGACACGACGGTATCCGAAGCTAGAGCTTCCTCCCGTGTCATGGTATAGACCCAGCCCTGAGCTTGATTACGCCCTTGCTGAGGCACCGCTCGATTTGCCTGAGGCGCAGGAGTCTGATTCTGTTGTTGAGGTGGGGAGAGCGGACAGCTGCTAATTTGATGGGATGGATCGCCGCAACGGAGGCAAGTCCCAAGCTTGCGGCGACAATCTTTTTCGATATGCCCTGGCTTCTTGCAAAAGTTGCAGGTCTTGTTGGTGTCTCCACGCTGTTTACCGCCATTATTTGGATGCTTTGCAGCGTTGTTTCCTCTATCGTTGCCTTGGCATTTGTGATTGGAAGTTTGCACAGCGCCGACAGCAATGTGAGGATACTGCGGTTCGAGCGAAAGGACATGTTTAAGACTTTCCTCATCGTCTGATACTGCGGAACGACTACGTGCCCGTGGATGCCAGGACATAGCCCTCCCTCGAATCGTCTGGCACGACTCGCTGCATCCGGTAGATAAGCGGTAGCAAATTTGGCCAGTTTGTTGAATTCTGCCGAGTATTGCTTTACCGTCATGCTGCCCTGCCGGAGTTGAACGAACTCGTTTTCCCGTTGACGGCGTACAGGTGGGGGTATAAACTCCTCCTCAAACACGGCACAAAAAGTCGTCCACGCGATCGCCTCCTCTCTATGGCCAAGTTGAAGAGATCGTCGATGCACGTCCCACCAGTCGTGCGCATTGAGGCGAAGCAGTAGTTGGGCACAGGTGACGCGCTTGTCTTCCGGCACTTCTAGGAGAGAAAAATGATCTTCAAGCTCGGCGAGCCAATCTAGGGCCACGATCGGGTCCTCAGTCCCATTAAATGGTGTATTGCAGACCTTCTTGAAGTTGCCAAAGGTGAAGGCAGTCACTTCCCTCGTCCTTGGCACTAGCAGTGTCTTGACTTCAAGTGCTGGCTGCTCCACTGACGTAGCTGTTGTCGTAGCAGAATGGTTGGAGGCCAGGGTCTGAACAAGCTGCTGCAGGGTATCTACCTGCTTTTGTTGGACTGAGAGTCGTGCCTCAAGATTGCTCTCGAACTTGGCTTGGCGGGCATCATCTCTCTGTCGTTGCTCCGTTAACATTTGCATCACCTGATGAAGCGAATCTGATCGAGACATGCCCCGTTGACTCCGAGAGCTTTCTGAAGTTCCGAAACTGCTCTCCTGAGTCCTTGTCTCGCCTGGTGCTAGCGCCGATGGTTGCGCTTGCATCATTCCTTGAAAAGAAGGTAAATTACATCAGGATCATAATGTATTATGGACTTATTGCATGAACGTATCTCATTTTGGCCTTAACGAGTTCAGGAGTTCGTACAGGAATTTATCGTTAAAGGAACTTTTCCAGTTCAAGAGTCAAAGGAACTTTAAAGCTGTGCTCTGATACCAACATGTCACGCCCCAATTCCGTGGAATCGATAGTCGTCCCCCTGGCGTGATCGCCGTGCGGGCTTAGGTTGCGCACCGCACAAGGCTAAGTATTTTATTTTACATAGCGAGCATATATTCAGAGTACGCAGATAATTGAAACACAGAAAAGTTCTCTTTTATTGATAATATGAACATCTATTACAAACTCCTTGAACTGAGTCATAAGGATTGCCTCTATGGGCTTACAAAAGTGTTGACACAAAATAAGATAGCAGTCCTGTACATTACATCCTTACTAAACTCAAAATATAAGACCTTGTGTCGGAATGACTGCTTTGCCACGAAGCTGCATGGTTGCTTGGTGGCGAGCTTCTTCTTCAAAATGCTTCTTCTTCAAATGCTTCAAAAGGTGGCACGGTCGAGGCGTGCCTACAGCTGGAATGGATTGGGGGTTTGTCTCCTGCTCCTCGCTTGGTTCTCCTAGCACGGGGAACCTGTTTCAACGAGGGTCAGTACATCGAAACGTACCGGTGAAGGCAAGCTAACCCAACTATACCAATCAACACGTTGTTTTAATGAAGCATGCATATTTATTGTGGGTTTCTATCTTGCCTTAGTTTATTTTACAGTAAGACATAGATATAGAATCATTAAAATAACCCGCCACCGTTCGGTGACATTTACCTGCCCGTCTGAGTCACCTGCATAATACTTACCTTGCCTTCCCTGCCAAGAAGACACAAGTTAGTAGCAACAGGTTTAAATATACGAGGGGATCACTGGCACGTTGCCATAATGGACGGGCTAGTCTCGGTACGGAGTGCCGTACGACGCATAGATCAGGACATCCCAAGGCATTCCGTCCTATAGTAGGCGACTATCATGAGTTCCGTCCGGATCGGACCGGTGCCGGTGCCCCAGCAACCATCCGCAGGAACTAAGACCTTGTGCACAAGTTGTCCGTGATCAACGCAGTACACTAAGTTAGCAATCGAGACAAATCAGGGCATATCAGGAGCAGGGCAGTACAGGGCAAGAATCACTTTTGCATAGCCTATCTGTTCAGTTTATGGCATTTGAGAAGAGTTCTATACATAGCACAAATTTAAGAAGAAATATGTATTCTAACTTGTAATTATGCATATGATGAATAATTCAAACGAGCAAGCATGTAAGTAAGTAACCGTTCACAAGTTTCATTGACAAGCATGTTGATCCAAGTCTATTCCCTTATTATCTTGATATCTTTTAGTTATTTACTTGGTATCGTTTGATCGGGGCAAGCACGAATACAAGATTCAGATGTGAAGACTAGCAAGAAGGGCTAGCTAATCGGGTTGGTAGACACTCACTTTAGTAGTTGGAAGGAAGAAGGAAAGAAGTGCTTTAGGAGTCCGCTCGAGCGACGCCTACTGCTGGATCACCTGTATTGCCACGAACAGCTGATCAGTACTTCATCCTCTCTTTCCGTTATCGAATTTTAAGTGCGGTCCTAAGAACGAAAGCAATGAAATCCATCAAAACCGTTCAAAAAAACCCAAGCAAATCCGAAAACTAACTCAAGGCAGGAAAGCAACAAGCGGCAGCGAAAACTAGGCAACAAAAGAATGCAGCGGAGAGGTCCCTCCTGACTCTGCCGCTAAGTCGATCCCGGGGGCACGGTCCACTGAATATGGGAATCGATTCCGAAGAGACAAATCCATAACGAGGATGAGTTCTTGATTCAATCTATCCCGATCGAACGATACCGTCTTGTATTTCTTAGCCGCGCTCCCCGAATAGGGGGAACGGGGCACCACATCCTACCCAACTAATTGGAAGTTTCATCCCGAAACTTAAGGAATAGAACCTACCACTAGGAAATAATGAGGGGAACCTTTCCCTCATCTCTGATTCAAGCTCCCAAGTAGACTCTCCGACAGAGTGATTCCGCCAAAGCACGCGCACTAGAGGAACCGAACGGGTCCGAAGCAACTTTTCTTTTCTATCCAAAATTTGTACAGGTTGTTCGACATACGTTAAGTCGGGCTGAAGGTTCAGTTGTTCCAGATCTACCACGTGGCTTGGATCGTACACATATTTTCTAAGTTGAGAAACATGGAATATATCATGTACGTCGGATAGGGATGGTGGTAGGGCAATTTGATAAGCAACTGAGGCAACCCGCTTTAGTATTTCGAACGGGCCGACAAATCGTGGACTTAGCTTTCCCTTCGCTCCGAACTTGCTGACCCCTCGTATGGGCGAGACCTTGAGGAATACCCGGTTTCCTACTTGAAACTCTAGCGGTCTCCGATGAACATCCGTATAGCTCTTTTGATGGCTTTGAGCTACCTTTAATCTTTCCCGAATTAATCGAATTTTTTGGACGGTCTGCTCCACGAGCTCAGGGCCAAGTACTTGCCGTTCACCGCGCTCCCCGAATAGGGGGAACGGGGCACCACAGACAATAAGGTATTTCTTATTCCCAACTCTTCAACTCAAAGTACACGGAGGGTGCCTCGGTGCACAATATCTGATCGAGGTTTAGGTTATCATCAATCAGTTGTCTGCAAAAAAGATGGTAATTGAAATGAGCTTCAGGCCCTGCTGCTTTTGTGTTCTCTACCAAACAATTAGAAAAAGTCGGTGGTGTCTATGAGCAACTCTGCACCTGATGGAGTTGTCACGATTGAGGCAATCAAAAGTAATTTGTTGAACGAGGAGGTCCGACATAAGGAAATTGAATCATGTAGGAGTCTGCTCTAGTTGCTTCTTAGGGAAAAGGAAGGCTCAAGTCACAAGCGAGGAAAGAGAGTAATCGAGATCTTATGAGTTTAGACTGCAAGGAGGATTGCTATTACTTTAGTGAATGGGTCATTTTAAAAGGAACTGTATAAAACTTCAAAATAAAAATATTAAAGGCAATGATGATTGTATAGATTTTACGACCATGGAAGATCTCATCATCGCAGCAATCGATGCAGAGTAACCTTGTTACATGTGCTATAACACCGATTGGATCTTAGACACGGGGGTGTTATATCAAGCTACTCCATAGAGGAAGATATTTGCATCATACCAAGGCGATAGGTTTGTACATGTAAAGATGGACGGCAAAGGGACGACTGTAATTGTGGGCATCGGTGGTGTATACTTGATAATGGAGCTTGGTGATAAGCTCGTTCTCAAGGGTTCGTTGTAAACACCCTAATTTTCAGAGTAATTTTAATATAATTTCCTCCGGAATTTTCGGTATTTTTCTGGAAGAAGAACCAAGGTGATTGTGAGTTAAAGATTTTTAAATGTAGTTTATTGGTGTTAAAATATTATGAAAATAATATTTTATGATGTAAAATGGAGAACCGGACATGTGGTATTTTTCGGTGAATTATTTGGACTCCGAAAACGAGTTTTAGGACCTATAAACTTTTGGGATTGATAAACCAAACCAAAATAAACCCACCCTGCCAGAACCGAACCCAGCCTATTGGGTCGGGTAGGATCTGAGTCAAACCCGACCCAAAACCCACTAGGGAACCCTAGCTACCGGATTTTACTATAGCAGTATAAAATGCCGCTCCTTGGCATGCGTGCCCAGCCGCAACCCTAGCAATCTATCCCGCCGTCATCTCCTTGTCAGCGACAGCACCCTAACCCGTCGAACTCCGACTGCGAGGCCGCATCCCCCTCTGCTCGACTCCGGCGAAGCCGCCCGAGTCCGCCCCCAACTTCCACTCCTCTTTCCAGCGTCCGCCCCTCGACTCAGACTCGCCAGCGCCGACCGCTCCGGTCTGGACCCCCTCTCCCCGCAGCAGCTGAACAGCCCGACCAGCAGCGTGTTCCCCCGACTCTGGCAGCGTGCGACTCCATCTTTCCGCACGCACGACCGCCGAGTCGACCCCGACTTTCCCTTCAACACCCCGCCGTCGCTGCACATCGCCCCTCTCCGCCGACAAAACCGAGAACCCTCGACTCCTTCCCCGCGAGCGCCGTCCGCGTCCGCCCCTCGGCTCCTCGCCTCGAGCAGCCTCCAGAGTCCCCATCGCCGTCGACACCCGAGCCCGACTCCCTTCGGCGGAACCCCGCTGTCCCCCGAGTCAGAACCCTAGCTCGGACTCTCGGCAGACACGGGAATCCTTGACCATGACACAAAGTTGACTCTCGGACACGTGGAATTCAGCGTTCACGGAGCCCTGTTCAGGTACCGTTTTCTCTCGTCTCGCAACTTCGTTTTCGATTCCGTCAGTTGCTACACGTAGACTGTATAACCCCCTCGGTGCCCGTGCAACCCGCTCGGTGCATCGCGTCCTGTGGTGATCGCACACTGCGATCCAAAAACAGGAAAAATAATGCCCTGTTTTACCCCGGAACTGAGTGCGCCCCGCCAAACGGGACGACTTGGTCACACTCGGTCTTTACCAAAACGTGCGTGTCATTGATACGGTCGTGTGGGATTTCGCAGAAGTCGATTCGGATGTGCGTGCACACCGGAATCAACGCGTATCCGCCGACGACACCCCGTATCCGTCCTTTCTGGAACATGCTGTAACTTTGTGTACACACGTCGGATCGAGACGAAACTTGCGCCATCGGACTCGTGGTAATACGCTAGTCCTGTGACCCAAGTTTGGTTCGATTCTGAGAACATTGACAAAATCGCGTATTGTGGGCCCCATAGGCTCCACTTGACGGGCAATTTTGTGATCGACTCATCGGAATCCAATTCTGGAAGTTCCGTTGGGTTTATATCATCGTTCCTGACTTGTAGACACTGAGTTTGGTAAATTTGGAGACCTTTGACCCTGACACGCTTTTCGGTGCAAAGTGGCCCACATGTGGACCCCGCTTTGGCCCGGAAATGACCTTTTTGCCCCTGTGTCCAAATCAGACGTAAGGACAGGCATTTCTAACTATTTGATATCTTTTGAGACTGTTGGTGATGTTTATTACTGTCACGCCCCGGTCCCGCCCGGGCCGCCGCTCCGCCCTGCCCCGCCCCGTGCGGCCGGGAATTAACGAGCCGGACACGTATCACCGTGTCTCGGCGCACCGGACGCGAATCACCGCGCCCGTCCCGCGGGTGCGAGGGAGGAAGGGAGCCAAGCGAATGGCCCGTTCGAGCTTTCGGGGGACGTGATGCCGCACGGGCCTGGGGTTGCGCCCGTGTAAGGCCAATCGTTTAAGTTGATAGTTGGCTATCATCACATCAATCCAGTTAGCAACGGAAAGGGACTTGTTGCAATGCAATGCATTTAGCCAACTGAGTGTTCGGAACAATCGAGGCAACTTGGGTTTCCTTTAGCAAAGGCACACGTTCGTTCCATACATTATGCCCCCTTATACGATAGCATTCTCGGGGCAACAATCGAAACCAGGATTCTGGGTCTTCGGGACTGTGGCACGCCTATCGCTCCCTCGGACGATCCAGTACCTGCGAACAAGTAAACTGTTGGTGGGTCAGCACTTTATACAAGTACTGGTGAGATAAATCAACTGAACAGAAACAAGCATTCACTCAAACAGGCACTAAGTAATCATGTTATAAAATATTACATTACTAGTGATCTTTCTAGTTTTACCTAGGTTCGTTTCATGCAGTTCTAGCAGAGTCGATTTACTTGTTTAGAAACATATTTGGAAACAGAGTTTCATATTGAATATGCAAGCAAGCAAACCGTTCATGTTTCAGGGTGTGCGCAGCGTGTCTCGTGCGACTCGAGGGTCTGATGCAAAGCTAGACACACAATGCACATTCTTAGGGGCAGTCACTATCCAAGCCAACACAATGACTTAGCTATATGCAGGGCGGTCCCCGAGTATCTCAGGATCGGCAGCTGTTGGAACAGCATACCAATGACTCTTTATCTGATGCTAGAGACAGCTGTGACTCATGGTTGCTTTGCACTATCATGGTAGCAGCCGTGACACATGCAGTTCAGCTCTCCACTAATAGCCATTGTCCGACCGCATGCGAATGCATGGAACACTATCAAATAAACTCTAGTATGCAGACGAGACGAACCATCAGAATACACTCATTGTTGTGGGGTAATCCCACTTATCACTTGAACACGTTCAGGCACAGTATGGTTCTCTCGAAGCATAGGCGATAGTGAATATATTCATGCACTCTAAGCAGGCGATTCAGGATTCTCGTTAAGCAGGCATTGTTTCAAAGACAAGCTAGGTGAGTTCGTTCATTAACATGTAAGGCAGGTTCTATCATTCTCTTAAGAAAACATTGCAAGCAAAAACTCAGGTTATTATTAAGGCGTGCAAGAATCAGAGAACAAAGTTCTGCCCACTCACCTTGATACATAACGCCGGCGCGGAGCGGGGCGTTACATACTTACCAACCAATAAAAAGTTTCGTCCTCGAAACTTCAAGGATAAACTTCTCGATATCCCGAGTAGCGATAGTGCCGTCCCTCGCCGTACTCAATCAAAACAATCAAGCAATTCAAGTTCAGGAAACATTTTGCACTTTGAGAATATCTATGGACTTATTGTATGGAACGCTCTTTGCAAAACCATATCTATAATATCTCAGAGTCATAGCAACGGTTTGGGCCAGAGAATCGATTCCGCTCTGATACCATTCTGTCACGCCCCAGTCCCGCCCGGGCCGCCGCTCCGCCCGTGCCCCGCCCCGTGCGGCCGGGAATTAACGAACCGGACACGTATCACCGTGCCTCGACGCGCCGGACACGAATCACCGCGCCCGTCCCACGGGTGCGAGGGAGGAAGGGAGCCAAACGAATGGCCCGTTCGAGCTTTCGGGGGACGTGATGCCGCACGGGCCTGGGGTTGCGCCCGTGCAAGGCCAATCGTTTAAGTTGATAGTTGGCTATCATCGTATCAATCGAGTTAGCAGCGGAAAGAGACTTGTTGCAATGCAATGTATTTAGCCAACTGAGTGTTCGGGACAATCGAGGCAACTTGGGTTTCCTTTAGCAAAGGCACACATTCGTTCCATACATTATGCTCCCTTATACGATAGCATTCTCGGGGCAACAATCAAAACCAGGATTCCGGGTCTTCGGGACTGTGGCACGCCTATCGCTCCCTCGGACGATCCAGTACCTGCGAACAAGTAAACTGTTGGTGGGTCAGCACTTTATACAAGTACTGGTGAGATAAATCAACTGAACAGAAACAAGCATTCACTCAAACAGGCACTAAGTAATCATGTTATAAAATATTACATTACTAGTGATCTTTCTAGTTTTACCTATGTTCGTTTCATGCAGTTCTAGCAGAGTCGATTTACTTGTTTAGAAATATGTTTGGAAACAGAGTTTCATATTGAATATGCAAGCAAGCAAACCGTTCATGTTTCAGGGTGTGCGCAGCGTGTCTCGTGCGACTCGAGGGTCTGATGCAAAGCTAGACACACAATGCACATTCTTAGGGGCAGTCACTATCTAAGCCAACACAATGACTTAGCTATATGCAGGGCGGTCCCCGAGTATCTCAGGATCGGCAGCTGGTGGAACAGCATACCAATGACTCTTTATCTGATGCTAGAGGCAGCTGTGACTCATGGTTGCTTTGCACTATCATGGTAGCAGCCGTGACACATGCAGTTCAGCTCTCCACCAATAGCCATTGTCTGACCGCGTGCGAATGCATGGAACACTATCAAATAAACTCTAGTATGCAGACGAGACGAACCATCAGAATACACTCATTGTTGCGGGGCAATCCGACTTATCACTTGAACACGTTCAGGCACAGTATGGTTCTCTCGAAGCATAGACGATAGTGAACATATTCATGCACTCTAAGCAGGCGATTCAGGATTCTCGTTAAGCAGGCATTGTTTCAAAGACAAGCTAGGTGAGTTCGTTCATTAACATGTAAGGCAGGTTCTATCATTCTCTTAAGAAAACATTGCAAGCAAAAACTCAGGTTATTATTAAGGCGTGCAAGAATCAGAGAACGAAGTTCTGCCCACTCACCTTGATACATAACGCCGGCGCGGAGCGGGGCGTTACATACTTACCAACCAACAAAAAGTTTCGTCCTCGAAACTTCAAGGATAAACTTCTCGATATCCCGAGTAGCGATAGTGCCGTCCCTCGCCGTACTCAATCGAAACAATCAAGCAATTCAAGTTCAGGAAATATTTTGCACTTTGAGAATATCTATGGACTTATTGTATGGAACGCTCTTTGCAAAACCATATCTATAATATCTCAGAGTCATAGCAACGGTTTGGGCCAGAGAATCGATTTCGCTCTGATACCATTCTGTCACGCCCCAGTCCCGCCCGGGCCGCCGCTCCGCCCGTGTCCCGCCCCGTGCGGCCGGGAATTAACGAACCGGACACGTATCACCGTGCCTCGACGCGCCGGACGCGAATCATCGCGCCCGTCCCGCGGGTGCGAGGGAGGAAGGGAGCCAAACGAATGGCCCGTTCGAGCTTTCGGGGGACGTGATGTCGCACGGGCCTGGGGTTGCGCCCGTGCAAGGCCAATCGTTTAAGTTGATAGTTGGCTATCATCGCATTAATCGAGTTAGCAGCGGAAAGGGACTTGTTGCAATGTAATGTATTTAGCCAACTGAGTGTTCGGGACAATCGAGGCAACTTGGGTTTCCTTTAGCAAAGGCACACGTTCGTTCCATACATTATGCCCCCTTATACGATAGCATTCTCGGGGCAACAATCGAAACCAGGATTCCGGGTCTTCGGGACTGTGGCACGCCTATCGCTCCCTCGGACGATCCAGTACCTGCGAACAAGTAAACTGTTGGTGGGTCAGCACTTTATACAAGTACTGGTGAGATAAATCAACTGAACAGAAACAAGCATTCACTCAAACAGGCACTAAGTAATCATGTTATAAAATATTACATTACTAGTGATCTTTCTAGTTTTACTTAGGTTCGTTTCATGCAGTTCTAGCAGAGTCGATTTACTTGTTTAGAAACATGTTTGGAAACAGAGTTTCATATTGAATATGCAAGCAAGCAAACCGTTCATGTTTCAGGGTGTGCGCAGCGTGTCTCGTGCGACTCGAGGGTCTGATGCAAAGCTAGACACACAATGCACATTCTTAGGGGCAGTCACTATCCAAGCCAACACAATGACTTAGCTATATGCAGGGCGGTCCCCGAGTATCTCAGGATCGGCAGCTGTTGGAACAGCATACCAATGACTCTTTATCTGATGCTAGAGGCAGCTGTGACTCATGGTTGCTTTGCACTATCATGGTAGCAGCCGTGACACATGCAGTTCAGCTCTCCACTAATAGCCATTGTCCGACCGCATGCGAATGCATGGAACACTATCAAATAAACTCTAGTATGCAGACGAGACGAACCATCAGAATACACTCATTGTTGTGGGGTAATCCGACTTATCACTTGAACACGTTCAGGCACAGTATGGTTCTCTCGAAGCATAGGCGATAGTGAATATATTCATGCACTCTAAGCAGGCGATTCAGGATTCTCGTTAAGCAGGCATTGTTTCAAAGACAAGCTAGGTGAGTTCGTTCATTAACATGTAAGGCAGGTTCTATCATTCTCTTAAGAAAACATTGCAAGCAAAAACTCAGGTTATTATTAAGGCGTGCAAGAATCAGAGAACAAAGTTCTGCCCACTCACCTTGATACATAACGCCGGCGCGGAGCGGGGCGTTACATACTTACCAACCAATAAAAAGTTTCGTCCTCGAAACTTCAAGGATAAACTTCTCGATATCCCGAGTAGCGATAATGCCGTCCCTCGCCGTACTCAATCAAAACAATCAAGCAATTCAAGTTCAGGAAACATTTTGCACTTTGAGAATATCTATGGACTTATTGTATGGAACGCTCTTTGCAAAACCATATCTATAATATCTCAGAGTCATAGCAACGGTTTGGGCCAGAGAATCGATTCCGCTCTGATACCATTCTGTCACGCCCCAGTCCCGCCCGGGCCGCCGCTCCGCCCGTGCCCCGCCCCGTGCGGCCGGGAATTAACGAACCGGACACGTATCACCGTGCCTCGACGCGCCGGACACGAATCACCGCGCCCGTCCCACGGGTGCGAGGGAGGAAGGGAGCCAAACGAATGGCCCGTTCGAGCTTTCGGGGGACGTGATGCCGCACGGGCCTGGGGTTGCGCCCGTGCAAGGCCAATCGTTTAAGTTGATAGTTGGCTATCATCGTATCAATCGAGTTAGCAGCGGAAAGAGACTTGTTGCAATGCAATGTATTTAGCCAACTGAGTGTTCGGGACAATCGAGGCAACTTGGGTTTCCTTTAGCAAAGGCACACATTCGTTCCATACATTATGCTCCCTTATACGATAGCATTCTCGGGGCAACAATCAAAACCAGGATTCCGGGTCTTCGGGACTGTGGCACGCCTATCGCTCCCTCGGACGATCCAGTACCTGCGAACAAGTAAACTGTTGGTGGGTCAGCACTTTATACAAGTACTGGTGAGATAAATCAACTGAACAGAAACAAGCATTCACTCAAACAGGCACTAAGTAATCATGTTATAAAATATTACATTACTAGTGATCTTTCTAGTTTTACCTAGGTTCGTTTCATGCAGTTCTAGCAGAGTCGATTTACTTGTTTAGAAATATGTTTGGAAACAGAGTTTCATATTGAATATGCAAGCAAGCAAACCGTTCATGTTTCAGGGTGTGCGCAGCGTGTCTCGTGCGACTCGAGGGTCTGATGCAAAGCTAGACACACAATGCACATTCTTAGGGGCAGTCACTATCTAAGCCAACACAATGACTTAGCTATATGCAGGGCGGTCCCCGAGTATCTCAGGATCGGCAGCTGGTGGAACAGCATACCAATGACTCTTTATCTGATGCTAGAGGCAGCTGTGACTCATGGTTGCTTTGCACTATCATGGTAGCAGCCGTGACACATGCAGTTCAGCTCTCCACCAATAGCCATTGTCCGACCGCGTGCGAATGCATGGAACACTATCAAATAAACTCTAGTATGCAGACGAGACGAACCATCAGAATACACTCATTGTTGCGGGGCAATCCGACTTATCACTTGAACACGTTCAGGCACAGTATGGTTCTCTCGAAGCATAGACGATAGTGAACATATTCATGCACTCTAAGCAGGCGATTCAGGATTCTCGTTAAGCAGGCATTGTTTCAAAGACAAGCTAGGTGAGTTCGTTCATTAACATGTAAGGCAGGTTCTATCATTCTCTTAAGAAAACATTGCAAGCAAAAACTCAGGTTATTATTAAGGCGTGCAAGAATCAGAGAACGAAGTTCTGCCCACTCACCTTGATACATAACGCCGGCGCGGAGCGGGGCGTTACATACTTACCAACCAACAAAAAGTTTCGTCCTCGAAACTTCAAGGATAAACTTCTCGATATCCCGAGTAGCGATAGTGCCGTCCCTCGCCGTACTCAATCGAAACAATCAAGCAATTCAAGTTCAGGAAATATTTTGCACTTTGAGAATATCTATGGACTTATTGTATGGAACGCTCTTTGCAAAACCATATCTATAATATCTCAGAGTCATAGCAACGGTTTGGGCCAGAGAATCGATTTCGCTCTGATACCATTCTGTCACGCCCCAGTCCCGCCCGGGCCGCCGCTCCGCCCGTGTCCCGCCCCGTGCGGCCGGGAATTAACGAACCGGACACGTATCACCGTGCCTCGACGCGCCGGACGCGAATCATCGCGCCCGTCCTGCGGGTGCGAGGGAGGAAGGGAGCCAAACGAATGGCCCGTTCGAGCTTTCGGGGGACGTGATGTCGCACGGGCCTGGGGTTGCGCCCGTGCAAGGCCAATCGT
This sequence comes from Iris macrosiphon, assembly GCA_036927795.1. Classification (NCBI taxonomy): domain Eukaryota; kingdom Viridiplantae; phylum Streptophyta; class Magnoliopsida; order Asparagales; family Iridaceae; genus Iris; species Iris macrosiphon. Next base: position 24,597,119 of record JAYESA010000016.1, on the reverse strand, counting down.
TTAAGTTGATAGTTGGCTATCATCGCATTAATCGAGTTAGCAGCGGAAAGGGACTTATTGCAATGTAATGTATTTAGCCAACTGAGTGTTCGGGACAATCGAGGCAACTTGGGTTTCCTTTAGCAAAGGCACACGTTCGTTCCATACATTATGCCCCCTTATACGATAGCATTCTCGGGGCAACAATCGAAACCAGGATTCCGGGTCTTCGGGACTGTGGCACGCCTATCGCTCCCTCGGACGATCCAGTACCTGCGAACAAGTAAACTGTTGGTGGGTCAGCACTTTATACAAGTACTGGTGAGATAAATCAACTGAACAGAAACAAGCATTCACTCAAACAGGCACTAAGTAATCATGTTATAAAATATTACATTACTAGTGATCTTTCTAGTTTTACTTAGGTTCGTTTCATGCAGTTCTAGCAGAGTCGATTTACTTGTTTAGAAACATGTTTGGAAACAGAGTTTCATATTGAATATGCAAGCAAGCAAACCGTTCATGTTTCAGGGTGTGCGCAGCGTGTCTCGTGCGACTCGAGGGTCTGATGCAAAGCTAGACACACAATACACATTCTTAGGGGTAGTCACTATCCAAGCCAACACAATGACTTAGCTATATGCAGGGCGGTCCTCGAGTATCTCAGGATCGGCAGCTGGTGGAACAGCATACCAATGACTCTTTATCTGATGCTAGAGGCAGCTGTGACTCATGGTTGCTTTGCACTATCATGGTAGCAGCCGTGACACATGCAGTTCAGCTCTCCACCAATAGCCATTGTCCGACCGCGTGCGAATGCATGGAACACTATCAAATAAACTCTAGTATGCAGACGAGACGAACCATCAGAATACACTCATTGTTGCGGGGCAATCCGACTTATCACTTGAACACGTTCAGGCACAGTATGGTTCTCTCGAAGCATAGACGATAGTGAACATATTCATGCACTCTAAGCAGGCGATTCAGGATTCTCGTTAAGCAGGCATTGTTTCAAAGACAAGCTAGGTGAGTTCGTTCATTAACATGTAAGGCAGGTTCTATCATTCTCTTAAGAAAATATTGCAAGCAAAAACTCAGGTTATTATTATGGCGTGCAAGAATCAGAGAACGAAGTTCTGCCCACTCACCTTGATACATAACGCCGGCGCGGAGCGTGGCGTTACAATTACAGCTTTTGGAGGAGTACCCACAGGATCCACTGATACAGGGACGACTGTTGGTATTCGGACATCAGGCAAGTATACCTTGCCAAACTCTGCAGTATTGTTATATATTTTCCTTGCTTCATTATATTGCTGTACATGCTTAAACTAGGACCGTGTGACATACTTAGCGTCCGATTATCAGTCGGGTGCCAACATCGTACGCGGTGTTGTGTATTGTCATCTAGAGATGGATACTCATGACACTTTATCTTCTCATACTTGTTTTACCAAGTACACTATGACCCAGGATACTTGATACTGTTCATGAGCCAGGATCTTCCCGAGATATTCGTGGTGATTCTGTATAGGATACAGGACTTGACAGAGATATTATATTCCTAGACATTTATGACTTGTGCATTAGTTATGATCCCGCTGACATGGACATGAGACGTTATGGTCATGATATGCGTGGTCACATTGGGTGGGGAGAGACACACAGACTATAGGCTGATCATATATATACACCCCTACTATTGTGAGGCACAAGACTCTGAAGCCCGAGCTTGGCCCATTACTCATTATTACTGCTGCTACCGGCTCCCCGACACAGAGCTTGTAGTGGCTTCAGCCTGAGTTCTAGTTCTGCTCTCATCTTGCATATCACTTAGCTGGTTAATTAGTATTCCCTTATTGTTCCATCTATTGCTGGAGAGACCCACAGGCTACAGGTTGACTATGTTATGCCGGCTACTCGGTCTCCCGCTGAGCTAGACCACCTCATGATATCACTGCTACCGGCTCCCCTACACAGAGCTTGTAGTTGTTTCAGCCTGAGCACTATTGATGTTCTCTCTTGCATTTCACACAGATGTTTACATACTTGTCCTATTTATTCTATTTATTTTCTGCACTGCATTTATTTTGGCTTGAGCTTTCTTGTACCTTGCTATGTCCCCTGAGGACCTGGATCCGGATTATGTCCCCAGGATTTGAGGACGAGATCTATTCCGAGGTATACGGGACCGCAGCCGGAGATGATCCAGGAGCTGTACCGCCATCCGAGGACGAGGTGTTAGCCGAAGACTTTTCCTGAGCATCCATGTTCATGCTCAGTATTTATTTATTTATTTCAGTCTTTCATATTCTGGTCTGTTGAACCATTGTATTAGATATTTATCGGGTTGTTCCCCGAAGTACTTTGTTGAGACTAGCTGATGATTTACATTCCTTATATTATGTGGATCATATTTTATATCTTGTGTGGATGAGATTAGATTGTGCCTTGATTGTCGTAGACTTTGTTTACAGCTTAAGTATGCCCTGATGGATCCATTAAATTGGGTTTGTCCATCGGTGCGTACTGCTGGCCATTGCCACGTATCTGGTCCCACGGTATTTTGGGACTGGGGCGTGACATTCGTCATGTACCGAGTTTGCACTACGACTTAATTTTGGTAGAAAAGCTGGCAAATGATGGTTGTCGTATATTTGGGGACAAAATTTGGAAGCTTACGAAGGGTTCTCAATAGCTTCTTGAGAAGATATATGTTGTGGTATATACAAGCTCAAGCTTCTGAATGTATACAAACAGGCCACAAACATCGAATGGAAGCTCAAGGGATATTCAATTGGGATTTATGGATGGTTGAAAACTTACTTAGGAGGTATTTGAGATAATTTGAGGGACACGAAAGATTTTGTTCGTCGAGACAAAGTGACAAATAAAGATGAGCCAAAGATTGAGGGTCAGTCTGTCAGTCCTATGACAACTGATCGATCTCCATGTAAGGGTTGTTCCACGAATCTGATTTTGGTAACAGGTGGTTTGCCAAAATCTAATGGAGCGATATTGGTTTCAGCAGTTCGAAGCCAGGAAAGAGATCTAGGTGTGTAGCAAACTCAATACGAGGCTAGTGCATCTTTATTTCCACAGTCCCAGTGGAGCTGTGGGTCATCAATGGCGTGCATAGTATATGATGATCTGTTCAAGGATGCATGTGTACGGGAGAGGTTCAGTATCGGATATGAAGGTAGGCATATTCTGGAGCTTGAATCTTGAGAAAACCCCACCATTTTACTTGGTTGGGCCAGCTAAGGGTGAATTAGCTCATCGAAATGGGAGCATGTTCCGGTAGAAGACGAACGTCAGGAACTTGCATCCAAGATTTACGGTGAGACTGATCGTTAGGGACTTCAGTCTTGGCTGAGTTATTAATGTCAGCAGAATCTCATTCTTACATAAGGTGCTACGTATGGCAACTAGCACCGACGTGATGGTTGAGGAGCTGGAGACGGAGGAAGATGCACAACATTATGGGGGATCGAAGATCAATGACAAGGGGGAGCAGGAACTTTGTCGTGGTATGACATGCATGGAGTCCAAATGAGGAGCCATAGGGTCCATAATGTAGGGGGAGTATATTGGGTGCAGTCTGGATTTGGGAACAACATAGGTGCAGACCCTCCAAATCAACATCCAATATTTGTGTGATCAAATTTGGATGGCCAAGATTAGTGTTGGACTATTTTAGAAATTTTTTATGCCCTAAATTAGATTTTCTCAACCTATATATATATATATATATATATATATATATATATATATATATATATATATATATATATATATATATATATATATATATATATATATATATGTGTGTGTGTATGTGTGTGTGTGTGTGTGTGTGTGTTGAGGGTGGTTGGCATTAGAAGATTAATACAGGAGATTCAGCGTGCAAATCCACAAAAAATATAAGAAAAAGTCTGTACTTTGCTCTTAGGGCTCGCTTTTTAAGAAAATTGGAAGAGGAGATATGTTTGGGGAGTCATCTTCTTCATTCACGGATATTACTTGGTTGAGTGAGTGAATTCAGTTGTATATCTTTCTTTCTTCTTGAATTTGGTGAGGAGTTGAACTTGGAGCAAAGAGTTCAACATATTTTTATCCGATCTTGTATCTTGTTGGAAGTTATATAGATTGGAATTTGTTCAGGTGACATAGTCACCAAAAATATCGTGTTTGATCTGTTTTGGTGCTTTTGTTAGACGTCGGTTCATTATCCTTAGGTGGATTGGTATTATTTCTGCGTTCGTGTTTGTAGCCAACTTCGATTTGGATCACTAAGCGTTCCCAATTTAAGGCAAATGGGCCCAATCCAATATCGCACCTCATGTGCCAACTCTAATTTAGTTCATACCACATATACAGCACCAAATACTTCTATGCCTTATACTCAACATAGAAGAAGATAAATCTTTGGTTACCATCAGATTCCTCAACCTCTCAAGGTTTATATTCTTCTGAGAAGAAAATTGATCTATGACTTCCATAAATCTATACTACTGCTGCATCAATTAACAAAACTTGTCAGAAATCTACCTATCAGTTTATTGGATTTGTAATGGTTTGCTCATTCTTGTCAATAAATATATAAGCACGTTTCGACATTTAATTGTCAACTTACAAATCCACCTCTTTTCTCTCCATTTTATATAGTTCTTCTCTAACTTTTTATGGTACGTTCTGATAACTCATTCTTACCATAACCTTTGGTAACTATCCACAAAAAAGAGAAGAAATTTAAGTCATTGAAGTTTTCAGTGTATAAATAGAAGGTACCAAAGAATTATAAAAGTTACCAAAGAATGGAGAGTAATTAAGAGTTATTTTAAGATTGACTCTTACTACTAAGAGAGGTGTTACACCAATTTGTTTTTTCCAAAGTAAATAAATTTCTTTTGTTGAAGTTCAAAGTGAAACGTATAATCAACAACCAAAGTATATGCATCTTATAAACCATGTAAAATTTTTGATTCCATTCATAAGTTACATAAACCATAATAAAAATTGCAATGATGGATATAGTTATACTTTGTATTGAGGTATGCACATGGGGTATGGTGGCCCATGTAGGTTCCATGTGGATTATTTTTCTATAGGGGTCAAAGAAAATTTTATGTTATTTCCCAAAGAGAGTGACAAAATATCATTTTGCGCCCTTCCCACTGATCTTTCTCTTCCAGATATTGTAGTGCTCACTGTCAAACTTTTCAAGTTTGTTAAAACTAATGTCGAAAAGACTTGCATGGTTGTTCTCCATCTTTGGCGAATCTTGTTTTGAGATTGTTAGTCCCGAGGTAGATCAAAGATGGATTACGCACGAAGGCCAGGAACAAAGATTCACACAAACTTTATAGTCTGCTCTCTGTTTGATTCTGAAGTTATAGTCAAGACTCAGAGATTCACGCAAACAAGTTTTCTCTTTGAAGAAATTTGATTCCATCAAAGCTCTTTATAATATATCTGATTACAACTTTCTCATATTACAAACTGACAAAAATAAAAATCGTTCTTCCTTGCAAACGCAGTTGCAATTGAGACAGAATGATTTGCAAACTTAGAAGAAAGAGAAGAAGATGAAGATAGAAAAAAACTCTTGCTGGGGTGATGATGACTACCGTTGCTCAAAGCAAGATTCGCCCTCGAGACGATTCGCTCCTAGGAACCAACAAATTCACAAAAGAACTTATAGAATGCTCGTCGTCACCTCTATTGCTGACTTGAAAGGACTTCTGGACTTTGGTGGCTGCCACAGGAATTTCTCTTATGTCTCTCAATTTCGTAGTTGACTTTCAAAGGAGGCACGAAGAGATTAATTATAGAGTAGGGAGAAAACCCTAACCCTAATCCTGACTGCCAACCAAATCTGGAAAGATAACAATCAAATAAAAATCGAATCCCAAAAGATCGGAATTAATTTAATTTGAGCTATCTTCCATAACTATCAAAATCCTGCTATCTGCGAAGTATGTGTGCAACCTGCACAGCCGTGCATATACACAACAACACAGCCATGCATACGCGCAATAGCTCATTCGTGCAGCAGCGTGATAGCTCATTCGCGCATACGCGCAACATCTTATTCGTGCACCAGCGTATACGCGCATATGCACATACACACATAGCCCGCACAATGCATGCGCATGCACCCGTGCTGGCAACCATGCATGCAACAACGCTACCAACCGCATATGCAACTCGCGCATAAAATGAGCATAACATATGCGCACAAGCGACATATGCCCGATGCGTACATGAGAAGTGCAAAGTGCACCATCAAAATGCCACTTTGCGCCCTTCGTCCGAGCCCTTGTCCGAGTCGCTAAGCGCCTTCGGGCTTAGCTCCTAAGAAAATTTTCCAAGAGAGTGACAAAAATCATAAATGCTTTCTCAAGGAGTTTAAACTTAATCCTTTTAGAAAAATACTCTCACATGGCACCCATTTGCTCAAGGAGTTTAAACTTAATCCTTTTAGAAAAATACTCTCACATGGCACCCATTTGTGCCCTTACAACCCATATGTGCATACCACAATACTAAGCAAAGATATATATTGAGACACTCACTTGGAGTTGTAGCCAATATGGGACTATTCTCCCTAGTTTGAACAAAGGAAACTCCAACACTTACTGGTTCCTGAGAGCAGATCGTCAAAAGAGGGTGAATCATGCTTTGAGCAGCGGTGGTGGTCACCACCCCAGCAAGCAAGTTTCTATTATGTCTTCTTCTTCTTCTTCTTCTTCTTCTTCTAGTTGCAATCGTTCTATCTCGTTGTAGCAACTGTGATTGCAAAGAGAAGAACGTAGTTTATGTTTCTGTTTTGCTTTCATCTTTGCATGTTTCCATTTTCAAAGAAAGTTTGTATTGTGATTACATAAGACCAATAAGGACAATAATCGATTCTTGAACTTACTTTGTTTGAAGTTTTGATCCATCTTTATAACCTCAAAAATAGCAATTAGAAGGTAGCAAAGATTTAAAGAAGTTACCAAAGAATGGAGAGTAATTAAGAGCTATTTTAAGATTGACTCTTACTTCTAGCTAAGAGGGCTGATGCACCAATTTGTGTTGCCCCAAGGTAAATAATTTTCTTGTATTGAAGTTCAAAGTGAAATGTATGATCAACAAGCAGAGTATATGCATCTCATAAAGCATGTCAATTTTGTGATTCCTTTCATGTTACATAAACCATAATAAAAATTGCAATCATGGAAACAAGTTAGTTGGAAGAGTTCTTTCCCTTTTTCTATTTGGTTAGAACCCTATTAGTTTCTTACATAAGAGGTCTCATATTAAAAAAATTATTAGTTTCTTAAACAGATACAATATTGGTAACATAGAACATTAGGAATTTAAACCCCAAACTGCCAAATTATAGTGTCCCCGGTATCTCAGTTCTCTGCCAGGCTGCCACCAGAACATATTTAGACACTCCACTCCAAAGCCACTAAGCTGCCATGCGAGTGTCAGTGACCATATTACTAATACTATATTAATTCCAGTGATGCATAATACTAAACATTTAATCTATTAATAAGGTCACCAGCTATGTTACTCTTCACCTAATAAAATAGTGCAGGTTGTTCCCATGTCCTCCTCAACACCCATCTGTATCTCTTTCTTTCTTCCAACCACTCTCCCATACAAGAAGAAGAAGCAAATATAGTCCAGATCTTTCTTTCCATCTTCAACATCCACACAACACCAGAACCACCATGAGGTTCAACAGCTACAGAGTCCACAACACCACCTTTAATCCCAAGCACCTCCTCCTCCTCCTCGGCTTGGTCCTCCTCTTCGTCATCCTCCTCACTTTCACAAGATCAAACACTACTACTACTGCTACTACTACTCCCACCACCACCACCACAGAGACCACCATCAGCCCAGCGACAGCGGCAGCGGCAGCGGCAGTGCATTCGTGCACAAAGATCCCTTCCTCCCTAGTGGACACCATCCTCCACTACGCCACCTCCAACACCACGCCGCAGCAGACCCTCAAGGAGATCTCCGTCACGGCGCGGGTCCTCAAGAGGAGGTCTCCATGCAACTTCCTCGTCTTCGGCCTCGGCCACGACAGCCCCATGTGGGCCGCGCTGAACCACGGGGGGCGCACCGTCTTCCTCGAGGAGGACGCATCGTGGATCGAGACGATACGAGACAAATTCCCCGCGCTCGAGTCGTACCGCGTGAAGTACGACACGAGGGTGGCGCAGGCGGAGGAGCTGATGGAGCTGGGCCGGCGGCCCGAGTGCTCGGTCGTGGGGGACGTGAAGGTCTCGGGATGCCGGCTGGCGCTGAGGGAGCAGCTGCCGGAGCTGTTCTACGAGGCGGAGTGGGACGTGGTCATGGTGGACGCGCCGACGGGGTGGATCCCGGAGGCGCCGGGGAGGATGGGGGCAATATACACCGCCGGGATGGCGGCAAGGGGGAGGAGGAAGGAGGGGGAGACGGACGTCTTCGTGCACGACGTCGATAGGATTGTGGAGGACAAGTTCTCCAGGGAGTTCCTCTGCGAAGGCTATATGAAGGAGCAGGAGGGGAGGCTAAGGCACTTCACCATTCCTAGCCACAGGGCCAACTTGGGCATGCCATTCTGTCCAGTGAAGGAAGAATGAGTGGAAGCATCTTCTTTTAATTGCTTCAAGATGTGTATGTAGATCCAATTTTATGTGACCCTCCGTTAATTTTTATGTTTCTCCTTATAAAATATCTGCAGCAGAAACAAAACCATTGATGTGCAGTCTAGCTCTTCGTTACTTATCTCTTCAGTACATTTTTACTGAGTAAAATTTCCTTCCAAGTGACCAGTGTAATGTTTGAATGAGTAATTCAGTAGTTGTAGATCAAGGTGTGTTTCGGGCGGGACAGGCCGGACCGGACTCAAACAGGTTCAAGGTCGGGTCCGGGTTGGCCAGATTTTTTTTGTTTTTTAAGTTAAAGAATAAATAGTAGGAAAGATGCAAACTTTATTAATTTGTGAAATTTTAAAAATTTATATAACAGGTTTTTTATAAGCTAAAATAATGAAAGTAAAAAAAAATTATTTACATTTTTTTTTTGGTCCAGGTTGTGCCGATTTTCAAGTCTTCGCTCTTCTAGCAAATTATGTCCAGTCGTCCATAGTAAGAGACTAAAAGTCTAGTTCATTAATGCCGACACCTTCGTCTCTTAAGTGTTGAGTCTGTTTTTCCACGCAAACTCAATCTTGAACGCAAACGCGGACTTCCAAAATATCTGTCAACATCTTGTTTCTCTTCTTGCTTAGCATTCTTGAACCTGAAGTAAAACAAGATTCCGGTGCTACCGTGGACACATGAGCCATTAGAAGATCACGTGGTAAAAAAGAAAGTATATGATTATCTTTTTCGAGTCTTTTTCACCATTCTAAAATTGAAAAATATGATCTAGAATCATTATCATAAGAATTTAAATACAATGACAATTTTTTAGTTTGTAGGGAAGATTGTTTTTGTTTCTTCCTTTGTAGTATGCCCTTAGCATGAGATAACTTAGACATCAAACCATAGCTACTACTACATTGAGCGGTCATTGAGCGGTTGTATTGAGTTGGCTCGATACAACTATTTTTATATAAACTAATTAGAGTATCTAAATGTTCTTTAATTTCTAATTTTAAGCTACTTACCTCACCTTCATATTGTCATGATAATCGTCTAAAAATACAAATATACCAAATAATTTGATTTTTAGGATCAAAAATCGCAATCAAACAATATAAAAGAGATATTTTACGCTAATATTTTAGAAATTTTATTTCCATTTTAGAAATAACATAATTAAAACCAGGAGCATTTTTATATTTTACAAATAAATGAGACATGTTAATACTTTATGTTAAACTAAAGGAAAAGTTGGATAATAAACTCCGGATAAAATACATGTTACATTGTAAAATAATTCTAAAAAATCATAAATTGAAGTAGCAACTAACTAATCTTTTTAATTTATTTGGTAATCAAGACTTAGATTAATATTAATATAGTGTGTAATAACATCTCCAAATTCAATACTATATTTCAATATCAAATAAGTAGAATTTTATCTACGTGGTGCATCCTTAACTAATCTCCTAAATGTCAAATCACATTGTGCATGCACATAACGTTTTAAACTCATGTTGCCTACATAGAGAAGTGTTCAAACTAATTAGACATGATCTAATATTTTCTAAACTTGCTGAAAAAAAATCTAAAGGCATTCTTGTACAATTAAATTAACACTATGACAAGCACATCTTATATGAAAAAGTTGTTCTTCTAGTACATGCATAAATTTATATTTTAAAATATTAATACAATAAGTGTTATTACTAGCATTAAAAGAAATTTAAAAAATATTGTGAATATTGTAGAATCATGGAAAATCTGGATCCATGCGTCCAACAACGATGCGCTCCAAGATTGACTCAGAAGAAATCAGGCCATCGAATGACCATGCGGCCAAAAAAAAAAGCAACATCCATGCGCCCCAATATTGGTCACATAAAAGACTAACACAAAGATTATGTATGACACAAAATCCTAACAAAAAAGATTTCCTGAACGCCTCAAAAAAAGTGAGCACACTAAGTGACAAGAAGCTCTCATCAGACTAATAATGACTCCTGACAGGAGTGCAGCGCCACGTGTACAACACGGCAAAGGCTCCATGCGTCCCAGACTCCATGCGTCCCATGCGTCTCTGGCCCCATGCGTTTCGGACTCCATGCATCCCATACGTCTCTGGCCTCATACGTTCCATACTCCATGTGTCTCATACGTCTCTAGCACCATGCATTCCAGACTCCATGCATCCCATCCATCTCTGGTCCCATTCGTTCTAGACTCCATGCGTCTCTGATCCCATGCGTCCCAGACTCCATGCATCCAACGTGGTAGGATTTCCTAAGACAAAATATTTCTGTTACGACAAAAGTAATTATGTCTAACTAAATACTGCCCAGATCTTCAGCAACAGCAAATCGCAACAAACGTCCACCTGGCAGCTCTGCTTGGACTCAACTGCATCATGTTAATGATGTACACGTGACAACATGCCCATCGTATGCGCCTACAGTTGCAACCGTATCCTGTTTAAGGAGCCCCCTTACGGCTACCAAACGAAAGCATATGTGGTACCTATAGTCCATCAATATGATGGCTATAAATGGGAGCAACTTAGACGTTCCAAAGGCTGGCTGGATTTTCTGATTCAGAGACTATACCCCTCCAGGCGAGCTATGTACTTGCACACAAGCTCAAGAGAGAGAAGATAAGAGAGCATCCCTCATTCAATCGGCGGACTGTCAACGGACTAAGAGAGTCGATGCAGTACTCAATCTCCATCGGCATATTATCCAAATTAAAAAATATTATACTTAGATTTTCTGTCTATGATCTCTATGTACTTTTTATTTGTTGTTAAACTAAAGTTTTTCCAAACTCAACCTCAATGAAAAACAAGGTGGCGACTCTGCTAGGGATATATTTCTCCTCTGATGAGAAGGTTGTGACACAGTCCGACGCGTCGAAGTTGGGTTCAACCCAGAGGATGCTGGTTTTACGCTTCGACCAGTAAGCCTTTGAGGAAATGCTCTTTGAGGGCGACGCTTCTCCAAGGTTGGAAAAGCCTAAGAATATCCGCAGGACATGGGTTGCAAAGGCCGTTGTGCCTCACCCAACTACGGGGCATGCGCTTCCCGTCTCTGTCTCTGCCACAGGAGACGCATATTATGCGTCCACACAAGTTGACGCCTCTCATTCAATAGCCTTTTCTAACAAGAAAAGTCCTCAGCACCTGATGACCCGCAAGACATGGGTTACAAAGGCTATTGTGCCTCACCCAACTGTAGAGCATGCGCTCCCCGTCTATATCCCTGCCGTAGGGGACGCACATTATGCATCCCCACGAGATGACGCCCTTCATGCTCCAACCTCGTTTGACAAGGAAAGTGCTCGGCACTTGAGCTCTGTCAGAGGAAAATACTACGATACCAAGCGTTCGAGCTCTAAGACACATTCCATGCGGCCATGTCAAAAGCCGCATAAGGAAGACTATGTTGCACCGTTCGATAGCCGCAGCCAGATAGCCACATACAGCCAGGACAGCTACAGAAGTTTTGTCTTTGACCAAATCTTATACAGCGCTGACTCCATGCGCCATGCTGAGAAAGGAGAAGATGTAAACTTGGACTCTTTATACTACGCACCGGCGCGTGCTAGGACGAAGAAGTCTAGGGCAATCCGAGCTCGCCAAGATCAACCAATTATTCATTCGATCGGCCGTCAGCATGCACCGCTAACTATGCGTGCCACTAACGACAAGTTGTACAAAGTTGGCCCATACGTCCACCCCGCAGTGGAAATTAGATAGGGTCAGTCTAAAGAGTCTTCCATCAGCAACATGGGGAAATTTCTTGTACGAACCCCAGTTCAGGAAGCAAAGTCAACACCTAAGCACCCATGTGCTCGGTCTACTTGGGCACATAAGAACGGTGCAAAGGTGAATAAGCCCTCGCTTGACTTGCATAATGTGATCAATCAGAAGTGCAAAATAAGATAATCAACTAAGGCATTTGAAGTATCCTCCCCAGGGTATCGCTGTGCCAGTATTATCATCAATTGCTATTGTAACAAAGCAGCAGTACCTATAAATAGGCAATTGGCATTCCAGCGGCTGCAACCAAAGGCACCCACCCGGTTGTAACCCGGAGAACAGGTGCAAGAACTAGAGGCAGATGAGCTTCCCTTCTCCTAATGTTATTATGCATGGAAGGCCCCCTCCATGAGGGGAGGTCAGAAGTTCAGCACCTCCAGTCCATCACTCTTGGCCATCTAGTCAAGAAGACGGATCCAAGGAGGACAGGAAGCGAACCCAGCAAAAGGTATTTTCTGGGGAACCCGCTCAAAAAAGAAGAAGTCATCCACTGAGGGTAGTTCTTCCTCAGGACCTCAAATAGCTATGGAAGCTGGGGGTTGTAATCCCCCAGACCTCCATGATAATCTGGTATTCCGAGAAGATGGCAATTCCCAAGGAACAGATGCTGAGATCCCTTGGGGTAGCTACCCTCGTCAAAAGGACGCAGCTTCTTACGCTGGGGGTAGTGTTTCCTCCGAGTCCAAAGAGGATGCGGCACTACCAACTTTCCCAGATGACTATTCACAGTAGGATTCCAAGGCAAAAAGTGCGACGTCCATCGTCTCATCCATTTCTTCCCATGTGAGAACAATATACATGGCGGGGGACAATCATGAGGTCCCCAGCGATCAACATCACCTTGAAACCCTTAAGGCCATGATACAAACCATGAGTGCATCAATACAGGCCTTGACCCAGACAATACTAAAAAATCAAGGCGAATATAGTCTCACAACCAGCAAGGACCTCTGGTCAAGCAATCCTGGACCCCTGGACAAACGGTGATTCAAACCGCTTTACCCGCCGACAACAATCATCCCCTGCCCGGATTATTTACCCCTTTCGCAGTCGATGAAGCCCAGGAAGCAATATGGGAGGTGCAAGAACTCCATGCCGCGTAGACTCGATGGAAAATTGGAACTCATTGCGCAAGCTCGGGATCCGACAACCGTATCCCCTCGAGTAGAGAGATATACCATAGCCACCCAAGTCACAACCAGAAAAAGTCAAATTAGCGACGTAAAGAAACGTCGCTAAATGATCAATAAACATCGCTAAATAAATTTAGCGACGTAATTAGCGACATTTTACAGAAGTCGCCTTTCAGCTAGTCGCTGACAAAAAAAATATCGTCAAACGTTGCTATACCGACATTTTCTAGCGACGTAAATACGTCGCTAGATTAGCGACGTTTAGCGACTCAACGTCGCTAATTAGCGACGTGTTCATTTGTCGCTTTACATCGCAAATTAGCGACGTATGTAGCGACTTTTATAGCGATGTTACTATGACCTGGAAATACTGCCATGTCAGCAAGTTGCAACGTACAGCGACATTTTTAGCAACATTTTTAGCGACGTCATTAGCGACGTGTAGTAACGTCGCAACTTAGCTACGTATTTAGCGACGTGTATGAACGTCGCTAAACGTTGCTAAAAATATCGCTAATGAACGTCGCTAAAAATATCGGTATAGCGATGACGTCGCTAAAAAATGTCGCTAATCCCGCTTATTCTGGTAGTGAGTACAATCCCTTTAACTTGACTTCGTTTGATGGGAAGACATCTCTTCGTCAATTCATGAGTTACTTTGAGACAAAAATGGGACATCTGCCTCGCAACGATGCCCTCTTAACCAAGATCTTTATTGGGGCATTGTCTAGAATAGCTTTTGATTAGTTCAACAGCCTCCAAGACAATTGTATTTTGTCATTTGACGATCTCAAAGGTCTTTTTCTTGCTCGGTTCTACTACGAAAAAAATGACATGACGATGTCCTCTTTAATAGATATTGTGCAAAAGGAGAAAGAGTCTGTACGGGAATACATCGAGCGATACAGGCAAGTGGTGCACCTACCGGAGAAATCTCCTTCCCACATTCAGAATTTGGATGGGCGACTCTCAGTTTAAAGATTGGATGGCGGTCATCATAAATATTGTCGGTGCTGAGAAGAAAGTAAAAGACGTCCACCTCTTGGGAACACAGATCTCCTTCACTAATGATAGGGGAAATGCCCTTATAACAGCAACAATAATAGCGACAATAGCGCCTTGGATCGCAAGGCAAAGCAGGATCTTGTCGCCAACATAACCAAGAAACCTGAGCCAAAGCCCGCAGAGGATCCAAAACCGAATATGATGACATCATGGCAATCTTTGACGTGCTAATAAAGGGAAACAAGCTTCGACTCCCCGACTTCAAGCGCTCTATTTAGGCCATCGATGTGAATAATTTGAATTACTGCCACTACCATAACATCCACTATGCGACGCAGGATTGCTACACACTGAAGTGGTAAATCCAGAGTCTGCTCGACACCAAGGCCCTCACCTTGGGTTTTGATGACAAAATAGTTGCCACTAACATGGTATTTCTCCAGTTCGATAACTTTCTGGCAACGGAAGCCCAAGACGAGTAATCCCGAACCCCAAAGCAATAATGGAGGTTGTCAATCTTTCGCCATCTCATGACCAAATCGTTGGGCTGATACCTCTCACCACATCACGTGGAGAGGTCATGTGGGTCCATCCACATCTTGCTCTAAACTTGATGCAAAAGGCAACACCTTCTGCCACCAAGCCCAAGGGCAAGAAGTCTAAATCCTACTACATGGTTTATATCCCTTCCGAATAAGCTATAGCAGGAACAACGAGGTCAGTCATAGCGTACCAATGAGAGTACGACATCCCTGATGATGGTGCGCTCCCAATCGTTGTATCCGATCCGGGTTCATCCTAGCCTCCATCATTGGACAAGTCCAAGCAGATAGAAACTTGCTTCGATAAATCGCTGCGCAAAGATACCACTCAGGGGATGAAAAAGCCCTACAACTTCAATATCTTGGCACAACTAGCCAATACTCCAGCGAAGTTGTCACTATTAAATCTTCTCCGACTCTCCAAAGACACTCGGGTTGCTCTGAGTGAGGCATTACAGAATGCCGATACCTACCCGGCGCAGGTCAAGCCGCCAGCTTAGGATCCTGCCGTATGCCCCCATTGCAATAATATGATGGAAGCGATACCCAATATCACTTTCTCGCAACACGACATATTGAGAACGAATAATCCGCACGATCATCTTCTATATTATACAGGGTACATTGGGCCATCAAGGTGGACCGGATGCACATCGACCCCGATTCATCAAACAACATCATCCCGCAGAATCTGCTTCAGACCTTGGGCATCCCAATGCATCGCCTGGAAGCAAACAATACTGTCATCAGTGGCTTCAACGCTGGAAGGAGCTACCCTCTGGGAAAGATTCACTTAAAGTGTCAGATCGATGACTTGAAAATAAAGGTTACCTGCTACGTCATGGACATAGACGTATCCTACAATGTCATGTTGGGACGTCCATGGATACATCAGTATATGATCGTGCCGTTAACCTTGCACCAGTGCTTGAAGTACGTGGACGATCATGGCGTCATCAAGACAAAATTGTCGACGTCGATCCATTCAAAGGGTCAAGACCTATTACTCTGACTCAATCCTCTATAAGCAAGTCCACCAAGATAAAGTTGGCAATAATGCCGACAATGAGGCAAAGACTGGGAAAATATCATACTAGCCCATGAGAGTCCATCTCAAAGAAAGCGCTCCCGACACAGCCCCTCCCCTCATGGTGAAACTGCACAGGAAAGCACTTGAACCTCTGGTCGTTCGCCTTCATAGAACAAGTCGACATTGAAGGAAGATCCGGCACCTACTATGACTTCCGAACCTCTAGGGGTAAAGCTACGTCGGAGACCTCTAAAGCCATCGCTCGCACTGAGGGTATATCTCGAGAAAGACGAACTGGAGAGTACGTAGCCGCTCATGCTAACGTCCCCTCTCTTGATAATATAATTCCTGAGGATAAGATACCTTATTTTATGACTAAAGGACTATTTTTGAACTACTCCCATGTTACACATCTCAGTACATTATATTCTATGAAGCATGGTCTAGCTTGCACCTGCATACACAGGTGACTTTCACTTATGCAGTGAATCGAGTTCTCCCTAGTCAAAACTCCTACTTCATAGATCCATTAAGAAAGAGGGGAGACAAACCCATCATCTTTGGCAGAGTGGAAAGTCCCCAATTCTCTGTCCCATAGGAACTGGAGCTAGAACTCGATACCAACGAAATACCACTCCGTCGGTACAGTTCTCAAACCAAGCACCTCATCTAGAAGATGTGATATTGTCATGCCCCAGTCCCAAAATATGTGGAACCAGACACGTGGCAATGGCCAGCTGGTACGACTCCGTAGGGCTTTTCACCCGACGAAGTGCACTTACGCTATCCACGGTCAAGTGATCTAGCTAAAAATCTAATTCTAACATGCAAAAACTAAACTAAATCTCAATCCATTATAAATAAATCTCAAGAAGGAACGATACGCATCATTAGTTTGTAGCCCAATAATACATTCGTTCGAATAGGCCAAAAGAACAACATAGGCCTATAAACACTAGGCTATAAAAGCAGAATCAAAATGGAAAGTAGTACATGACTGTAATAGCTGAAAGATATAAATATACCTATAATGATGTCCAACACTCCACTAGATCAAGCATCATGAAACATGCTCAAATAACCTGAAAGGGAACCAGGTCCTCAGAGGGACGTAAAAAGATACAAATAGTACATGCCATAATGTAAATACTGAGTAAAGTAAATCAGGGTAAACTATCCATCTATGTGAATGCAATTTGAGAACAACATTGGTACATATGGCAAGGTGTAGGCATAACGAACAACACTTCAAAGAGCGTGATATATGCACATGTAACGTCCAACGCTCCAAAGAATACGGTATCTGCATAAATATATACATTCGTATCACTCCGAAGAACGCAACATATGTATAAAGGAGGTGGGTGTCCCATACGCCTACTAGTCGTCCTCCTCATCCAATGCTAATGTACAAGTCTCAAGCACGACATGGACATCTCGTAACTATATGCAAGTCACTAAGAACCATACAACTACGCTAAATACCATCACACGTGCTACTCGCACCAATGGCCAGTCAAGTGCGTAAGCCCGTGTCCTATCATGAACTCACTCTGTGACGTGGAATGATACGTGTCAAGGCCTCAGAGTTATAATGATAAAATCGTCACTTAGGATACGTTCACTAGACACTAGGTCAAACACAAGTCGTAATGTCAACGCCTTCGTCGACTGCACCCGAGTCATTCTCGGATGCGCACAGTTATATAATATTCATAGCATAATATATAATATTAACTAAATTTAAATAGTAAAAGTAGGCAAGGTATACTTGCCTGGAAGCCAGGCGAAGGTTTGAACATAAACTCGCCAAAGAAGTAGCAGCGCAAGATAAAAACTGGAACAGATATCTCCGGATGCTGTCACAAATATCATCCACAGCCCCGGAATGATTGAGATACTCAGAAAAGTATATTCATACGTCTAATTTGGACACAGACAAAAATATAGTTTCTGGTCAACACGGGATCCACAAGTGGGCCATCTTGCACCAAAAAATGTGTCAGGATCAAAAGTCTCTAAATTTAGCATATTATAGGTCAAATAAGTTCTAAATGACGATATAAACTCAACGGTATATCCAGTTTTGAATTTCGGTGAGCCGATCACAAATTTGCTCGTCAAGTCAAATTTTAGGACCCACAAAAGTGGTAATTTATTTACTGTCTCTAAATCGGGCAAAACTTGGGTTATAGGACGAGTCAAATGCCGCGAGCCCAATGGTGCCAGTTTTGTCGTGATACAATGAGCGTGCACAAAGTAATTGGATAATTTGTATAACATCGATACGGAGAACTTTTGACGGATACGGGTTGATTTCGGCGCATACACACGTCCGAATCAAGTTCTACGAAAGCCTACACGTCGAGAAATACTGCACATGCCTTTCGGTACAATCGGTACGCGATATGGTTGCCCGGTTTGACGAAAACAACTCCGTATCATAGAATTTTAATGTTTTAAAAATTATTTTTCTTCAATTTTGGAACTTAAATAACTACCAATCTAATACAAGCTTAAAACAACTATTTAAAGGCGATGAAAGAGGGTTAGATAGAGATTATACCAGAGAAATTAGATCAAAATTTCGTTGAGCGAGGGAGAAATTGAATCACAATGAGGGCACTCGAATCTGGACTGAAATTGTAAGCTTGGGAATGGGGGGCTCATTGAGCGGCAGTCCGGCCATCTCCGACGGCTGTAGGTGGTAGGGGAGGCTCGCTTGGACTTGGAGGGGTGCTGGGGTGGTGCTTGACTGAAGGGCCGGCTCGGAGAAGGCATCACAACAGCAACAAATCTGCAACAGCAACAGCTGTAACAACAGCAGCACAGCAAGGTGGGGGTGGTGGTCGGGTTGTTGATGGGAGAAAGAAGATAGTGGTATGGTCGGGTTCAGTAGTGAGGGTGGTTAGGGTGTGGATCTGTTGTATTCGACAGCAAGGAGGGAGGAGAAGAAAGAAATGGTGGTCGGATGATAGTGTTCATGGTGGTCGGGTGGTATTGGCAATGGTGGTCGGGGTGCTGTTGTGTCGGGTGCGAGGAAGAAAGGGTGGTGATGTTGCAATGAGGGTAGAAGAGGAGGAAGAAGAAACTTGGAACAATAAAGGATGGGAGAGAGAGATTATTAAATAAATGAGATGAGAGGGGGATGTGTGGAGATTAGGGTCGGATGCCCCCTATTTCTAGGGATGTGGGTGTTGTCAAGAAGGAAGTGTGTGGTTGGGATAGTTAGGGGTTTGAATGGAGGGTTAGGATTGAGTGTGGTTGGATGATGATGCATAGTACCATACAAAAAGGAGAGGGGGATTTGTATGACCGGTCAAGCATTCAACATGCGAATTCTTTATTTGCTCCAACCAATAGGAGGTGGATACATGGCTAGCTATTTGCACAAAAGTTTCCAATAGTTTAGGACTTGTACAAAGAGAAAAAAAAAGTGGATTGGATGTAGAAAAATGCCATATTTGGTATGTTGTAGGAGAAAAAAATGGTGTGTGATATTTTGTATGAACCATGAGGGTGTGAATGGGGGTTTGTGTTGGTGTTGGGTCTAGTTTTGGGTTAGGTTGAGTCATTGCACCAAATTAGTTAAAATTAGTGTCAATAGTGTTCTTTAATTAATTGAAAGTGCATAGGATTTTAATTCGATGGGGCATAAGTGTCATGGACGTAGTAGACTTGGAATAGATTATTATCATAAATTGGGTTGTAAGAAACGGATCGATATTGTGTCTCCAATTTCGATTGGAATGGACATAGGTGCAAAGTTTGGTTCGAATTAAATATTTTATGACGAATATTGTGTGATTAAAATAAAACACAAGAGAGTGTGTTTATGACTGACACAAAGGTCAGGATTGAAGATTGGCTTGTCCATGTCAAGGATGTAAATATTTTTGGAAGACAAAAGCTAGTGTAGTGCTCCAAATATTTAAACAACGGTGAGATACAACAATTGAATCAAAAAAATCAAAGAGGTAAATAATAAATCTAATTATTAATCCAGAATAATTTTAAGTTAATCACTATACCTAGATTTTGGGTTAGAGGGTTTATAATCTATCCACCTTAAATAATTTCGTCCTCAAAATTCAAAAATTCATCTCCCTAACAACGAACTCAACATTCTTTATATATAAAAATACATCTTGGTACTGAGTCCTACTCCACTCTCTTGACCTTAAACAATCATCTAAGGCATTTGGTTCTCAAAATATCTTCTCACCATTATGAATTATCTTGTTATTGTTATCATGCAAATTATCATATAGAAAATCACCACCTATACGTCTAGGTTACTCAAGGGTGCTACAACAAAATCTCAGTTTGAATCTTCCACTCTCTATAAGGAAGATAAGGTCATGCATTCACTCCCAAAGGGGTGCATGAGTTAGGCACTAAAATCCAACAAGCAAAAATTCTCAAGGTTGCCTACATAGTAGCTAAATCACTTATTTTTTAGCTAAGATAGTTACTATCTCATCATTCTTTCCTAGGTACAATGTCATCAACCTATAGTATCCATAATAAAATTCTGTAACCTAACTTCTTATAGTTGCTTTTAGCAGCAACAAGTCTAATCTAGCCAGTCAGTCATACCTAGTCTAGAAGCTCGACTAAATTTAATTCCTAGAAGAACTACATGTAATCAAGTACAAAATAAGCATTTATTCAATTACATAACAATAAATATATAATAATTATCATTCAATCATTCTAAAAAATATAGATAAAAATATAACCAATAATAATAAGAATACTATTCCTAAAATCTGAAAATCCATCGGCTAGGGTAAATTAAAAATATGTTCCCATATAATTATCTACTACTAAGGATTTGGTCTAACAAGCTCATACCCTATTAGTCAAAAATTAAATCCCTGGCCCTAAGTAGTTTATGTGTAATCTTCAATAATCAGCTATCATTCCTATGAGACTTTCATCTTTCTTTTACACTCTCCTACAGATGTGATAATCTATAATATCAGGGTCTTGTGGTAATCCTCTACAGGATGACCAATGAGTCAGTATGTGATCTAAACATCTGTTTAGTTCCTCAAAATTTATATTACCTAAAGACTGATCAACACTTTTCACTCGCACTAAATCCTCAAAATTTTCAAAATTATTACAATTCATTAATACTAATATTATTATCCCTCAAGTCCATATCAAAAAAATTCGTCCTTGGGTTACGTGACCCTAATATCTTTCCTTTATCATTTATTTCCTACATATCTTCATATTCTTCTAGTATGTTAATCTTGTTTTCAACTATAACTTTTCTAATTATTGTCCAGTATCTTCAGCGTCAAGGTGTAGATCTTTTAGGCAACTACCGAGTGATAAAAAATTTCCAGTCCTTCCCTAGATCCTTCTCTTAATTAAAAAAAAAATGCTCAAGGTCAGGTACTCATCATGAATCTCTTCTTCGTCTTCTTCTTTTTTATACTCTTTACCTCGTATCTGAGGTTTCTTCTAGTTTTTGTTTATCCCATGAACACTCCTTGTTCAAGACTCAGTTACAGCTTGATATAATTTATCGTCCATTAGAGACAATTCACTATATCTAAGTCAAGTCTATTACATATATCAGTACCTTCATCCTTCAATCCTACTGCTTTATCTCATATACTAGTCTAACTACCCAAGTTAGCAATGGTGAAAATCCTGAGTGAAATTAAAATTGGCAACCTCGTAAGCAAGTGCATCTAATCTGATTCCAAAAGCTACACCTTAATACCCAAGTTACCAGATTATTCAAACAACAGATCTAGCATTCTATCTATCTTAACCCAGTTATAGAATCTTCATCTAGGTTTGATACTAAAAGTCATAAGACAACTATAGGTCCAACTTCTAGGGCCTGCTACATAATATTTTATTTTTTTAAGTCAAATTTTTTTGTATTCCCATATCCTTTGTGCTTTACCCATAATTCGTCCTCGACAAATTTATATAACTTTGAGATTTTATAACGAATTAATCATCCCATTGATTCAATAAGAGTTTCTCCCATCATAATCTGGACTCAGTCTCATAGTAGACTCTCTCGTTATATTTGCAAACACTAATTCTCCTTAAAAATTATTTTTGTGTTTTCTCTCCTTTAACGTATAAATACCCTTCTCCTCAAAATTTATCCTCGAATTTGTTCCCTTTCAATTTCTATATCTTACCTCAGTTTAATTGGTATCGTTAGCCATAATTAATTTTTTGCTTAGTTCTCTAATCTAATATCCCTAAATTTCTTTATCGATATATTCATTGTTCCTTTGTCATAAGCATAATTATTTCAGGTATTAATTTCTTCATATCCTATAGGTGTAATCCTCTAATTAAGCCGTCACAATCATTATTGTCCTTGTAATAGTTCATACCTAACATTGGTCTTGAAAATTATCTAGGGTATAATTTTATCAACTATTTCGTCCAAGTTAATCCTTCACATTCCGTATCAAATCACAGCTTATTCTTCTTTTCCTCAATTTTCTTCTTTCTACTGTTTATTACTCTAAGTCACCATGGTGCAATTATAATAATGGGTACCACCCTAGCACATGATAAAATTATTGGAATCAAATAATCTTTTTCTAGGTAAGAGCCTAAAATTTCTACCTTCTCATGTTCATAATAATGTTCCTTGTATCACTATTATGGGCTACAACTAATCCTTAGCATCCAGTTATGCATTCCCATAAATTATTTTAAGCATTAAGAATCAAACAATCTTTCTAGCTTATAGTACCTTCCAAATCACTGCTACATTAAGTAAGGGTAGGGTTTTATCAGTTCTAGGCCCCTACTATAATGTTAAATTCTCATGCTAACAATCTATACTAGCTCTAACATCTAGAAGAATCTATAAACCTCTTATACTTTGGTAACCATCTTCTTATAAAATATTACATCAATCATTTTATCTTCTGCCTTGACGAGCATCTACCGCTGGAGGAAATTACCGCGCACGAGCATCCATCTTTCTGCAATAGGGGGGAGGAGAAACAATAATAACGATATTGATGGAAAATAAATGAATATAATTTTGGTCCAAGGGCGACAATTAAATACACGAAGAGTTTTAAAATCAGTTATGGATTGAGATCTTATTCAATATTAACCCTAAATTGCAGGCTCATTTCGTACAGTAACATAACCAAACGATATACTCTGACCTGCATGGGCCACCAATAAAACCATGTCAAGCCCCAGTCCCAAAATACGAAAAACCAGACGACACGTGGCAATGGCTAGCTGGTACGACTCCGTAGGGCTTTCTAATTTAATGGACCCGATGAAGTATACTTACGTTGTCCACGGTCAAGTAATTAAGCTAAAAATCTAATTCTAACATGTAACAACTAAACTAAATCTTAATCCATGGTAAATAAATCTCAAGAATGAACGATACACATCATTAGTCTACAGTCCAATAATACATCTGTTCGAATAGGCCAAAAGAATAATGTAGGCCTATAAACACTAGGCTATAAAAGCAGAATCAAAATAAAAAGTAGTATATGACTGTAATAGCTGAAAGATGTAAAGATACCTACAAGAATGTCCAATATTCCACTAGATCAAGCATCATGCAACATACTCAAATAACCTAGAAGGGAACCAGGTCCTCAGAGGGACGTAACAAGATAAAAATAGTACATGCCATAATATAAATACTGAGTAAAGTAAATTAGGGTAAACTATCCATCTATAAGAATACAATTTGAGGACAACCATGGTACGTATGGGTAGGTGTAGACATAATGTCCAATAATCCGAAGAGTGTGGTATCTACAAATATAACGTCTAACGCTCCAAAGAACGCGGTATATGCATAAATATATACGTCCATATCGCTCTGAAGAATGCAATATCTGTATAAAGGAAGTGGGTGTCCCATACGCCTACTAGTCGTCATCTCCGTCCAATGCTAATGTACAAGTCTTAAGTGCGACGTGGACATCTCGTAACTATATGCAAGTCACTAAGAACCATACAACTACGCTAAATATCGTCACACGGCTACTCGTACCTATTGTCAGTCAAGTACGTAAGCCCGTGTCCTATCATGAACTCACTCTGTGACATGGAATGATACGTGTTAAGGCCTCAGAGTTATAATGATAACTCCGTCACTTAGGATACGTCCACTAGACACTAGGTCAAACACAAGTCCTAACGTCGACGCCTTCGTCTACTACACCCGAGTCTTTCTCGGATGCGCATAGTTATATAATATTCAGAGCCTAATATATAATATTAACTGAATTTAAATAGTACAACAAGGCAAGGTATACTTGCCTAAAAGCCAGACGAAGATTCGAACACTAATTTGCCAAAGAAATAGCAGCGCAAGTGTCACGACCCGCACCCGAAAATTGGGCATGAGTCATGGGTACGTCCAGCCTACGCCGCAGCATCGGTAGTAGAACGCTGTCTAGGTCACAAACATAGTATATCCTATCAATAGTCTCAACTTCGTACGGAGGACAATGATAAATAAATCACAGTTCTATAATATACTCAATCACAACTATAAACATAATGGCACGATGAGAATTGAAAAGAGTTCTATTTAAACCAACCACAATAAGTCCAACTCAAATCCTGGGTCTAAATGACCTCACAAAGTCAGAAATAAAATAAATACAACTCAGTCTCAGTCTAAAACAATAATGCAGAAAAGTAATCTAAG
Source organism: Iris macrosiphon (assembly GCA_036927795.1). Classification (NCBI taxonomy): domain Eukaryota; kingdom Viridiplantae; phylum Streptophyta; class Magnoliopsida; order Asparagales; family Iridaceae; genus Iris; species Iris macrosiphon. The sequence goes on along the minus strand of JAYESA010000016.1, from coordinate 24,572,282 downwards.
AACAGGCTGGTAAGTTCTCCTCTAGGATAGGCACCTCCCCTGGGATTTCTGGGGTGAAATCCTCCTCTATTCCTGGGCCGTAATGAGTGGGGCAAAAGTCCTCCAGGTCCTCTGAAAATGTTGTTATCCAGTCAGGATTGGAGCGAAGCACAAGCACTAACAGCAGTTTCATTAAATTGACAAAGTCTATAAACAATGTAAGAAATACAAGACGGAAATAAAAGCTGAACATGTAAAGTACTGAAGAAATAAAATAGACAATAGAGTATCTAGCAATGAACAATAAATAGTGAATGCTAGAACAAATGAATTTGAATAAAGATAAACCTCTAACTAAGTGTTTGAAATATTAGTTTATTATGTGATCGGCTTGGGACTGGATCAGGCTGGTTATATATGATTAGCTATGATTCTTGAAGGTCAGGCTAACCATATGGTTAGCTATGGTGCATATAGTGGTCAGGCTAATCATATATAACAGCTATGGAGCATATAAATGGTCAGGCTGCACCCGATGTGAGAAGTGGGGGGAGCTATGGTACATATAATATTTGGATATGATCACATAATCTACTAATAGTTCCCCATCCCCCAGCTAGCACGATGGATTCCAATCACGACTCCTCATGATGGGGATCTAGAGTGCTAACCCGTGTATCCATAGTGTCAGAATCAAGTATGTAATACACTACAATTTATAGAAGTAATCAACAATGAAAACTGTCAGAGAATGTACTCGCCTATGGTCCTGAGCAAAATGTGAGGATCGATGTCCAAAGTGGGATCACAATGACCTATATATAAGATATCAATGTTAAAATGGTGTTTGAAATGATAAAAGTGTTTAGCTAAGTTGAAATGAGGTGTTAGGCCATTTCTAGGTCTATACTAGGTTTACCTATGGTTAACTAGAGCATTACCTCACTGTACTCAGTTGTCTAGATCATTCTAAGTATTCTAGTTTGTATTAGTGCATACTAGCTAATACTAATTAGTACTACTAACTAACTTAACATTGAGCTATACTAGATATTACTAGTGCATATATCTTATACATTTGGTTTTCAAGTTGTCACCTTAAACATTCTAACTTAAGGCAAATACAACTATAGTATAACTACTACCTACCTGACATCTAGACACTAGCTCTATAACCCTTCCTTAACACTTGACCCAAGACACCCAACTCAAACCCCCAGCTCCCAATCCTACTGGCTACTGCAATCACCTACCTTAAACAAGTGTAGGATACTAACTCAGAGATCCCTCTCTTATACACTAACAAGTATAGTGTTTTCTGATACACTAACAAGTGTAGTGTATCAGAAATCCCTTTCTTACTAGATACACATAGCTAGACTAACACATACACTGGTATATATATATACTCACTTACCCACTGACTTAGATACACAGCACACTAATCTGGAATTCCCCAAACCCAACTGCTCAGTGAAAAACCCAACACTGCACAGCACAGAACCTTCCTAAGTTACTGACACTGCACAACACACTGCTCTAACTGATACTGATACCCTAAGAATCCTAGAACTATATCTACAAGACACTAACACACTCAACTGTTAGGATACTGAAACTCTGAACTCATTCACTGAGTTCTCACTGATACACTAAGACACAGGTCATACACAAGTTCTTGGATACACAACACTAGTTACATAAACACACATGTACACACACTAGGAAAATACACAGTTAACTACACCTAACTGATACACCACTACACATTGATTCACCTAGGTAAGTCACACACACTAGGAACTCTTGTACACACTGATACAATGCACACCCACACACTGTTAACCTTTACTGAGAACACACAGCTATACATACTGACACAATAACTCACCCAATTCAATTACACTCACACCCTCACAGGTTTCAGGATACTGATACATATCCTCTGCTCTCTCAACCCCCTCTCCTTGCTCCTCTAAACTAATACTCATAACTCAGGGGTACTCTGTTTCCTCACCACATACTGAACTTAACTAGTACACATACATAGATAGGAACACACAGGTACCATACCACTAGTTAATACACAGGAAACACTCACTGAGACACTGATAAACACTGATCCACTTAGGTTCTCACACTGGTTATTGATGCACAGCATTAGCTAACTATTTAGGTAACCCAATGCACAGTTCATTCCTAGCCCTACTGAACAGAAACATGGCTAATACTCAACTCTGCACAGTAAGTCCCAAACACACAGAAATTCCCATAGGCAAAACTTCCTAGTTTCACACTGCTGTTGACACAGGGACACTAGGGTTCACTCACACATAAACACAAGGACACAGATACAACATTCACATTATTTAGCATCCTCACTGAAAAAATATATATATGCACACAGCCATATACACACAGATTTCTGAGATGAACTGATACCCACACTGTTAAACACCCCCAACCTGAATTTCACATACTGCACAGTCTCAGAAATTACAATTACCTACACACATACTGATATCTGCACAGTAACACACATATATTACTGATACATTGACCTATCTAACAGTTTATCCCCTCTTGAAATCACACACATCTACAACATATATATATATGTACACACATCAAATCTACATACATATGTATAAAAATATATAGACATCACACATCATTCATCAATTTAGATTTTATTAGAGTAGGTCAAATAGGTGTTCCTCTTCTTGGCATTTTATCAAACATATACAGTGCAGAAACGAAAATTACCTAAAACCCATGAATCCTCAAACCAAAAACCCAAAAAATCGGGTTCAACCCACCCCCTGTGAGATGAAATCAGTCTACCTACAATACCTAGGGTTAGGGTTCCTGATAATTGGGGAAAACCCCATGTTGGTCACCATAACCTAATCCAAAACCCTAAAATTTGAACTACACAGCAAGGGGTTCCAAGAGGGCAATAACAACAGGAAAAACAGAGATTAAATGTATAAAATAGGGTTTTACCTGCAGGGAGATGGTTCCCTATGAAAGTTCTTCCTTCCCAAGTTTCCTTGACCCAAGTTCCCTGCTTTCCTTGCTTTGGAGGAGGAGAAAATGGAAACCTAGGGCTAGATCTCGAAAATTGGGTGGGGAGATGGTTTCTCTTGTGGAGGCTAGGGTTTCCTTTTTCTCTACGTGAAGAATAGCTTAGAAAGAGGCTTCCTTTTTATATTAAACCTAGTTTTAGGGTTTCTATGCATAGTTTTTAGGTTAAACCCCCTGGCCCTCTCATGTAGAACCTAATAGACTCAGGTTAAGTCAGTCTAGGGTTTCGAGGGTTCACCCTAAAATTTGTATTCTAGGGTTTCACTAGAACTGGGTTTACAATTAGGGTTGACTCACTAGGGTCTGTCCTAATGAGTTCTAGGGTTAGACCTAAAACTAAACATTTCTAATAATAATATATAAATAGTAAAAATCTCAGCAAATCAAATTAAGCACACAATTATTTAAAATGGTGAATTTATATAATTGCCCTTATGTGAAAATGTGGTAGTGACAAGTCTACCCTCCTAAAAGAAATTTCGTCCTCGAAATTGGACTGAACTAGAACAAGAGTGAATCTGAAAAGGGAAATATACCTCAAGTCTAGAACAGGTACGGGTATTGCTCGCGCATCTCGTCCTCTCTCTCCCAGGTCGACTCCCCTGGAGAGTGATGTCTCCATGCAACACGAACCAAGGGAATAGTTTGGTTCCGCAACACCTTCTCTCTGCGGTCCAAGATCTCTACGGGCTGCTCAGGGTAGCTGAGCGTCGGACCAACCTCAATCTCTGAGTGATCAAGTACATGACTAGGGTCGACCATGTACCGTCTCAGCTGCGACTCATGGAACACATCATGCACTCCCTCCAATGCAGGCGGCAAGTCTAATCTATACGCCACTGCACCTACCCTTGCAAGAATACCGAAGGGTCCGATGTAGTGTGGGCTAAGCTTCCCGCTTCTACCAAAACGAATCGTTCCACGCGTCGGAGAAATCCATAGGAATACTAGATCGCCAACCTGAAACTCAAGGGGTCTACGGTGGCTGTCGGCCCAATGCCGCTGTCTGTCCTGCGCCACTCGCAGTCTGTCTCTGATGAGTTTCACCTTTTCTGCTGCATCCACGACCATTTCTGGTCCTAGCAAGGCTCTCTCTCCAACGTCGTCCCACGATAGCGGTGTACGACACCTCCGTCCATAAAGAGCCTCAAACGGTGACATCTCGATGCTGGCCTGATAGCTGTTGTTGTAAGCAAACTCTACCAGGTGCAGATGATCCTCCCAAGAACCTCCGAGATCTAAAACGCAAGTGCGTATCATATCCTCGAGAGTCTGAATAGTCCTTTCAGACTGTCCGTCTGTCTGGGGGTGATATGCGGTACTGAACTTGAGCTGAGTGCCCAAGCTAGCCTGCAGACTCCTCCAGAAGTGGGAAGTGAAACGACTATCCCGATCTGAGACGATGCTCACAGGAACTCCATGAAGTCTAACAATCTGACGCATGTACATCTCTGCGAGCCTCTCTGTCGACGTGCCCACCTTGAAAGGTAAGAAATGGGCTGATTTGGTCAACCTGTCCACGATGACCCAAATCGCATCTTTCCCTCCTGGAGAACGTGGAAGTCCTGAAACGAAATCCATGGTCACATGCTCCCATTTCTATTCTGGAATCGGTAAAGGTTGAAGCAAACCACCTGGCCTCTGCCGGTCTGCCTTTACCTGCTGGCACACTAGACACCGGGATACGAAGCGTGCTACCTCGCACTTCATTCCATACCACCATACGTGCTCCCTCAAGTCTCGATACATCTTGTTAGCACCGGGATGCATCGAGTACTGAGAGCGGTGTGCCTCCTACAAAACCTCCTCGCGCAGCTCCTCGCTCGGCACACATATCCTCGTACCGTACCATAAAAAACCGTCATCTGCGATAGTGAAGTCGTTCGACAATCACATCTGGACCTGTGCTCTGATACTCCTCAGAGTCTCATCGTCGTACTGCGCAGCTCTGATCCTGTCCATCAGCTCGGACTGTATCTGCAATCCCCACATTTGAATCTCAGTACCGGGAACTAACACCTCAATCTCCAAGCTTTCCAGATCAGCCAACAAATGCCTATCCGTCGTCAAGTACATAGCCATCGGATACCTGCTCAAGGCATCGGCGACTACGTTGGCCTTTCCTGGATGGTACTGCAATGAGATGTCAAAGTCTTTCATCAACTCTAACCACCTCCTCTGCCTCATGTTCAGCTCCTTCTGTGTGAATACGTACTTTAAGCTCTTGTGGTCTGTGAAGATCTCCACACGCTCTCCGTACAGGTAATGTTTCCACAGCTTTAGAGCGAAGATAACTGCTGCCAACTCTAAATCGTGGGTGGGGTAGTTCTTTTCATGGGGGCGTAACTGCCTGGAAGCATAGGCAATTACCTTCCCGTGCTGTTGAAGAACACATCCCAAACCCTTTCCTGAAGCATCACTGTAGATGGTAAAACCACCTGTCCCTGATGGCAACGTCAAAATTGGAGCTGTCGTCAACCTCTTCTTCAGCTCATCAAATGCGGCCTGGCACTCCTCCGTCCATACAAAATCCACATCCTTCCTAGTCAGCCTGGTCATCGGCGCTGCAATCTTGGAGAAGTCTTGTACAAACCTCCTGTAGTATCCTGCTAGCCCGAGAAAACTTCTGATCTCAGCTACCGAACTGGGGGTAGCCCACGACTCCACTGCCTCGATCTTCTTTGGGTTTACCGAGATTCCGTCACCCGATACCACATGCCCAAGAAATTCGACCTTGTCAAGGAAGAATTCACACTTAGAGAGTTTCCCGTACAGCTTCTCCCTCCTGAGAGTCTCTAAGACCAATCTCAGGTGCTCTTTGTGCTCCTCCGGGGTCTTGGAATACACAAGAATATCGTCAATGAACACCACCACAAACTTGTCAAGGTACTGGTGGAACACCTTGTTCATCAAGTTCATGAATACTGCCGGTGCATTGGTTAAACCAAATGGCATCACCATGAACTCAAACTGGCCGTATCTGGTCCGAAAAGCTGTCTTCGGCGTGTCTTCTTTCTTCACCTTTACCTGGTGATAGCCTGACCTCAAATCAATCTTTGAAAACACCCTCGCCCCGCACAACTGGTTGAAAAGATCATCTATCCTCGGCAGCGGGTACTTGTTCTTGATAGTGATATTGTTCAAAGCTCTATAATCAATGCACATGCGCACCGTGCCGTCCTTCTTCGGTACGAACAATACCGGAGCTCCCCATGGTGATGAACTGGATTTGATGAAACCTTTGTCCTGCAGCTCCTCGACTTGCTTCTTCAGTTCTGCCAGCTCGCTGTTGTTGACTCTATAGACATGTTGTGAAATGGGCTCCGCTCCTGGAACCAAGTCTATAGAGAATTCAACATCTCTGTCTGGCGGCAAGCCTGGCAACTCTTCTGGAAATACATCCAGGAACTCCGCTATTAGAGGATGTGGCAACTCCTCTTCTTCCGTCCTGGCTCCGCAAAATGTGCTCCTCCTCTGTTCCGCTGTTCCTCTGACGACCTCGAACTCCGGCTCTCCTGGTGGTCTAAATAATACTCTGCCTCTATAACAATCTATAGTAGCATGATGCCTACTCAACCAGTCTATTCTGAGTACAATATCGTACCCCGGAAGTGGCATGACAAGTAAGCTCACGCTCAACTCTCGGCCTCCTACTGATACTCTCCTGTCCTTGCAGTGATCACGGACTAGGATAATACCTCCACCAGTCATGATCTTGCAAGTCCTAGCTAATGGTTCTGTGTCTAAATGATGTCGAAGTGCATATGATACAGACACAAAACTATGGGAAGTGCCAGAATCGAATAAGGTAAATGCGGGAATACAATCGAGAAGAACCGAACCTGTGATCAAGTCTCCTGCTGGCTCGATCTCCTCGACTGCCATGGCGTACGCTCGCCCCTGGGGTGCACCTCTCTGCTGCTGATGCTGGGCAAACCTCTGATTTTGCGGTGGAAGTGGTCCCCTCTGTTGTTGGCCTCCTGGTGCGGCAGGTACCCTGCCTGGTCCTCTCTGGGCGGCTGCTCCACCCTGACCTGGACGAGTCCGAATGGTAGGGCAATCCCTCAGCTGATGTGTCGTCGATCCGCAGGACAGACATGAGCCCAATCTATGCCTGCAGATCTCTCTAGTATGTCCCATCTTCCCGCAGTACGCACACTGGATGGCGGGCTGAGTCTGCCTCTGCTGCTGTTGCTGTACCTGCCCTCGGGCTGGTGCCTGGTGCTGCTGGTGCTGCTGCTGAAAGGGCCTTTGCTGCTGCTGATAATGTGGATGCTTGCCTGGTCCCGCACTACTGTTTGCTCCTTCGGAAACATCGCGTCCCCTCTTGGGCCTGAGGTCCAAGTCGTCCTCGGCTATCTAGGCATCCATCAATATGCCCTCGAAAGTAGCGGTGCGACGTCCCGACGTGCAAGACTTGATCTCCCTTGCCAGCCCCTTTCTGAACTTCTGGGCCCTGTCCCCCGGATCTCTAATCATCGACGGCACGAAGCGGCTCATGCGGCAAAACTCCGCGGCATACTCATCGACGGACGAGCTCCCCTGGACTAAGTCATGGAACTGACTCTCCAAGGCTCCCAGGGCAACGTCAGGAAAGAATTTCTCCTTGAAGAGCTCCCTGAAATCCTCCCAAGTGAGTCCTCTGCGCAAGAGTCTTGGCTCCGTGCGAAACCACGTCAAGGCAATGTCGAACATCTGGCTGCCAGCGGCCTCGATCTGGAGCGCCTCTAGAATCTGCGCCAAACGCAAGTTCCTCTCGATGTCCTCTAGCCAATCATCGACGTAGAGTATCCCTTCTGTCCCCTTGAACTCCCGAGGCATCATCCTCTTGAAGTCCACAATGGTGCCCGGCCTCTGTTGTTGCTGACCAGGATGTTGCTGCTGCTGAGCGACCCTCTCCACAGCCTGGAGAGCCACTTGGTGAGCATTCTCCATGTTCACCCTCATCATCTCTGTCTGGGCCTGATGTGCCTCAGCCTGCACTCTCTGGGCCTCTGCCGACGTCCTCTGGGCGTCGACCATGCCCTGAATCAAGGCGAACATCTGTGCCCCATCGACGGGCACACCTCCTGGATACTGAGCTGGTGGTGGTGGTGGTGGTTGCTCCGTCGTAGCTGCGGGGACCCTCTGAACAGGTGGTGGAGGACCCCCGAATGCTGCAGACACTCCCACATGTACTGGAGATGTAGGAGGTGCTGCTGATGTCTGTCCGGCAGAGCGAGAGGTGGCAGACCTCTCTGAATCCGCTGCTCCGAGTCTCTGGGACCTTCTTGGCGGCATCCTGAAGACAGATCGAAAGATTCAATTAAGGCAATAGATATGATATCAAGGAAGGATAGAAAAATTTCTAAAGGAATTAGTCATTAAGAATAGTATCATAAGAATCAGAATTCCCTAATTGTGATTGAGCATATCCTTGGCCTAATTCCTATTACTACAATATCGTTCTAATGTGAATCTAAGACTACTGACTTGACCTGCATGGGCCACCACTAAAAACGTGTCACGACCTGCACTCGAAAATTGGGCATGAGTCGTGGGTACGTCCAGCCTACGCCGCAGCATCGGCGGTAGAACGCTGTCTAGGTCACAAACATAGTATATCCTGTCAATAGTCTCAACTCCGTACGGAGGACAATGATAAATAAATCACAGTTCTATAATATACTCAATCATAACTATAAACATAATGGCACGATGAGAATTGAAAAGAGTTCTATTTAAACCAACCACAATAAGTCCAACTCAAATCCTGGGTCTAAATGATCTCACAAAGTCACAAATAAAATAAATACAACTCAGTCTCAGTCTAAAACAATAATGCAGAAAAGTAATCTAAGAACAGGCTGGTAAGTTCTCCTCTAGGATAGGCACCTCCCCTGGGATTTCTGGGGTGAAATCCTCCTCTATTCCTGGGCCGTAATGAGTGGGGCAAAAGTCCTCCAGGTCCTCTGAAAATATTGTTATCCAGTCAGGATTGGAGCGAAGCACAAGCACTAACAGCAGTTTCATTAAATTGACAAAGTCTATAAACAATGTAAGAAATACAAGACGGAAATAAAAGCTGAACATGTGAAGTACTGAAGAAATGAAATAGACAATAGAGTATCTAGCAATGAACAATAAATAGTGAATGCTAGAACAAATGAATCTGAATAAAGATAAACCTCTAACTAAGTGTTTGAAATATTAGTTTATTATGTGATCGGCTTGGTACTGGATCAGGCTGGTTATATATGATTAGCTATGATTCTTGAAGGTCAGGCTAACCATATGGTTAGCTATGGTGCATATAGTGGTCAGGCTAATCATATATAACAGCTATGGAGCATATAAATGGTCAGGCTGCACCCGACGTGAGAAGTGGGGTGAGCTATGGTACATATAATGTTTGGATATGATCACATAATCTACTAATAGTTCCCCATCCCCCAGCTAGCACGATGGATTCCAATCACGACTCCTCATGATGGGGATCTAGAGTGCTAACCCGTGTATCCATAGTGTCGGAATCAAGTATGTAATACACTACAATTTATAGAAGTAATCAACAATAAAAACTGTCAGAGAATGTACTCGCCTGTGGTCCTGAGCAAAATGTGAGGATCGATGTCCAAAGTGGGATCACAATGACCTATATATAAGATATCAATGTTAAAATGGTGTTTGAAATGATAAAAATGTTTAGCTAAGTTGAAATGAGGTGTTAGGCCATTTCTAGGTCTATACTAGGTTTACCTATGGTTAACTAGAGCATTACCTCACTGTACTCAGTTGTCTAGATCATTCTAAGTATTCTAGTTAGTATTAGTGCATACTAGCTAATACTAATTAGTACTACTAACTAACTTAACATTGAGCTATACTAGATATTACTAGTGCATATATCTTATACATTTGGTTTTCAAGTTGTCACCTTAAACATTCTAACTTAAGGCAAATACAACTATAGTATAACTACTACCTACCTGACATCTAGACACTAGCTCTATAACCCTTCCTTAACACTTAACCCAAGACACCCAACTCAAACCCCCAGCTCCCAATCCTACTAGCTACTGCAATCACCTACCTTAAACAAGTGTAGGATACTAACTCAGAGATCCCTCTCTTATACACTAACAAGTATAGTATTTTCTGATACACTAACAAGTGTAGTGTATCAGAAATCCCTCTCTTACTAGATACACATAGCTAGACTAACACATACACTGGTATATATATATACTCACTTACCCACTGACTTAGATACACAGCACACTAATCTGGAATTCCCCAAACCCAACTGCTCAGTGAAAAACCCAACACTGCACAGCACAGAACCTTCCTAAGTTACTGACACTGCACAACACACTGCTCTAACTGATACTGATACCCTAAGAATCCTAGAACTATATCTACAAGACACTAACACACTCAACTGTTAGGATACTGAAACTCTGAACTCATTCACTGAGTTCTCACTGATACACTAAGACACAGGTCATACACAAGTTCCTGGATACACAACACTAGTTACATAAACACACATGTACACACACTAGGAAAATACACAGTTAACTACACCTAACTGATACACCACTACACATTGATTCACCTAGGTAAGTCACACACACTAGGAACTCTTGTACACACTGATACAATGCACACCCACACACTGTTAACCTTTACTGAGAACACACAACTATACATACTGACACAATAACTCACCCAATTCAATTACACTCACACCCTCACAGGTTTCAGGATACTGATACATATCCTCTGCTCTCTCAACCCCCTCCCCTTGCTCCTCTAAACTAATACTCATAACTCAGGGGTACTCTGTTTCCTCACCACATACTGAACTTAACTAGTACACATACATAGATAGGAACACACAGGTACCATACCACTAGTTAATACACAGGAAACACTCACTGAGACACTGATAAATACTGATCCACTTAGGTTCTCACACTGGTTATTGATGCACAGCATTAGCTAACTATTTAGGTAACCCAATGCACAGTTCATTCCTAGCCCTACTGAACAGAAACATGGCTAACACTCAACTCTGCACAGTAAGTCCCAAACACACAGAAATTCCCATAGGCAAAACTTCCTAGTTTCACACTGCTGTTGACACAGGGACACTAGGGTTCACTCACACATAAACACAAGGACACAGATACAACATTCACATTATTTAGCATCCTCACTGAAAAAATATATATATGCACACAGCCATATACACACAGATTTCTGAGATGAACTGATACCCATACTGTTAAACACCCCCAACCTGAATTTCACACACTGCACAGTCTCAGAAATTACAATTACCTACACACATACTGATATCTGCACAGTAACACACATATATTACTGATACATTGACCTATCTAACAGTTTATCCCCTCTTGAAATCACACACATCTACAACATATATATATATATGTACACACATCAAATCTACATACATATGTATAAATATATATATAGACATCACACATCATTCATCAATTTAGATTTTATTAGAGTAGGTCAAATAGGTGTTCCTCTTCTTGGCATTTCATCAAACATATACAGTGCAGAAACGAAAATTACCTAAAACCCATGAATCCTCAAACCAAAAACCCAAAAAATCGGGTTCAACCCACCCCCTATGAGATGAAATCAGTCTACCTACAATACCTAGGGTTAGGGTTCCTGATAATTGGGGAAAATCCCATGTTGGTCACCATAACCTAATCCAAAACCCTAAAATTCGAACTACACAGCAAGGGGTTCCTAGAGGGCAATAACAACAAGAAAAACAGAGATTAAATGTATAAAATAGGGTTTTACTTGCAGGGAGATGGTTCCCTATGAAAGTTCTTCCTTCCCAAGTTTCCTTGACCCAAGTTCCCTGCTTTCCTTGCTTTGGAGGAGGAGAAAATGGAAACCTAGGGCTAGATCTCGAAAATTGGGTGGGGAGATGGTTTCTCTTGTGGAGGCTAGGGTTTCCTTTTTCTCTACGTGAAGAATAGCTTAGAAAGAGGCTTTCTTTTTATATTAAACCTAGTTTTAGGGTTTCCATGCATAGTTTTTAGGTTAAACCCCCTGGCCCTCTCATGTAGAACCTAATAGACTCAGGTTAAGTCAGTCTAGGGTTTTGAGGGTTCACCCTAAAATTTGTATTCTAGGGTTTCACTAGAACTGGGTTTACAATTAGGGTTGACTCACTAGGGTCTGTCCTAATGAGTTCTAGGGTTAGACCTAAAACTAAATATTTCTAATAATAATATATAAATAGTAAAAATCTCAGCAAATCAAATTAAGCACACAATTATTTAAAATGGTGAATTTACACAATTGCCCTTATGTGAAAATGTGGTAGTGACAGCAAGATAAAAATCGGAGCAGATGACTCCGATTGCTGTCAAAAATATCACCCACAGTCCCAGAATAAGTGAGATTCTCAGAAAAGTATGTTCAGACGTCCAATTTGGACACAGGGACAAAAATGCACTTTTTGCTCAACACGGGATCCACAAGTGGGTCCGTCTTGCACCAAAAAATGTGTCAGAATCAAAAGTCTCTAAACTTAGCATATTATAGGTCAACTAAGTTTTAAACGATGATACAAACTCAACGGTATATCCAGTTTTAGATTTTGGTGAGCCGATCATAAATTTGCTCGTCAAGTCAAATTTTAGGACCCACAAAAGTGGTGATTTTTCGATTGTCTTCGAATCGGACGAAACTTGGGTCACAGGACAAGTTGAACGTCGTAAGTCCAATGGTGCCAGTTTCGTCACGAAATAATGAGCATACACAAAGTAATTAGGTAATTTATAAAATATTGATATAGCGACTTTTGACGGATACGGGTTGATTTCGGCGCACACACGTTAGAATCAAGTTCTGCGAAAGCCCACACATCGAGAAATATCGCACATGCCTTTCGGTACAATTGGTACGCAATGTGGTTGCTCGGTTTGACGAAACCAACTTTATATCGAAGAATTTTAATATTTTAAAAACTGTGTTTTCGATTTTAGAACTTAATTAACTACTAATCTAATACAAGCTTAAAACAACTATTTGAAGGCGATGGAAGGGGGTTAGATAGAGATTCTACCAGGGAAATTGGATCAAAATTTCGTTGAGCGAAGAGGGAGAAATTGAATCGCAAAGGAGGGTACTCGAGTCTGGACTGAAACTGGAGGCTCGGGAATGGGGGGCTCGTTGAGCGACGGTCCGGCCATCTTCGACGGTTGTAGGTGGCAGGAGAGGCTCAATTGGCCTTGATGGGGTGCTTGGGTGGTGTTCGACTGAAGGGGTCACTCGGAGGAGGCAGTGGGGGTGGTGGTCAAGTTGTTAATGGGAGAAAGGAGATGGTGGTATGGTCGGGTTCAGTAGTGAGGGTGGTTAGGGTATGGATCTGATGTATTCGATAATAAGGAGGGAGGAGAAGAGGGAGGTGGTGGTCGGATGATGGTGTTCGTGGTGGTCGGGTGGTATTGGCAATGGTGGTCGGGGTATTGTTGTATCGGGTACGAGGAAGAGAGGGTGGTGATGTTGCAATGAGGATAGAAGATGAGGAAGAAGAAGATTGGAGCAATAAAGGATAGAAGAGAGAGAGAGTATTAAATGAAGGAGAGGAGAGGGGGATGTATGGGGATTAGGGTCGACTGCCCCCTATTTCTAGGGATGTGGGTTTTGTCAAGAAGGAAGTTTGTGGTTGGGATAGGTAGGGGTTTGAATGGAGGGATAGGATTGAGTGTGGTTGGATGATGATGCATAGTACCATACAAAAAGGAGAGGAAGAGTTATATGACCGGTCAAGCATTCAAAATAGGATTTCTTCATTTGCTCCAACCAGTAGGAGGTGGACACATGGCTAGCTATTTGCACAAAAGTTCCCAATAGTTTAGGACTTGTACACACAAAAAAGTTGATTGGATGTAGAAAAATGCCATGTTTGGTGTTGTAGTAGAGAAAAATAGTGTGTGGTATTTTGTATGAACCATGAGGGTATGAGTGGGGGTTTGGGTTGGTGTTGGGTCTAGTTTGGGTTAGGTTGAGTCATTGCACCAAATTAGTTAAAATTAGTGTCAATGATGTTCTTTAATTAATTGGAAGTGCATAGAATTTGAATTAGGTAGGACATAAGTGTAATGGATGTAGTAGACTCAGAATAGACTATTATTATAAATTGGGTTACAAGAAACGGATCGATATTGTGTCTCCAATTTTGATTGGAATGGACATAGGTGCAAAGTTTGGGTTCGAATTAGATATTGTGTGACAAATATTGTGCGATTAAAATAAAATACAAGGGAATGTATTTATGAATGACACAAAGGTCAGGATTGAAGATTGGCTTGTCCAGGTCAAGGGTGTAAATTTTGTTGGAAGGCAAAAGCTAGTATTGTGCTCCAAATATTTAAACAACGATGAGATGCAATAATTGAATCAAAAAAATCGAAGAGGTAAATAATAACTCCAATTATTAATCCAGAATAATTTTAAATTAATCGTTATACCTATATTTTGGGTCAGAGGGTTTACAGATATGATCTAAAAGCCGCTAGGGGCTTGAACCACGGCCAAGGACGATAGTTGCCTTTGTGTTTATAGGCTCCTGCAGGCAAGTCCGAAGATTACTACCATAATATAGGGCATGGCTTAGGGTACGTCACGCCTCCTACGACCTTCGAAGGCTTGGATGAAGAAGATGAGTTACACTCTCACTCTTAAGAATTTTTCTCTTGGGACTCCAATATTAGTATCGGGGAGATGCTGAAATGAATATTGTCTACCAACATGGTGTCAAATAACCCTGACGAAGATGATGAGAATTCACCTAAACTTTTTAAAGTAGAACCGTGGACCCAACGCCTAGATGTACACTAGAAGATGTGGCTCGAGCAACAGGAACCTCCCATTGAGGAAGAAGTTATACAAATCAATCTGGATGACGAATCCTCCCCTAAATCGATATTCATCAGCAAAAGTCTGTCTAATGAGGATCAAGAATCCCTGCTATAGCTCATTAGAGAATACATCGATGTCTTTGCCTGGAGTTACGAAGATATAGGGGTTGGATCCCCAAATTGTGGTCCACAAGCTCAACATCTTGCCGAAAGCTAAGCCGGTCAAGCAATAGCAACGGCAGTTCCAACCAGACATCATGAATGCCATCGAAGCTGAAGTCAACAAACTGATAGCTAGTGGCTTCATTCGCGAGGAACAATATTCGAATTGGGTAGCCAATATCGTACCCGTCGTCAAAAAGATCGAGAAAATCCGGATCTGTATTAACTTTCGTGATCTAAATTCGGCATGCCCTATGGATGAGTTTCCCCTTGTGATCAAAGATATAATGATCGACAATATTTGTGGCTTCGAGCGTTTGTCCTTCATAGATGGATTCTCAGGCTACAATCAAATCAAGATGTTTCCCGACAACGAGAAGTATACGTCATTCTGGACGCTGATAGGAGTGTACTGCTACACAGGCATGCCCTTCGGTATAAAGAACGCAGGTGCTATAAATCAGTGAGCTATGAGCACCATCTTTTGTCATCATCTATGCAAGACAGCGGAGTGTTATATTGATGATATCACTGTCAAAGTTGCTCTAAAGATGATCACCTCCGGGACATGAAGACTATGTTCGACCTGATGCGTGCGTACCATCTCAAGATGAATACTACCAAATACTCTTAGGGAGTCTCCAGTGGAAAATTTATGGGTTTTATCAAAACTTTGAATGGTATCCACGTAGACCCCGACAAGACTAAAGCAATCCTTGAAATGTATCCACTGAAGAACCTTCGAGAACTTTATGGCCTTCAAGGAAGATTGGCATACATCAGGAGGTTCATATCAAACCACTTTAGACGTTGTTAGTCGTTCACTCAGCTCATGAAGAAGGAAGTCTCCTTTGTCTCGAACGAATAATGTTAACGTGGGTTCAACGACATCAAGGAGTATCTCATGAACCCCCTAGTATTAGTGGCCCCCATTGTGGGAAGACCCTTCTTGATATATGTGTGGGCAATAGATCACTCCCTCAGAGCTCTACTAGCCCCAAAAAGTGATACAGGTCACGAACAAACCATCTACTATTTTAGCAGAATGATGGCTGATGCAGAGCATAGGTACAACTCTATTGAGAATGAGTGTCTCGCTCTGGTGTTCACCATTCAGAAGACTCGGCATTATATGGCAGGATAAACTATCCATGTAATCTCGCGAGTTAATTCTCTCAGGGTCCTCGTGACTAAAACCAGAACGCTCAACTCTCGCCTAGCCACATGGGCAATACTGCTGTCGCCATACGACATGGTACTTGTCCCAAAAAAGGGCAGTCAAAGGCCAAGCATTGGCAGATTTCCTGGTAGCACACCCCGTACGCGAAAAAAACTCCTGATTGTGAAGCTTAGATTCACATAATATTTCCTGCAGAGTGTGACTAATGGAACCTCGAATCTTTACGAGGAGATCCTAGACGATGTAGCGGACTCAAACAAGACCATAAGCATTGAAGCCGTTTAGAGAATGTTCTTCGATGGTGCTTCAAGAACAGGGCCCAAAGGTGATATTGTCGTTGGCATCAAAATATTATTGATTTCCTCACACGTTCTAATCATAAATCATGCTTACTCCCTCACAGAGTAATTCTCCAATAATGTGGCTGAGTACAACGCCCTCGTCATTGGGCTCCAACTCGCTAAACAAGTTGGAGTAGACTACCTGGAAGCCTACGTTGATTCCAAGCTGATAGTGAGTCATGTCCTGGACGAATACGAGGTCCGGTATGAGGACTTGATTTCCTACCACTGAACTAGGCTCAGAATAATCTTTATCTTTGAGGCGTTCTTCATAGAGCACATCCCTCGACTGCAGAACATTGAGGCTGATGCCCTGGCTGGCCTCGTTGTCTCCATGGAAGTCCCGGTCAAAATCTATTAGCTGATCACAGTGGTCGGTCAAGAGCTGATCTATCCAAAAAATAATCTTTGTTTGTGCCTGAGCTACTCAATAGAGACAAACATCGACTCCCAAAATTGGAGACACTCATTCATCGACTACGCAGTCTATAGGATTCCCCGAGAATCCAAAAAAAACCACTTTTATCAGAAGATGTTTCCTATGGTTCTATTATGATATGGTTACTAAAATGTTGTATCTTCATTCCTACGACGGTCTTCTTCTACGATGCCTATCGAATATAGAAGCGAAAAAGGCTCTCCATGAGGCTCACGACGGGGTTTGCGGTGCCCACTGTAGAAGCATAAAAAATATGCTGGGGAATTATATGCATAAAACCCTCAACATGCAGGAAGTCTGCATAAAACAGAGCTCCAGCATTGGGTGGCGTGAAACTTGACTCCAGAGCTATTGGCGTACAGCAGAGCTTCAACGCTATTCAACGTAAAATATAGCTCCAGAACAGCCCGCGTAATGCAGTATTTCCAGACTGCTTCGACGTAAAAAGATTACTATATCGCCACTTCAGCGTAAAACCCATCTACTTTTAATGCAGCGGGAAGTTGTACGAGGAACTCTTCGTATTCCTCGAATGAACCTGTCAGTGGAAGCA
This sequence comes from Iris macrosiphon, assembly GCA_036927795.1. Taxonomy (NCBI): domain Eukaryota; kingdom Viridiplantae; phylum Streptophyta; class Magnoliopsida; order Asparagales; family Iridaceae; genus Iris; species Iris macrosiphon. The sequence continues at coordinate 24,554,638 of JAYESA010000016.1, read as the reverse complement.
GTGAACCTGACTTCTGACAAAGAGTACTGCACCACGATCGAGAGGATGGCTGTAATGATGATTCTGCACAGAGCCCCAGACTGTCGTTTAGTGACATAACCCTTGATATAAGACGTCGTTTACGCATTCAAGGAATACGCTGCCTATTTTACATAGGCAAAGATGAGCTTTTACGCTTAGGAAGAGACGAAACCAACCGCCACGTCAAAAGCTATTCTTCGTACAGAACTCGAGGCACGTCTCTGCAGTTAATGTGCGAGATAGGGGCAGACCTCTGCATTTAATGTACGAGATTTGGTTCTACTTTTAATGACTGGGTGAGCTATAATTAGGGCTAATATATCCACATCACCATCATCGCACATTACGCCAACCGGGCTATTTTCAGCTATAGGAGCACGCCGTATGCTATCTCCTTGAAATATGCCAACTCAGGCTATATTTGCAAAGCATCAAGCTTTACGCAGAACTTGGCTTCTACGCCAACATGACAGCAACTTGGCTTCTACGCCAACAAGACAGCTACTTGGCTTCTACACCAATAAGACAGCTACTTGGCTTCTACGCCAACATGACAGCTACTCAGCTTTTACACCATCAGAACAGCTATTTGGCTTTTATGCCTACGAGACAGTTATTTGGCTTTTATGCCAACCATCTCTACACAAGGGGCAGTTATCTACGTGGCTTGCATGCCGTGATCTTCGATAAGCGATTATACGTATTACCTCATAATGGGACACGCGTCACATACCTATTCAGGAGATCATTCATACGTGGGTAGCAGTTATTACAACCGCCGCATAAAAGGTGCAGCTTTCTCTGTTGTTCGGTTTCTACGCCGACTGCGACCAAATTCTATAAATAGAGACCTCCGGCCACGGAGGTCAAGGACAGAGAATAGGGACGGAGAGGAGGCACAGAGAATAAAATAGGAGAACAACAGAGGTCAAGGTCAAGAGAACACATATAGAGAGCTTTGGCAACGAGAGTTCAATCCCTCCTGCAGTCTAAGAAGCTTCTCTTTTTTTTCGTCTTCTACAGCACTTCTTCGTTATCGTGTGGTCCAAAGGACAAAGTGATCGACCGTAGATCAGACTCCTATAGCAATATTTCCCCAGAATTAAATTTTTGTACTTAATATCCTCGTATAGGATTAATTGTACTTCTTTTTCTTGTTTGTAAACTAAAGAAAAGGTTTCGTATAAACCAAGTTTCAATTTCTTTCATTTATTATCAAACACAAGATGGCGACTCTGCTGGGGACCAATTTCTCATCTGACGAGAAAGTCATTGCTTAACACGATGCTGTATCCGTAGGATCAACGAAGAATACCTTGGTCGTCCAATTCGACCAATCAGCTTACGAAGACATGCTTCGAGCAGGGGGTAGCTCTCATTCCCTCTCAGTCTAAGACAACAGGAAACTGCGTAAAGTATGGATGCCCCGGACATCCTCTACCCTTCCTGCGGACTCTCTCTCTCCGACCAACAAGGTTGTAGCATCGCAACCTGCGCGCCCCGTGCATAAAATTTTGTCTCTCGTCTGTGACGTGGCAGAAAAAGCTTCTGGCAATGCCTTAGTGCCAATCCAGAAGTCTACTCCGCGCCTTGTGCGTAAAACTCTGTCTCCCGTCTGTGACGTGGCAGACAAAGCTTCTGGCAATACCTTAGTGCCAATCCAGAAGTCTACTCCGCACCTTGTGCGTAAAACTCTGTCTCTCGTCTGTGACGCGACAGACAAAACTTCTGGCAATGCCTTAGTGCCAATCCAGAAGTCTACTCCGTGCCTTGCGGGTAAAACTCTGTCTCCCGTCTGTGACATGGCAGACAAAATTATTGACAAGGCCTCAGCGCCAATTCAGAAATTCCAAAAGTGTCCCGCGCATAAAAATATATCTCCCCTCTATAATGAGGCAGATGGTCCTTGCAATCACCGCAAGAAAAAATAAGTGGTGGATTTCCCAACCTCTCGGCTTTTACGCCATCAAAAGAAGAATCTGTCCGCTCTTCAGATTACGTGGATTGAAGACTTCCTCACTTTATACATGCTTAGATATCATTATGACTTGCTGCATTAGATATGATCCTGCATGACATAGACATGAGACATCGTAGACATGAGACATATGATTACATTGGGTGGGGAGAGACACACAGGCTATAGGCTAATTTTATATATAAATTTATTATGGTGCCATAGGCCCACTACATAGTAAATTACATAGTATATCTGCTACAGGCTCCCCGACACAGATCTTGTAGTAGTCTCAGCCTAAGTCTAGTAATGCTCTCACTTGCATTTCATATAGCTGGTTACCTAGTTTACCCCATTAATTTATTTATTATTGCACTGTATTATTTTTGGCATGAGTTATTCTTATACCTTGCTATATCCCCTGAGGACCTGGATTCCGGATTATGTCCCCAGGAATAGCAGACGAGATCTATCCCGAGGTATACGGGACAGGAGCATTAGCAGGAGCAGAAGCAGGAACAGGAGCAGTCATTGGAGCAGTACCAGAACTCGAGGACGAGGTGATCGCCGAGGATTTCTCCTGAGTATCTGGTTATTATGCTCAGTTATTTCTATTGTTAGACTCTTATTTCCTATCTAATAAATTGATGTATCAGACTTATTATCGGGTTGTACCCCGAGATATATTTTATTGAGACTTGATGTTGATTTATATTTTATATTGTTGTATTTATTTTCTGTGGATGAGATTAGTATATTAGACCCTTATTGTTGTTTTACAGCTTAAGTGCATCCTGATGGATTCATTAAATTGGGTTTGCCCATCGGTGTGTGCTGCTGGCCATTGTCACGTATCTAGTCCCTCGATATTTTGGGACTGGGGCATAACATGGTTTTTGTGGTAGCCCATACAGGTCAACGGCTATATTGCTTCGGTTTCAACTTAGGGACCGAGCAAGCCTGCAATAAGGATAGGATAAGTTATAGGATCTCATCTATTGATTTGAATCATTCTTGATCTCTATCGAATTCAAATTTCTTGACTTGCATCATGCCTTGATTCCTCTGTGCCTCTTATAGTTTATTTTGAATGCAGAGTAATGGAACCACCAGCAAGCGATGAGACTCCTACAGGAATACCACACGATGCTGTGGTCACCTATGATAAGGGAGTGACACCAGAAGACAGAGGACAATTAGCTCAAAGCAATCAAGCAGGCTAGCATACTTCAAGGTTCCGGCGTGATAACATCCCACCTCCGCCGTAATTCGCTCCACCAATGCCTGTTTTCCTACCAGGACAAGTCATGGATGGGTAACAGATGTTTCAAATGTTTTATGCAATGATGCAAGCCAAACAATAGGTTCAACAAGAGGCTTAGTGTCACGAGGCAGAGAACTTGAGGAACAGCCTAGTAACCATACTGGAGCAGGCAAACCAACCAGCACGACGGCCGACGATCGGCTCTATCACCGATTTTTGCCAGCTGAAGCCCCGTACCTTTTCTGGCAAGGAGGAGCCCACTGAAGTTCATGAGTGGCTCACAAATACTCAACATCAATTAGAAGTAGCTGAGCTTCTAAGGGAACGCTGGATGACTATCGTCCGGATGTAGTTGATGGGCAATGCACATCACTGGTGGCTATCTGAGGAGACACGGCTCGGACCAGACCGAGTCACTTGGGAAGAGTTCTCCAGACTCTTTTAGGAGATGTACATTCCAGCCTTCGCTCGATCAGAACTTCGGGATAAGTTCAATCGCCTTACTCAAGACAGTATGACAGTGGAAGAATACAATGCGGAGTTCATTCGTCTGAGTCACTTCGCCCCTACCTTAATTCCGACAGAAGAAGAGAAAGCTGAGAAGTTCTTCGATGAACTAAACTTTGAGCTATAGAGACAGATTAGCTCTGTTGCACCTACTTCTTACTTGGACGTCCTTGCTGCAACACAACGCATGGAGCGCATCACCAGGAGAGAGTCCAGCCTGAAGCGGCCTTTCATATCAGCACTAGCCAGAGCACCACAGGAAGAAGTTGCAAAGAGATCTCACATACACCAGCCACCCGGAGCATCTTCATAGATACTGCCTACATGTCAATACTGTGGCAAGGTAGGCCATATTGAGAGGGAATGCAGACGCAAGTTGGGATTATGCTTGATTTGCGGATCCAATCAACACTTAGCCAAGGATTTTCTTGAGCATCGAGAGGGAGCACTATTGTTAAACAGACAAGCTTTACCAGCACCAAGGCCAGTCTATCCAGCATTAGGAGTACCATAGACGGGAGTTAGAGGAGTCAGACCACCAGCCCCAGGAGGGTATCAGCCGAGGCCACCCTTGGCACCACAAGCAGCACTCTTCCAACAGACCCAGCAGCAGCAGAGGAATCCACCACAAGGATGCGGACAGGCTTTTGTAATGACCTTGGAGGACGCGCAGACTCATGGAGTAGCAAATGCGCGTAAGTTATTCATAGATGCATTGCTTTAGCACATACCTGTTAGTTCCTGACCTTTGCCTAAAACTTAGTGATTTTGAACTTATTAATAATTGATAATCTAATTTTCTAAACTGTAAGTTTTCTTTCCTCTAACCAGTTTTTCTTCACTCTTGATTTACCTAACTAGGGAAATACTTTATTCTTTTCCTAGGTGTTTTGCTTAACACTCATCATTCATTTTCTTCTTGATCATGAATCTTTGGTTGTGTCGTGCTTCGTACGTATTCTTGCAACCGTGTCATCTCTTCTGACCGGTTATTTCTTTGATTGCGAGGACGCAATCCTCTTAAGGGGGGTAGATTGTAAACCCCCAAATTTTTCAGGATTTTAAAAACAAATTTTCTGAATTTTTCTGGAATTTTAACTAATTAAAATCAAGGTATTCTGGTATTAAATAATTTTTAAAAATTTTTTATATTAAAATATTATAAAAATAATATTTTTGGGTATAAAATAAAATATTAGACATAGGGTAATTTTTTTGGAATTTATTGGACCCCGGAACTATTTTTAAAGACCTAAAAATTAATATTTTTAATAAACCAGAATAAACCAATTTAAACCGGTTTAATTTTAAACCCGGTTTAATGAACCGAACCGAACCCTAACTCAGACCCGTACCATAACGGGTCGGATCCATCAACCTGACCCGTACCCGCGACCCAAACCCGACTCGTATCTTAGTGGGTCGGATTCGGACCCGCATCTAAACCCGACCCGAAACCGACCCGACCCTTGCTACAGTAATTCCCTAATTCACCCGATCCCCACGGCTGTCCGCATCCCCGGCCGCCCGTTTCTCCAGCCGACCGTTTCGACCCCGCCATCTCCCCGCTGTCCGCTCGCCTTCCCAGCTCCGCTCCACCTCCAGCAAACCACCGCCGCTTCTCCTCTCCGGCCTTCCTATAAAATCCTGGCCTCCCCTTCGCTCCACCACCAACACCACCACCGTAAGCCACTGCCACCACTATCGCCTCACCATCGACCCCGATCTTCGGCCACCTTGACCCTCGCCGTGACCAGAGGACTCCGGCGATACCTCCCCGCAGCCGCCATCAACCCCTAGCAGTCGCAGCACCCCGCCGGCCACCGAGCTCCGCCGTGTCGTGTCGGGCCACCTCGCGGAAACGCGTATTTCAGTCATCTTCGGTGCCCTGTTCAGGTGACTATTTTTCTCTCCTCGCTGTCTCGTTTTTCGTACCGTCTGCTATGACGCGTAGACTGCATGACCCTCTCGATACCCGTGCAATTTGTTTGGGGTTTCGCGTCCTGTTGCGATCGTAAACTGCGACATAAAATCAGGAAAATAGATACCCTAATTTCCCCGGAACTGGGTGCGCTCCGCTAAACGGGACGATTTGGTCGTGTGCAGACTTCACTGAAAGGTGCGCGCCGTTAATACTGACGTGTGGAATTTTGCAGAAGTTGATTCGGATGTGCGTGCACACCGGAATCAATGCGTATTCGTCGACAACACCCCGTATCGGCCCTATTCTGGAACTAGTTGTAACTTCTTGTACGCACATCATATCAAAAAGTAACTTACACTATCGGACTCGTAGAAATATGTTGGTCCTGTGACCCAAGTTTGGTTCGATTCTGAGAACGTTGACAAAATCGCGTATCGTGGGCCCCACGGCTCTACTTGACGGGAGATTTTGTGATCGGCACATCGGAATCCAGTTCTGAATATTCCGTTGGGTTCGTATCATCGTTCTGGAATTGTAGACACTAAGTTTGACGAATTTGGAGAATATTGTCTCCAACACATTTTTTGGTGCGAAACGGGCCACATGTGGACCCCGCTTTGACCAGAAACTGTCACTTTTGTCCATGTGTCCAAATTGGACTTATGGACAGACAATTCTAGCTATTTGATATCTTCTGAACCTGATGATAATGTTTATTTCAGCATTCGGATGAGTACCTGCAAATTCTGCTGATACCAGAGCAGCAGTTGGAGTCAGAACCCCAGGCAAGTGTACCTTGCCATTCTTACAACAATTGATTATACTATTCTCTTGATTTATTACTGTAATATCTCTGTTCAACCTAGGACCGTGTGATATTACTTAGCGTCCGAACAAGATTCGGGTGTCAATGCCGTACGCGGAGTTGTGTAACGTCACCTAGAGATTGATATCGCGACCCTATACATTCTCGTGCTTTCATCACCAAGTACGTCATACCCTAGGACACCTGACACTATTTATCAGATAAAATCTTCCTGAGATATTTATGGTGATTCTGTATAGGATACAGGTTTATGACATATACTTTATACATGCTTAGATATCATTATGACTTGATGCATTAGATATGATCCTGCGTGACATGGACATGAGACATCGTGGACATGAGACGTGTGATTACATTGGGTGGGGAGAGACACACAGGCTACAGGCTAATTTTATATATAAATTTATTATGGTGCCATAGGCCCACTACATAGTAAATTACATAGTAAATTACATAGTATATCTGCTACAGGCTCCCCGACACAGAGCTTGTAGTAGTCTTAGCCTAAGTCTAGTGATGCTCTTACTTGCATTTCACATAGCTGGTTACCTAGTTTACCCTATTGATTCATTTATTATTGTACTGCAATATTTTTGGCATGAGTTATTCTTGTACCTTGCTATGTCCCCTAAGGACCTGGATTTCGGATTATGTCCCCAAGAATAGCAGACGAGATCTATCCCGAGGTATACGGGACAGGAGCATTAGCAGGAGCAGAAGCTGGAACAGGAGCAATCATTGGAGCAGTACCAGAATTCGAGGACGAGGTAATCGCCAAGGATTTCTCCTGAGTATCTGGTTATTATACTCAGTTATTTCTATTGTTAGACTCTTATTTCCTGTCTAATGAATTGATATATCAGACTTATTATCGGGTTATTCCTCGAGATATATTTTATTGAGACTTGATGTTGATTTATATTTCATATTGCTATATTTATTTTTTGTGGATGAGATTAGTATATTAGACCCTTATTGTTGTTTTACAGCTTAAGTACATCTTGATGGGTCCATTAAATTGGGTTTGCCCATCGGTGTGTGCTGCTGGCCATTGCTACGTGTCTAGTCCCTCGATATTTTGGGACTGGGGCATAACAGACTTTATGTGCTCCTGACTTTATGCGGCACCCTCAGTATGCGCTTGATTGGTTTATGCGCCTGATCTTCGTGCGTAGAATTTCATGCGCATGTTATCCTTAGTAACCCCATGAGTGCACATAGTACTTTTATTATGTTTTCACTCATTTTAATTGGAATATTTTTTATCATCCTCTATGTAGTTGATCCTGGTATTGCTTGTGTTATTATTCTAAGAAAGAATGGACTTAGAAACCAGACCTCATGCTAGACATGATTATGTGCTAAGATTGGCTTCATACATGGCATGAATATGTGTTGGACTTGGGATTTTCTCGATGAACCAGATTAAGTGAATAGTGACTAACCGGCTATGTGCATGACATAAGTTTCATGTTATAATGTGATCAAGATTCATGTGACCCAATGATATTTGGTAATTGAACTCGAATACTGTATCCGTGCTGATATGATTATTGTCTGATAAAGTTTCTGATATAATGTGCACTTAGGTACGATATATCATATTACGTGTTAAAGTGATTATATTTGGGACATGCATCAAATTCCTGAATGCGTGATTCTATAAATATACTATTTTTTCCAGTACGGGCATGATATGCGAGTCAATTACCAAAGCGTGGCTAGGATATTAATTTTATTGAATATTGTATATACGCTCGGGTGAATCTTGATTAAACTTTCATGGATTCGTATCTAGCGTGCCCGTTGTACGACATCTTAAGAAAAATTCTTATATGGCATGCCTTTAGATTTTTGAACACAATATAGGGTTAATTAAGCAACTAAAAGTGGTAGTAACTTGGGAAGAAAAAGGTATCCCGAGATCATGGCAATAAACCTTTTCATAGAGATTCAAATCTAAGTGCATTATGGGCTGGCCACCACAGATACTGTATATCATCTGCCTTAGTGGATTAAAGTATCTGACATATTATAAATATGCCTAGCCACGGTTTTACTATAGGAACATTGGAACCGCTAATATCATATTTTTAGCGCAGTGGCCCTACGAAAAACTGGTACAATTTGTGAAGTGCCTGTATATTCATCTATTTGGCTAGGTTAGCTCATGTTCGACAATGGCATGAACTGAGAATACATATTATGCATTATTCTAAGAAAATCTCAGACTCCACAAATAGCAACCCGTACAAGTGATTGGCCAATTTTATTAATTGGACTTGGCTATGATTGTATTATTCTATTATCAGCCTAGGGAAATAGACTATCATAGTATGATGGATTCAACTATTATCCTTATTTGGTTGTAGGGTTGGGCCTTTGTGCTAGGATATGCCATGGACCTACGCCATAACGCAGAACTATTATATATATTTATTGCTTTAGGTTTTGTTCTTCTTTTCATTTTTTCTTTGTGGTACTTGCTATTTGGGGTTTAACCCCACTAGTTTTTCATAGCCAGGTTTTGAGCCAGCACCCAAGGATCCAGCGTACTTTTTCCCAAATCATGGAGCGTACCAGGAATATGGTCGTCGAGGATAACAAGTGGGATCCTTTATTCACTGCTTGTCTTTTGTAAACTATATTCTTTTGGGCGTTTAGCCAACCGGCACCTGTTAGCCGGCAAATCTAGACACTAGTTCCTTATATGACTGTATATATTCAGACTGCAGCTGACTCACTGTCATTTATACCTTGATCGTGCATCTGGGACATCATTTTGTAACATCGGATCTCTAAATAATATTCTGATATGGAGTTTGGGACACCTTATTGATTGTTCTGAAGTATTCTATATTATTGCTTCTTGTTTGAATAATTGAGACATAGAAGTTCTTGACCCTAGGAGACTTGTTTTTGCATGTACCCCCTTGTCTAGTTACAGTCGTTATCGTCGTACGACATGTAGTACCGTGTACGGGGTAGTTGGCCATATCCGTCTTTGTATTTTAGTACTGGGGCATGACATATTTTAGTGGTGGCCCATGCAGGTCTCGAAGCTACAGACTTGTGGGGTATCATGGTCATAGGATTCTAAATCAAAAATGATTCTTCTTGAAATTTTGAATTCGTCCTCTTTTTCCAGATTGGTTGCTTCCTTGTTTCTTTTTGTACTATACTTGATGTTTCTTGTGCTCTTATTTAGGGTTTCCCTTCCTCCAAATATTGCAGCAACAAAAGAAGCAGAGTTGTTAGTGGAACGAGGTCTTGTAGAACCCTAGTCAGGAATCCAAGTTGAGCCCACGATAAATATGACAGAGCAGCAGGCTCTAGGTGTTTCCGTACCTATCGTAGTACCGGTAGCACTAGATACACTAGCCTTGCTAGAAATTATCCGAGAAATATTGGCTGCCCAACAACATCAGATGGTGGTTCAGCAGCAATAACATCAGATGGTGGTTAAATCAAGAATAGCAATGTCAACAGTTTCAAAAGCAAGAACAAAATATCTTGTTGAACCAAGGGTGGCAGACGGCCTTGAAACGAGACAGAAGAGTAGATTCTGGGGAAATTATTAGGTTTTGTAGACTGAATCTCATATATTTAGATGGTATGGAGGACGTCATTATGGCAGATGATTGGCTCCAAGATATTGAGACTATTGTGGCAGCAGCTAAAGTTTTGCCTGAGGAATAGGTTGACCTGGTTCGCTTATAGATCAAGGATCTTGTAAGAGATTGGTCGGCCATGATGGAGATAGGGGTGAGTTGTCCTATTTTGTGGGATAATTTTAGAACCTGGTTTATGGTAAAGTACTTTAGGATTGTGGCTCAGTGCGAGCTACAACAGAGATTACCAACATCAAACAGACTAGAAGGACAGTAGATGGTTACGCGACGGAGTTTTGCTGACTGAGCAGGTTTTCTCCAACCATAGTGGCAACAGAGTTAGGAGCATCGCACTCATTTATATCTGCATAATATGTGACATGTATTGGATTGAAGTTTGAGGCATTGCCAGAGAGGTTGAATATACTCACTGGCAATGGGATCGTAGGAGTTAGTAGACTATGCTTAGCATGTCCAGTCGTAGTATATAGGAATTTATTACCTACGAAGTTGATCGAGTTCCCTATGGACAACTTTGACGTTATCTTAGGCATGGATTGGTTGAGAGACAGTTATAGGATGATATACTATCATGGGGGTAGAGTGTTGTTTAGAGTCCCTGGTCTATAAGATTTTGTTCTTAGCAGAATAGCCAAAGACCAGCATAAAAAGAGAATTACAACAGTAGTGATGGAAGATGACCTGATACCAAAAATAGTTAAAGAATTCATTGACATCTTTTTCGATGAGCTTCTAGGATTACCCCCAGTTAGAGAAATAGAGTTCTGTATAGAGTTGATGCCAGGAGCAGAACCAATATCCTAGAAGGTATACAAAATATCACCATCAGAGCTTGATCAGTTATATCGACAAGTGAAAGAACTGAAGGCGAAGAAGTTCATTCGAACCAGTGGATCACCTTGGGGAGCACCAGCGGTACTGGTGAAGAAGAAGAAGAAGAAGAAGAATGGATCGACACGGTTGTGCATAGATTACAGGCGATTGAATGCTGTAACAGTGAAGAACAAGTACCCATTACTAAGGATTGATGATTTATTTGACAAATTAAGCAGAGCAAGAGTCTTCTCCAAGATAGATCTGCGATCAGAATATCATCAGGTGCGAGTTCGGAAGTAGGATATATCGAAGGCAATATTTAGGTCATGATATGGGCATTATAAATTCTTAGTTATGTCATTCGGACTAACTAATGCTCCAGCGGTAATCATGGATTTGATGAACTGTATTTTCATGCCATACTTAGACCAATTTATGGTAGTATTTATCGATGATATCCTTGTGTATTCTCGTAATTATGAGGAGCATGAAGAATACTCGAGATAGTAATACAGACCTTGAGGGAGCACCAGTTATATGCGAATCTTAGTAAGTATGAGTTTTGGCCGGATCACATATCCTTTCTTGGATATATTATTTCTGGAGCAAAAGTTTTAGTTGATCCCAAAAAGATAGATGCAGTAGAGAACTGGCCAGTTCTGAAGATAGTGGCAGAGTTGCATAGTTTTTTGGTCTTGGCAGGATACTACATAATATTTGTGTTAGACTTTGCTAAGATCTAGGCACCTTTGTCTCGGTTGACGCACAAAAAAGTTAAATTTGTGTGGTCAGAAGAGTGCCAGATAGCCTTTGAAGAGTTGAAGAAGAAGATAATCTCTGCCCTGATCCTTACTCTCCCAACAGGCTCCGGAGGATTCATAGTGTATTGGAATGCATCTGGCAAGGGACTTGGATGTGTTTTGATGCAGCATGGAAGAGTGATAGCGTATGATTCTTGGCAGCTCAGAGATCACGAGAAGAACTATCCAACTCACGATTTGGAGTTAGCAGCAGTAGTATTTGCACTTAAGCTATGGTGACACTACTTATATGATGATCGGGTGAAAATCTTTAGAGATTATAAGAGTTTGAAATATGTATCACGCAAAAGGACTTAAACATGAGACAGAGGTGTAGAAGCATGAAAAATACGCTGGATAGCTATACGCAGCATGTTGATGCCGGGCAGCGTAAGAAGATGACCTCAGAGCCATCATCGTGCAAACAGAGCTTTTCTGCTGAGCACAGCGTAAAATATAAAGCTCAAGGATTATCTGCATAACGCAGTATGCCCAGGCTGCTTCAGCGTAAAAAGGGTATTACATCGCCTTTATGGCGTAAAACTCAGCCGCTTTTAATACAGCATTGAAGTATACGAGGAACGCTTCGTATTTCCCAAAATGAACCTGTCAAATCATGCAGTGAACCTGACGTCTGACACCTGACAAAGAGTACTGTACGACTACCCAGACGACGGCTATAATGATGGTGCGGCACAGTGACCCAGACTGTCGTTTAGTGCCATTTCCTTGGCATAAACCGCTTTTACGCATACAAAGGAATACGCTGCCTAGTTTTACACAGGCAGACGTGAGCTTCTTACACTCCGCAGAAGACAAATAGACTGCCACGCTATCAGTTGCTCTTCGTACAGGGTTCAAGGCGCGTATCTGCATTTAATGCGCAGAATGATGGCAAATCTTCGAAGACACGCCTCTGCATTTAATGCGCAGGTGGTGGCAGATCTCTGCATTTAATGCAAGAGATTTGATTATATCTCCAAAAGTCATAATTTCGGCTAAGACGTCCACATCATCACTTTGGCACATTACGCCATCGGGCTATTCTCATCTATGGGAGCACGCTGTACGCTATCTCCTTGGACTACGCCAACTCAGGCCACATTTGCATTGGCGCGAATTAAGGCTATTCGGTCCAGAATTCGCTCAAGGCCTCAGTCAGGGGAAGAGGATCATCTATCTTCTATGCCCACTCGACTTCTACGCCTACTCGACTTCTACGCCTATTCGGCTTCTATGCCCACTCGGCTTCTACGCCTATTCGGCTTCTATGCCCACTCGGCTTCTACGCCTATTCTGCTTCTACGCCTATTTCGGCTTCTATGCCTACTTGGCTTCTATGCCATGGTGACAGTTATTGTCTTCTACGCCAACCTCTTCTACGCAAAGGATAACTACCTATGTGGCTTTTATGCCGTAATCTTTGCAGCAGTTATACGCGTTGTCTCTTAAAGGGACACGCGTCATACGCTCATTCAAAAGGTCATCTATACGCGGGCAACGGTTATTATAACCATCATGTAAAAGGGTGCTGTACTTTCCACTACTCGGTTTCTACGCCGACTGAGTGGTCACTGTCACTAAAACTCTATAAATAGAGACCTCTATTGACAGTGGTCCAAGGTCGAGAAACGAAAGGTCGAAGAAGGTCACAAATTTTGTGAGAGGAGAAAGAGGTCAAAGATTCCAAGATCAAAGTAGAAGGTCAAGGAACTGAGGGTCAAAGAGTCTTTGAGAGAGAAGAATCCAGAGCTCAGGCAAAGAGAAGTGATCGACGACTTTGGCATCGGGCATCCACTCTCTTCTGCAACCTTCGAAGCTGCTTTCCGTCTTCTACGACACTTCTTCATCATCTGTGGTCCAAGGGACAAAGTGATCGACTGCAGATCAGACTCTTATAGCAATATTTACCCAGATTAAATAAATTGTACTCGACATCCTCGTATAGGATTAATTGTACAATCTTGTTTGTAAACCAAGAAGGGCGGGTTTCATATAAATCTTGTTTTCCATCTCTTTCGTTTATTATCAAACACAAGATGGTGACTCTGCTGGGGACATCTTTCTCTTCTGACGAGGAAGCTATTGCTCAACACGATGCGGTATCCGTAGGATCCGCGAAGAAGACCCCGGTCATCCAGTTCGACCAGTCTGCCTACGAAGATATGCTTCGAGCAGGGGGGAGCTCTCACTCTCTCTCTCTTAACAAGACAACAGGAAGCTACGTAAGGTTTGGATGCCGAGGACATCCCCTACCATTCCTGTCGACTCTCCGATCTCTCCGACCGACCAGGTTGTAGCTGCGCAACCTTCACACTCTGCGCGTAAAACTCAGTCGCACATCCTTGACGTGGCAGACAAAACTTCGGACAATGCCTCAGCGCTAGTCCAGAAGTCTACTTCATGCTTTGCGTGTAAAACTCAGTCGTACGTCCTTGATGTGGCAGACAAAACTTCGGACAATGCCTCAGCGCTAGTCTAGAAGTCTACTTTGCGCTCTGCACGTAAAACTCAGTCGCACGTCCCTGACGTGGCAGACAAAACTTCGAATAATGCCTCAGCGCTAGTCCAGAAGCCTACTCCGTGCTCTGCGCGTAAAGATACATCTGCCCTCCGCAGAAAAGCAGATGATCCCTGCAATCTACGCAAGGGAAAGCAAGTGACGGACTACTCAACTTCTCGGCCCTTACGCCACCAAGGGAAGAATCTGCCCGCCCTCCGAATTACGCGAGAACCGGATGGCCGACCGAGGACCTTCTCTGTCTTATGCCAACCTGAGCAGAACTCAAAAATATGCCAGGTGAAGCCCCTCAGCATAAAGAAGGCTTAGTCTGCGGAAAGACACGCTCATCAGGGATCATCCGCTACCCAGATGGCCAACCTGTTGTATACAGGCGGCACAGGGAGAACTATGGTTCCCAACATCCGCATATCCACTGATGTGAACAGAAGGAACAAGCCATCTTCTTTTTCTTCTGTAAAGACTCCTGACTTGTGTGAATTTCTGATCCAGAAACACGAAGAAAAGGGTCATAAACAGGCTTCAGTTCCCCTAACGGTCAAACGTGGGGAGATCATGTGGGAAGATGCATCAACATCTAATATCGTCATGACATATGGGCCACATGAGGATTCTATCTTCATTGTCCCGCCTACTCACAGCAGTCAGCATTTAATAGTCTTCGGCCGCATGCACAATAGACCGACTGTACAAGAGGATTCTCCCGACGACGATGTTGGTAGAATACAAATTCACAGATATAGCCCGCAAGCTTTAAAAATTATACAAAGCATGGGTTATGATTTGAAGCTGAAACAAGGCCTCAACTATGGAAAAGGCAGACGAATACCGTTGCATGGTAATTCTTACTGTCAACAAGCTCGTTTCGGGTTGGGGTATACTGCATCCCCTGCAAACTCCAAACCCACAGAGTCTATTCCTGTACAACCAGAGGCAGGACCTACTAAATTAACTTCTGTGGACAAATGCCACGATATGTCTGGGGGTAGCCTACCTCGACAAAATAAGGCAGCATCCAGAGCTGGGGGTAGAATTTCCTCGGAATCCGAAGATGATGTAACAATAACAATCTTCCTGGAAGACCGTAAAACTCAGGCATCGGGAACCCGAAGGCCAAAAGGGACTTTTTCCTTCAATGAAGATGACATCATTGAAATCTTCAATATGTTGATGAAGGAACACAAACTTCGGCTACCTAACATCAGATATCCTGAGAGGGCTGGCAAAGTCGATGACCCAGATTATTGCCTCTTCCATCGGTACACTCATCACCCCACAAGGGCCTGCTATGTACTAAAAAGGAGAATTCAGGAGTTGATCGATGCCAAGGTCATCACTCTGCATCTGTAAAACAAGAGGACGATCACTGCAAATTGGTTTTACTCTTAAAAGTGATAATTTGGTCCCTCAAGAAAATACCGAATGATGAATCCCTAAAGTTTCCCCAGTAGATTCTTCAGGTCTATCCCCACTCAGGAAAATCACTCCACGGTAAATTTTTCGAACATGAGTTCACGTCCATATTACCTCTGAACTATTGTCTAAACGTTTCTTCGTTTCCCCAATTAAGTTTGTCATGTTTATATTACCTCTGAACAAACATTCTTGGTTTTGGCTACCGATTATCATGTCCATATTACCTCTGATATCGGTTGTCATCTCAACTTAGCACCCGTACTTAACTCTAAGTACGCCAGTGGTGTTAGGTCTACAAAAACTGCCATGTCCATATTACCTCTGAGCAGATATATGCCTCCATCCCCGATGGAGCCCCAACTCGAAAGTTTGCCATATTTATATTACCTCTGAACAAACCTTCTTGGTTTTGGCTACCGATTATCATGTCCATATTACCTCTAATATCGGTTGTCATCTCAACTTAGCACCCATACTTAACTCTAAGTACGCCAGTGGTGTTAGGTCTACAAAAACTGCCATGTCAATATTACCTCTAAGCAGATATATGCCTCCATCCCCGATGGAGCCCCAACTCAAAAGATTGCCATGTTCATATTTCCTCTAAACAAACTTTTTGAGTTTCTGGCTATCGATTATCATGTCCATATTACCTCTGATATCGGTTGTCATCTCAACTTAGCACCCGTACTTAACTCTAAATACGCCAGTGGTGTTAGGTCTACAAAAACTGCCATGTCCATATTACCTCTGAGCAGATATATGCCTCCATCCTCGATGGAGCCCCAACTCAAAAGATTACCATGTTCATATTACCTCTGAACAAATTTTTTGAGTTTCTGGCTATCAATTATCATATCCATATTACCTCTGATATCGGTTGTCATCTCAACTTAGCACCCGTACTTAACTCTAAGTACGCCAGTGGTGTTAGGTCTACAAAAACTGCCATGTCCATATTACCTCTGAGCAGATATATGCCTCCATCTCTGATGGAACCCCAACTCAAAAGATTGCCATGTTTATATTACCTCTGAACAAACTTTTCTAGTTTTTGGCTACCGATTATCATGTCCATATTACCTCTGATATCGGTTGTCATCTCAACTTAGCACCCGTACTTAACTCTAAGTACGCCAGTGGTGTTAGGTCTACAAAAACTGCCATGTCCATATTACCTCTGAGTAGATATATGCCTCCATCCCCAATGGAGCCCCAACTCAAAAGATTGCCATGTTCATATTACCTCTGAACAAACTTTTCGAGTTTCTGGCTATCGATTATCATGTCTATATTACCTCTAATATCGGTTGTCATCTCAACTTAGCACCCGTACTTAACTCTAAGTACGCCAGTTGTGTTAGGTCCACAAAAACTGCCACGTCCATATTACCTCTGGCTGGACTTGTCCCAAACCTTTTATTTGCACTCTCGTGCGCAACAAATGATAGGTCCACAAAAATTCCCCTGTGGAATGCCTGCAAAGAAAAAATAAAATGTTCACTTTCCTCAGCAGAGAAAAAATCAGTTCATGTCCATATTACCTCTGAACTACGTCTCTCCACAATCCCCATAGAGTCCTTATTACCTCTGTCAGGATTTATCTCAAGCCTGTTACTTGCACTAATGTGCGCAAAAAGTAATAGGTCCACAAAAAATTTCCCTGTGGAATGCCTGCAAAGAAAACAATAAAATGTTCACTTTCCTCAGCAGAGAAAAATTTATTTCATGTCCATATTACCTCTGAACTACGTCTCTCCACAATCCCCACAGAGTCTTTATTACCTCTGTCAGGATTTGTCTCAAGCCTGTTACTTGCACTAATGTGCGCAAAAATTAATAGGTCCACAAAAATTCCCCCAGTGAGATATCCTCATTCATTTTCTTGGCAATGGCTCCTATCAACGACTAATTCCCGAAAAAGTACTATGCTTAATCTCCTTCGCTCAACGGAGTATGGTAAAGATCTTATTCTGACGATGCCATGCACAAAGGTTAGGATCATGTTCTATCAGGTTCATGTGACC
This sequence comes from Iris macrosiphon, assembly GCA_036927795.1. Taxonomy (NCBI): domain Eukaryota; kingdom Viridiplantae; phylum Streptophyta; class Magnoliopsida; order Asparagales; family Iridaceae; genus Iris; species Iris macrosiphon. Next base: position 24,536,924 of record JAYESA010000016.1, on the reverse strand, counting down.
TCCGAATAGATATCCTTAACAAATTTGTAAACCTATCATGTTCATATTACCTCTGATAGTGTTTAGTATACAAATTTAGTTGGATTATATTCTTTCGGTTCATGTTAAACTATGAATAGATTTACATTCAGTAAAACCTTAATGAAAGAATGTCATGTTAATGATACCTCTGATATCACTTTCACCCAAACCTGTCATTTATATTCCAAAATGATGGGTCCACAAAGTCAGATGAAAGCCTCTTTATTATTCCCAGAAAGAGCAAAATTATATTGGAAAGCAAAAAAGTACATCACTTGGGAGGAGCGGTTAGGTCGCGAATCTGCCGTGCCAGAGCAGCCATTCTCTCATCCCTGGAGTTCAAAACGTCAGCGCGAGCCCGCTCCCACCTTGCTGCATCATTGTTCAAAGCAGACAGCTCGGACCGATCATGTGCAAAATTGGCGTGGATGACACCCCCACGCGTCAGGTTCTGCTGAACAGTCTCTATTTGATTCTTCAGCATATCTCGAGTTATCGACAGAGAGACAGCCTTCTTCTCCACTCGAGCGAGTTCATCTCTCAAACTGCGGACCCTTGCTGTCACTTTCTCATATTTGACTTCGCACTGAGTCAGCTGAGGAACGACGTACTCCAGATCGGCACGCCCCTGATCCATCTCCTGCTCCTGTTCCTGGACGGATTTGTCCAGAGATTCCAGTTGCCCAGCAAGCTCTGTAGTCAGGGAGTCGTACCTAGCTTAAACAAGACCGTCAAGGCTGCCTCAAGATAGCTGCGGATATTCGTTAATGGGTTGCTCCAAACCATTAACTATCTCCTCCAATGTGTCAGCTATTCCAGTGTCATCGTATTCTCTGGTCGGCACTATCGCAAACTGAGAGGACCTCCTCAGTGCCTCGAAGCTCAGATTCTTCTACAACACCATTAATATCAACGTTTTTATAGCGGTGTAGAAGATACTGGTATACTGCTCAGTCAGCATAGCTAGATCCGAATGGACGCTAGGAGTGGCTGCAATATTGGCAAACCCCCCTCCAGGGATGACCGCAGACGATATTGCCACAGTCGTCGCCTCAACAGGTGGCACGACAAAAAAAGATGCGCCAACACCGGACGAAGTGACCAGCGTACTCAAAGGAGGCATTGTCGCAATGACAGGCTCATCCTCCTCCTGAGATACCGGAACCATCTCGGGCGAGTCGGCACCCGAAAGCGTCTCCTCTTCGAAGCCGGGCACCTCCGTGTCATCGCCAGGAGCCGACACAAAGCCAAAAGGTGCGTCAACACTGCCCTCCCCGAAGATGTCTTCCCCTGAAAAGAAGACAAAAGGAAGTTAATATCGAAATAATGTTAACTTTTCTAAAAAGAGGCATAAAGATGACATTTACCCATGGCCGATGGCATATATGTCACGTCTACAGCCAGTACAGCTAAATTATTTCTTAATGGTGCTAGGCAAGCTGTCATACCTGGAGAAGATGGTGTGTTAACCGACACTGGCAAATGCTCTTCCAGGTCCTCGTCAAATTCCAACCGAGGTTCGTCGGCTGGAATCTCGCTGGATGCACCGACAGACACGGCAGGGGTTTCTCTCGATGCTGATCTGGATAAAGATATCCTTATTCGGCTCGGCCCCGAAGGCGATCTCGTACCACTACCCGAAGCGGTAGCAGTGACAGCAGCCTCCAGCAGGAATTCTCCGGCACTGCCAGCCGAAACTGCAGAGGTTCCCTCTCTAAAAGGTGAGGAACCTCCAATCAAAGAATCATCCCCAACAGGGGGAGATGCAGGCTCACTTCCAGGAGCCTCATTGCCGGGAATCCGGAGAGGACGAGTAACCGTCTTCTTCTTCCTCTTGCGAGGAAAAGTCTCCTTCGGAGCAGGAGCCCTTCGCTTCCCAGAGATTACCAGAGGCCCTGCAGGTGGAGATATTTTACCCCTCGGTACCGCCAACAGAGTCTTATCTGGATTAACGGACTCTTCACCCTCGTCAGAAAAAACTGAGGGGATTTCGACTCTTCCCCCAGGCTTGGAAGAGGGCATCCTAAAAATTTTATGCATATTAAAATCGTGATAGAAGGTGTTGATTGCCACATAGAACTGGGCATACGAGTGGAGAATGTGCAGCTCCGTGGAGAGTAAAATGATGGGCACGGTAAAAATTGCTCCAGTGTAACCCATGATGAAGTATCACCATCCTCTCGCTCCATCAATGAGTTTGCCCCTGGACGTGAAGCTAGTAACGGCATTGCCCACGTGCAACTGGTCGTACCCGAATTGCTTGACAAACCGACTAGGCAGGTAGGGCTCAAAGAAGCAATGGTCTTTATTTCTGTACAGTAAATGGGAAGGTCTAATACAGACCAACCAATTAAAAGCCTCAAGAGAAAGAACGGCCTTCCCGTTGCCTATATCCTGAAGTCTGATCCCCTGTTGATTGAGATGTACAAAGGGGACAGTGCAGAAAAGCATCCAGCTGTGACTGAAGTTCAGCGCCCGTCGACAGTCTAAAACTGTGGTCACGTTCTAGGAGGAATTCTTGTAATTCAGCAAGAAACTACCCTCCGAACTACTACAAGGGCCAGGAGACATCATCCTGGGGTTATGGAGAATTAACCATCCCATCAAATACAGGTATGGTAATTCTACCCTGGGAAAGTTATCACGCCGAGTTTCATCGGCAAGCAGTCCATCAGTCATGGCCCTCAGGCCAGCTTGTATGCGGCACACCATGGCAGGGAGCAAGCCCAGTCTTGCCCCGAACATCAGACGCACTGTAGGCCATAGTGTGTTGCGGTGAATACGGTCCGCGGATGCAATCCTGGGTACCATCAATTGGCGCAGCCATATGGAGAGGAAGCCAGCCAGTTGTGCTTCCTTGGACAGAGGCCTGCGGCAACACCTCAAATAACTATAGGCCTTAGTGCCTGTAGGATACTTCCCTATTCCTTCGTCGAAGATCTTGTCCGAAGCCCCGGAGTCTTCCATAAGATCGTCGACTACCTGAGCACTAAGCATGCTCAGAAAATTCAAAGGCTGATCCTTCGTATCCAAGACCTCTGGCTTAGCAGTCCTGGCCCGGTGAAAGAAGAGGTAGGATGTCCATTTATTGATGTGAGCCAAATCTGAAGGCTCACCATAAAAAGCAGTGCAAGCAAGGTAGTGGCACATCAGCTTCTGATACACTTTCACTACCCGAGGGTCTGAATCCCCCAGCTCCCGGTTCATGGGAATATACTCTTCATATGGAGTATCCCCCATCGGCAGTCTCAAGATCTCTGCCATCTCGTGGAGGGCCAATCCCAACTCCCCCAGTAGAGTGGTGAAAGTCTCGGTGAGTGAGATATATCGCTCCATTAGTGCCAGAAATAGGTTGGGGTTGAGAGGTAACCCAACACTGGTAGCACTCATAGCAGCGTACAGACCAATGCCCTCCAGCTCGGTCTGAAAATGCTTCAGGGCCCATTCAGCTAAGCGAGCCCATCGAAGATTTGTAGGGGTGATCCACCCACTTGTTCGAGGATTCACCTTAGGGTATACTCTCCCGTGCCCCATGAAATTGTTGTAGAAAGTCGGTTATTGCACTGGCTGGAGCAGTAAACTGTCTTCACTCGGGACACTACCCGGGTACAGTCCCCTGAACGGCATCACAGAGCCGGAAGGGCGGCTGACGAACGACCCCTGGTCAGCTCCTTTCAGATGAAATATCTTCCTCGCCCGGCCGTGAAGATCGGGGGTTAGAGTCCACGACATCCTCCTGGGATGGGTAGCATGGAAGAATGCCGAGATGGGATAGTCTCTCAGCATCTTGGGCAGATACATCACCAAGCCCCCGGCAGGGAAAACCCAGAGTTCTTTCTTGGGCTTCGTCTGGGACTGCTTGTCAATCATGTCCCCAAAGAGAAAAGCCGGCTTTATATATTGATCCCCGTCTATGTATGTCAGGGGCTCTCCGTTGATCATGTTCAACAGCGTTCGCTCGCCTTGAGCCGATATCAGAATTCCCCTTCATTCAGGATATTGGGGTCCAGAGATGGGAAATATCACGTGGGACAGATCCTCCAGGTAGTTAGAGTGCAGCATCCCGGCAGCGGAACCCATCACCTCAGCCAATGGAGACGCATGCAAGTTAACTGCAAAATGCAAGAAAAACACGTCAGTTTCTATACTAGACAATCTAGCAGCATATGCTAAAAGGCAACATTCTGTGCTTTACGCCAAGACTGTAAAAACTTGAGCTTTTTACGCTGGAATCGTATTCCAAGGCATAAAATTCAAGACTGGCAGTATACACACAAAAATCTAAACGTCTGTGCTTTACGCCAAACTGCCAAAGTTTGAGCTATTACGCCAAAAATTTTAGCCGAAAGCGTAACACTCAAATTTTATAGTATACGCCAAGTTTCGACAGTCTGTACTTTTATGCCAGACTGCAAAAATATGGAGTTTCTACGCTGACACATTAGAAATGTGGGCATAAACGATAAAACATCTCTGTGCATCATCTTCCTCGAAGAGGCTATCAACACAGAAGACGACCTAGCGCGTTCATGTACAACGTGTGCGAAGGATTTTAGTCATTCTTTTTCCTCCCAAAAGCTCTACCTTTAAGACTGGGTGCACTGCTCGTCGGAGGGACACGTCGCTCAGAATGAAGCTCGCCTTGCCCGATGGAAGTCGCTCTCGCTTGGGCAGAAGGGCGAGAAGAAGAGTCGGTCTTCTTTCCCTTAGAGGAGGAGATCGATTTAGAGGCCATTGCTGAAAACTCTGAACGCTCGGAGAAGAGACGAAGGAGAGAACTCGAACAGACGAAGGCTTTCTCTTGCAAAAGACAGATAAAAAGTTTTTCTCTGAAAAGCTTGGGATATATATAGAGTTCGGATGGACTCCTCGAATCCCGAACCAAATCTCATATTTAATATTCGATTATGATTGGGGACTATGTCAGCCTATTACTCAGAGAAGATGGACAGTCAGCGAATTCGAAAAGTTTTCGTGCAAAGCACATTCGTGGTTTTTACGCTAAGGAGCTTTCTACGCTCGACAGCTACAGATCTACGGTTTTACGCTCACAGGCTACAAGTCTATGGTTTTACGCCCGGATGCTTTTATGCTCGGTAGTTTTTACGCTCGAGAGGCTACAAACCTACGACTTTACACTTAGAAGCTACAAATCTATGATTTCACGCTCGGTGGCTTTTACGCTCAGAGGCAACAGATCCACAACTTCACGCTCGGAAGATTTTCTTTTCAGAAGCTACAAATCTACAGTTTTTATGTCCGGATGCTCTCATGCTCAGCAGCTTTTATGCTCGAGAGGCTACGAACTTATGATTTTACGCTCATCCACAGATCTATGACTTTTCGCATATCTAAAAAATATGCAGGCCAGAGTACAGTACATCTGAACAATTCTTATGGCGGTCAATTGCAAGGGTTCACACAGAAGATACTCCTTCTTGACCTCAAAATATCCCAAGTACCCAAAGCATACAGAGTTCAACATTGAGAATTACTCTTCTTCTTGGGTCGATTGGAGGTTCATCCAGAATCCAGTCTGAATATTTTATCTACAGTTCAAGATGGCGACTCAGTTTTTGACAGCCATTTCTTGCCCTGTTCCAAAGGATTTTCGAGGAATCATTCTTGAAAATGATAAGTCTGAACAAGAATTCTGTTTATCAGAAGCGACGGTTCAGAATTCTACGCAAGTTCCTCATTCCTAACAGCAGGACAGTTCAAATACTCGAATGCTAAGCGGCTTTTTACGCATCGTCAGTTATGCGTAAAAGACAGGACAAGACCTAGCACTCTTTCTAAACAGAGTCGGCGTAAAGTTACCAGACGTGTCGAAGCTACACATATTCAGACTTCAGCACAGCAAAGTATATGGCAAGATGATCATATGCACAGAAGAAGACGATTTTATTAAAACATGATTACATATGAGGAAAATCCAGTCTACAAGGTTTTTTTCTTCATTTTCATGATTACATATAAGGGAAATCCCGTCTATAAAGGACTTCCTCATCGTCGTCTGAAGATCGCGCCCAGAATCTGTTCTGCCAGGTTCTCGCATGGGTGGAATACTTCATCCATCTTCTCCAACAGTTAGTCGGTTTTCGCAACCGACTAACAAGAAAATGATCAATGGCAGAAGGGTAAAAAATTGGGCCTGCATAAATTATGCAGATCCCATCCTCCGTACAAAAATACACTGGATAGCTATACGCAGCATGTTGATGCCGGGCAACGTAAGAAGATGACCTTAGAGCCATCAGCGTACAAACAAAGCTTTTTCGCTGAGCACAGCGTAAAATATAAAGCTCAAGGACTATCCGCGTAATGCAGTATGCCCAGGCTACTTCAGAGTAAAAAGGGTATTACTTCACCTTTATGGCGTAAAACTCAGCCGCTTTCAATGCAGCATTGAAGTATACGAGGAACGCTTCGTATTTCCCGAAATGAACCTGTCAAATCATTTAGTGAACCTGACGTCTGATACCTGACAAAGAGTACTGCACGACTACCCAGACGACGGCTATAATGATGGCGCGGCACAGCGACCTAGACTGTCGTTTAGTGCCATTTTCTTGGCGTAAACCGCTTTTACGTATACAAAGAAATACGCTGCCTAGTTTTACACAGGCAGACGTGAGATTCTTATGCTCCGCAGAAGACAAACAGACTGACACGCCGTCAATTGCTCTTCGTATAGGGTTTGAGGCGCGTATCAGCATTTAATGCGTAGAATGATGGCAAATCTTCGAAGACACGCCTCTGCATTTAATGCGTAGAATGATGGCAAATCTTCGAAGACACGCCTCTGTATTTAATGCGCAGGATGGTGGCAGATCTCTGCATTTAATGCAAGAGATTTGATTATATCTCCAAAAGCCGTGATTTCGGCTAAGACGTCCACATCATCACTTTGGCATATTACGCCATCGGGCTATTCTCAGCTATGGGAGCACGCTATACGCTATCTCCTTGGACTACGCCAACTCAGGCCACATTTGCATTGGCGCGTATTAAGGCTATTCGGTCTAGAATTCGGTCAAGGCCTCAGTCAGGGGAAGAGGATCAGCTATCTTCTATGCCCACTCGGCTTCTACGCCTACTCAGCTTCTACGCCTATTCGACTTCTATGCCCACTCGACTTCTATGCCTATTCGGCTTCTATGCCCACTCGACTTCTACGCCTATTCGGCTTCTACGCCTATTTCGGCTTCTATGCCTACTTAGCTTCTACGCCATGGTGACAGTTATTGGCTTCTACGCCAACCTCTTCTACGCGAAGGATAACTACCTACGTGGCTTTTATGCCGTAATCTTCGTAGCAGTTATATGCGTTGTCTCTTAAAGAGACATGCATCACACGCTCATTCAAAAGGTCATCTATACGCGGGCAACGGTTATTGTAACCATCGTGTAAAAGGGTGCTGTACTTTCCACTACTCGGTTTCTACGCCGACTGAGTGGTCATTGTCACTAAAACTCTATAAATAGAGACCTCTATTGACAGAGGTCCAAGGTCGACAAACGGAAGGTCGAAGAAGGTCACAAATTCCGTGAGAGGAGAAAGAGGTCAAAGATTCCGAGAAGGTTAAGGAACTGAGAGTCAAAGAGTCTTTGAGAAAGAAGAATCCAGAGCTCAGGCAAAGAGAAGTGATCGACGACTTTGGCATCGGGCATCCACTCTCTTCTGCAACCTTCGAAGCTGCTTTCCGTCTTCTACGGCACTTCTTCATTATCGTGTGGTCCAAGGGACAAAGTGATCGACTGCAGATCAGACTCCTATAGCAATATTTATCCAGATTAAATAAATTATACTCGAAATTCTCGTATAGGATTAATTGTACAATCTTGTTTGTAAACCAAGAAGGGCGGGTTTCGTATAAACCTCGTTTTCCATCTCTTTTATTTATTATCAAATACAAGAGGAGGTGGCTGAAGTTGTTAAAAGACTATGATATGGAAATTCAATACCATCCAGGCAAGGCAAATGTAGTAGTTGATGCACTTTATAGAAGAGGTAGAGAATTCATGTTGACCACTCAGAAGCACATTCTAGAAGACTTACGAGATATGGGAAAAGAGATAGTACTTTCACAGGATGCAGGAGTTCTGGCTAGCCTACAGATCCAGTCAACTATGGTGGATAGAATCAAGATAGCTCAGGCAGAGGACCCGAAGATTCAGAAGCTACGGGCAGAATGTGAGTTTGATCTTTGGAAGGAGTTGGTGATTCATGCGAATGGAACGCTAAGATTTGGGAACCATCTTTGTATGCCAAGTAGAGATATCCAGCAAGAAGTGATGGACGAGGTACACAGTTTTCAGTATTCTATTCATCTCGGGGGCACGAAGATGTACCATGATATCAAGCAATATTTCTGGTAGAACAGAATAAAAAGTGATATAGATCTATTGGTTTCACGATGTCTTGTATGTCACCAAGTGAAGGTAAAATAACAGAGACCAGCAAGATTATAACAGCCGCTTCCTATTCCAAAGTAGAAGTAGAAACACATTACCATAAATTTTGTTACATAGATCTCTGACTGGTTGAGATACAGTTTGGGTGATAGTGGATCGACTCATAGAAGTGGTATATTTTCTCCCCTTTTAAGTGGAACAGTCTACAGAACAGTTAGCAGATTTGTATATATGACAGATTGTGAGGCAACATGGTGTGTCGGTAAGCATAGTATCCAACCTAGATACAAGGTTCACTTCTTATTTCTGGAGAAGCTTGCATAAGAGATTGGGTACCAGGTTAAGATTCAGTACTTCGTACCAACCCAGACAAACAGGCAATCAGAGAGGACCATCCAGACCCTGAAGGATATGTTACTATCATGTGCCTTAAACTTTGGTGGATTTTGGGAGAATTACCTTCACTTAGTAAAATTCTGGTAAAACAACAGTTATCAGGCCAGTATTCAGATGACACCTTTCGAGGCACTATACGGTAGGAAATATATATCACCATTGGCATAGGACGACCATGGTGAGCGAAAGATGTTAGGCTCCAAATTGATCATGCAGATAGTAGAAGTTGTCAAGCAGATCAGAGAGCGACTTTGGGTTAGATTGACATCGTCACTGGGAAGACCGGCATCGTAGGCCTTTAGAGTTCCCTGTCGGCGACCACGTATTCTTATAGATTTTTCCAACCCATAGAGCTATTAGATTCGGGGTCCGCGGGAAGTCTAGTCCGTGATACGTTAGGCCATTTGATATTCTCGATCGGGTAGGAGATGTGGCTTATCGTCTTGCCCTTCCACCTTCGCTACGTGAGGTATACGATATATTTCATGTATCTCAGTTGCATAGGTATGTCCCAGATCTGAGTCATATCCTTAATCACTCTGAATTAGTTGTTAGTACCGACTTATCTTACGAGGAGCAACCCGTATCCATTCTGGACCGAAGGAAGAAGGTACTCAAGAACCAGACTATTTTTTTTGTCCGAGTTGCCTAGGGCAATCACACTCTTGGAGAGTCGATATGGGAGTGCGAGGAAAATATACTGTCTCGGTACCTACACATATTCGATTCGAAAGGTATATTCTACCTTATGCCTTCGTATCTAAGATTTCATGATCAGGTGATCACCTATGTGTTTTGATGTTATTGCGTGCATTGTAGATTGCTTGTAATAAGTTTGTTGCTTGTCTTGATATCTCTAGCTAGCCTTGAGTTTGAATTTCGAGGAAAAAAATTCTAAGGTGGGTAGAGATGTCATCCCCCTTTCCTGGCGTACTTTGGTGCATATTGTCCTTGGCACACTTTGGCGCACATCCGTTACTAGCTCGGCCATTGTTTAGACGAAACCCGAATATTGTGGAGAGCGAGGGCTTGGTTGGGTTGGTGACATGTGTGGCTTGGATGGGTTTGAGTAATCTAACGGTCCACATCTCAAATCTAAACCTATATATTCATATCTTTCTCTCTCTCTCTCTCTCTCTCTCTCTTTCTCTCTCTCTCTCTCTCTCTTTCTCTGCTCATTCTTTTTCCTTTCTATTTCTCTCCCTTTGGTTTTCTTTCTCCCTCCGTAGGCAAGTACATCTTGTACAAGAAGAAGAACCATGGATTTATGCATGCTTTTATTTCTTAATAATTCATATTTATTTCTAGCTCATATTGTTGGGACCAAGCACCCCTTCATCTTTAATACTTGTTGTTCTTGATTTTCTTGGTTGAATTGCATGGACTGAGTTTGGGTCTATGGGTTCACTTTTATTTTTCTGGAGTTTGATATCCCAAAAATTGTGTATTATAAAACTAATTATCTCATAGTGTAGAGTACCATATTTTATATAACTTTGCTTTTGGCCGTGCAAGATTTTGAGTCCAGCTAAGTTTAGTGCTGAAACTTGATACAATACGTATACCAAAATGGCTTATTAGAGAATAAGAACAGTACACTGTGAAGAGTATGTAAGATGAATCCTTTAGCGTAGAAATATATATATTTTACTTTGTATGCATTGGTGTGATATCCCAATTTATCGTGCGTACTAATCATATTGCACTCAATCTTCTAGCAAAAGTGCGCCAGTCACACTCCTTGAGTCAGTGGTGCACTTTTGAGAGAAAAACTCAGTTGGTGCACTTTGGTGCATATTCAATCAAAGTTGTCCATGGAAAACCAAGAGAAAGTGTGACACAATCAGTCAGCACACTTTCTTCGCGTTTGGCAATCTGGCGCACTTTTCTTATATTCAACCGGTGCACTTTTTTTACGTTGGTCTACTCACGCACTTTCTTTCCTCTTCGTTTCCTTAAGGACGAAGCTTTGGCAGGTTTCTTAATTTTTGTATTATTGATTTATGTGCTCCTCGATTGACGAATTTCTTGACTTTCAAACTTTAAACTCGGATTTTGTGTTTTGACTTTTAGCTGACTTGTTCGCGCACTTTTGTTAAGTTTGCCATGATTGGTTAATTTGACAAAGTGTGCCACCCCTATGTAGCTCGTGCACTTTCTTGTAAAAGTATGCCAACCTTGTTTCTCTGAGTTTGTGCTCCAATCTTGTTTCTGTGTGTTTGTGCGCCAATCTTGTTTCTGTGTGTTTGTGCGTCAACCTTGTTTCTGTGAGTTTGTGCACCAAACTTACTTTGGTGTGTTTGTGCGCCACCCCTTTTAGCTCACGTACTTTATGCGCCCCTGACTTCATGAGACTTTATGTGCCCCAAACTTCATGCGGCACCCTCAGCATGGGCTTGATTGGTTCATGTGCCGGACCTTTATGCGTATAATTTTATGAGCATGTTATCCTTAGTGACCCCATGAGTGCACATAGTACTTTCATTATGTGTTCACTCATTTTAATTAGAATATTTTTTATCATCCTCCATGTGGTTGATCCTGGTATTGCTTGTGTTATGATTCTAAAGAAGAATGGACTTAGAAACCAAACCTCATGCTAGACATGACTATGTGCTAAGATTGGCTTCATCCATGGCATGAATATGTATTAGACTAGAGACTTTCTTAGTGAACCAGATTAAGTTAATAGTGACTAACCAACTATGTGCATGACATAAGCTTCATGTTATAATGTGATCAAGATTCATTTGATCCAATAATAATTATAATTGGTAATTGAACTCGAACACTGTATCCATACTGATACATTATTGCCTTATAAGGTTCTTGATCTAATGTGCACTGAGGTACGACATATCGTGTTATGTGTTAAAGTAATTATATTTGGAATGTGTATTGAGAATGCCACTAAATTCCTAAATGCTTAATACTATGAATATACTATTTTCCCCAGCCCAGGCATGATATGCGAGTCAAATACCAAAGCATGGCTAGGATATTGATTCATTGAATATTGCATATATGCTCGAGTGCATCCAGATTGAACTTCCATGGATTCGTATCTAGCGTGCCCGTACTTTGTACGATATCTTAAAGAAAATTCTCATGTGGCCATGCCTTGAGATTTTCAAACACAATATAGGGTTAATTAAGCAACTAAAAGTGGTAGTAACATGGGGAGAAAACGGTATCACGAGATCATGCCAACGAACCTTCCGACAGAGATTCAAATATAAGAGCGTTGTGGGCTGGCCACCACAGAAACTGTGTATCATCTGCCTTAGTAGAGTGCAGTATTTGACCTATATAAATATGTCGAGCCACTATTTTTCTATAGAAATATTTGAACCGCTAATACCGTATTTTTAGCGCAGTGGCCCTACGAAAAACTGGTACAATTTGTGAAGTGCCTGTATATTCATCTATTTGGCTAGGTTAGTTAATGTTTGGTAATAGCATGATCTAAGAATACCTCTAATGTATTATCCTGAGAAAATCTCAGACTCCTCAAATAGCAAGCCATATAAGTGATTGGCTGGTTTTGTCATGACCCGCACCCGATATAGGGACACGAGTACGTGGGTACGTCCAGCCTACGCCGCAGCATCGGCGGTTGAACGTTGTTTAGGTCACAATACTAACTAATCAATCTCATACGAGTATCTAACTCCATAAGGAGATACAGATATCACAATATAATATGGAAATACTTAATCACAAAAACTAAAGCACGAAAGATATCGAAGAAAATAAATGAAATACAACACAAGTCTAAACAACAAAAATAGTCTAACCTGCAAATAATAACATCCAAATCTCCAAGTATGCCTGAACAAGTCCTCTAAGTCGCAGTCTAAAAAATTATTTCCAGTCAGGATAGAGCGAAGTACAACCTAAATAACAGTTCTAGTTAATTAATAAGGACTATAAAACAATAAATAAATGATGCTATATACTGAAAGAAACAATAAATAGATGCAGTGGTAAATAGTAAAGAGAACAGGCAATAGACAATATGGCATAGTCAGTGCATATATGAAATAAAGAGAAAGAGCTACAATATCATATACGGGTGATGTAGTATATGAAACTGAAATGAAGAACTGTAATTATTCTAAGTATTTAAAATATCAGTCTATCATGTGATCAGCTTGGGACAAGATCAGGCTTGTTACATATGATTAGATATGATTCATGTAAGGTCAGGCTAACCATCTGGTAAGCTATGATGCAAGTAATGGTCAGGCTAATCATATATAACAGGCTATGAGGCATGTAATGGTCAGGCTGCACCCGACGTGAGGTATGGGTTGAGCTATGATGCATGTAGAGTTGGATATGATCACATAATCTACTAATATTTCCTCTGCCCCCAACTAGTATAGTGGATCCAACCATGACACGTTACGATACACGATCAATGTCCAATATATTATGTACAATGTCTAATATCAATATCGTGTACAATATCAATACGATAGCTAATGTAACATCTCATGACTGCAGATCTAATCTACATACTAGTCCGTGGAGCACAGTGTCAGAATCAGATTTAACATTTCTAAATACTTGAATTATAAAAATTATCAAATAACAAAAATTATCAGATAATGTACTCGCCTGTGGTCCTGAGCGGGCGATACCAATATCCTGTTTTTGAAGTGTTGTCTGAATAATCCAACAGTCCTATAGACATAATATAATAATAATATAGCATTAGTTGTTACACTAGCACACACCCAAACATAATTACACTGAACTCGGAGACTATGCTAGGGGTGATACTGGTCCTCTAGCAGGGTCAAGTGTGCGTCTAAATGCACGGGTGTCAGGTCTTTGATTACTGTGCATAACAAGACAGTAACTGGCACTAACACATGTCTAGCCAGTATGTTAGTGTACACGAGGCAGACAGTTCACTAACACCTAGGGTCATGCAAATACATATAAATACGGGACAACCACAATTATCACTTATGGTCATACAATATCTATAATACTGCTATACATAGTACTAGCAATCAATTTCCATGGAATATATATATAAAACTAACTATTATACACACATGCACGCACACGCAACTGGTTACTGGGTTCACCAACACAGGGTCACATAATGCACATCAACTAAACTATCATGAAGCAATATGCTAATCCCTAATAGCATTCACACAAGTACACATAAAATCATGAGGGAAGGCAGTTCGAACCTGTGCGTGCACCACAGGATCGAGGGAGACTAATTCTGACCGGAGACGGTGCTCGGGCTCCGGCGAGGGTGGCTACGTGGTCGTGAGAAGGTCGATGGTTATCGACGATGGTGATGATGATGATGATGGTGATGATGATGATGGTGGTGATGTTGATGATGATGATGATGACGATAAGGGAGTCGAGGTGGTCGTTGGTTGTTGGAGGAGTCTAGCGGAGAGGAGTCAGGGAAGAGGCCGGAGGAAGGTGTGGTCGTGAGGTAAAGTCGGGGATGGCCGACGGTGGGCTGTTGTTCGTCAGAGGGATTGACTGCTGGCGGGATGCTGGTCGGGGACGATGGAAGAGAACGGGGATGGTATCAGGTCGGGGATATGGTGGTGTTGACGTGGGGAAGATGGCGACGGGTCATTCGCTGCACGGGGGTGAGGGGAGTCATGGCAGGATGGAGTCGGTGTCGGTCTCAGGCGGAGGATGGTCGTGAACAGAGGGGAGAGGGGAAGTCGGGGACTCGGCAGCGGTGATGAGGTTGCTGCTGGGTTTTCTCAGAGGAGACTGTCGGGGATGGAGGCGGTGGCGGATGGTGCTCAGGTAGACTGCCAGTGCTCGGGGAGGAGAGGTGTTGATGGTGATAGTGCTGTTGGGCTCCGGCGGGGGAAGGTCGGGAAGAGGATGAGTCAAAGTAAGAGGGATTAGATGTTGGGTGTTGGCAGGATCCGGCATGGTCCGGCGGGGCCTGCAGTCGATGGTGACTGTGGGTCGACGGGGATGATTGATGTGGTCAGGAAGAAGACGTGGTGGAGAAGGCCGGGGTCGGCGGGTGATGTTCAGGCGGTGCTCGAAAGGGGAGAGGAAGTCGGGGTCATGACAGGGGGGGCTCGACGGAGATGGTATTTCGCGGTGGAGGGTGACGGGGATGAGATCGGCTGCTCGTCATCGGGTTGGCGAGGTGGTGGCGGTGATGTTAATGGTGGAGATGGTGGTTGTGGTGGGGACTCGGGGGTTTGCTGATAGGGCGGAGGATCCGACGGGTGATCACCGGAGGGAGGCTGCTGCTGGGCTCCGGCGGAGGAGGCCGACGGTAATGGCAGGCCGGGAAGAGAGATGATGAAGGAAGAAGTGGTTTAGGGTTTGTAGTTTGAGGGATGTGATGATGATGTAAAAATTTAATGGAGGAAGAGTTTGCATGTAGAAGAGAATATGGGTGCTAGCCTAGGGATTAGGGCCGGCCAAGTACTCCTTGGGATGGGGCTGGCTCATTGGGAAGGGGTGAGGATGTGTGATATATATAGGAGGGTGTGTGTGGTGAGGATGGTGCTTCCTTTTGAATGAATGGCCAAGATTTAATATGAAGGAAAGTGCACAAACCAAAAGGGAGAGAGAGAGAGAGAGAGAGAGAGTTGGACCGGTCAAAGAAGGAGGGAGTTGTTTCTTCATATGTTGGGTCCAATGGGAGGTGGACACCTCATTGCACTTTTGCATAAAAGTCCTCAACAATTGGAAAATTATACAGAAAGTGGAAATTAGGATTTAATGAGGGGAAACACCAAGTTTGGTGTGATGTAGTAGATGAAAAGGGTGTGTGGTGTTTAGTATGAGTCTTGAGGGTGTGAATGGGGGTTTGGTTTGGTGTTGGGTCTAGTTTTGGGTTAAGTTGGGTCCTTACAGCAATTTAATTAAAATTAATGTCAATGGTGTTCTAAGATTAATTGGAAGTACATAGGGTTAAAATTATGTGGGACACAAGTGTCAAGGACGTAGAAGACTCAGAATAGAATATTGTCATAATTTGGGTTGCACAAAATGGATCAAGATTGTGTCTCCAATTTTGATTGGAACGCACAAAGATACAAGTCAAATTTATTTGGAATTAAAAATAAACGTCTGCGATGAATATTATGCAACTAAAATGAAGTACAAGAGGGCATATATATGAGTTACACAAAGGTCAGAATGGAAAACGGGCACGTCTAGGAAAATGTGTAAAATTTGTTGGAAGTCAAAAGCTAGTGTAGCGCTCCAAATATCGAAGCAACTGTAAGGTACAATAATTAAATAAAATCACAATAATAATTTATAACCTCAATATTTTATCCCAAAAATTATTAATTAAAATACCCTATAATTTGGTCAGGGGTTCATCTAATGGGATTCTAGGTCTAGTCTACTAACTCATGCATTAAAGAATACTATATATATATATATATATATATATATATATATATATATATATATATATATATATATATATATATATATATATATATATATATATATATACACATATCATGCAATTATTTAAAATAAATACACATATAATGACAAGTCTACCCCCCCTAGAAAAAGTTTGTCCTCAAAATTTAAGATCCTCAATAGTTGTATTTATTTATTTATTTATTTATTTATTTATTTATTTATTTATTCATTTATTACCATCAAAATTTAAATTCATCAAACCATATAATCATGAAGTAAATCCATATTGTTATTTCACAAAATTTTCAAAATTCTATAAATATCACATTCCTGAAAATCTTCAAATTTAAAATCAAATGTCATTCTTATCACAATCTCCTCCAAAATTTTAAGTTAATAACTAAATAATCAAAAAAATTTAATATCCAATCCTCTAATTTTAAATCCAATCAATGCATATTTATAAAATTTGAAATCTTATCCCAAAATTTGAATTCAAACACCAATCAATTTGTGATCTTATTCCTCGATTCTTTTTTCATACAATACTCAAACACTGTAATACTTACGAAGTCTTCAAATACAACATTCAAAATATAAATTTTTAAATTTATATCTTGCAGTCAAATAAATATAATGATAATCTTCTTAAATTTCTTAAAATTTAATGACAAATTCAATCATATCTTAATCTTCATAAAAATTAATAATTTAACAAAATCGTCAATTCTGCCATATTAAGTTCTTAACTCTTTATTTAAATTAATGTTTATCCTTGAAATTTAAGGCACATTGTCTCTTTCTGTCCAGTCATAATATCTTCATTAATTCTTTACTACGGTCAAACCCCCAATAATCAAGGTCTAAAAAAAATCCTACCTTCACTCATACAACATTAAATCTAGATAAAACATACATGGTTATGGTCTCTTTTGTTATGGTATTGCAGTCTCTGTCAGGATGTACTACTAACTATATTCTAGCAAGAAAATTATTGATACAAGTTACGGTACTAAGAAATCAATCAATCAAATAGACGAAAAAGGAACAGAAGGAAAGAAAAGAACAGAACCTGCTAACCCATCACCTGGACATCTTCAATCTCTAACATATACTTAACTCTGGCATATTCACTCACTAATTCCTATCCCTATACACTGATACCCATATCAACTAATCACTAGTCCATAAGATATCCATGGATACATCCACATGGCACACACATGTCTATTAATACCAAAATCTGATACCAAGAACCTCTAACACAACCACAGGTCAAATTTTATCCAAAGTTTAATACATCTATCCCTTTAGGTACTACTGTTTCTACTACTAGCACACCCACTGCTAGCTTTCTTACCTACTGCAATCGTTTATACTAGTTGTTCTTATCACTCAAGTGCACACCAAGTGCAACACACCACACTAAGTATTGCTCTCTCTAATACAACTCTAGATGGACACCCAAGTCATTTTGCAGTACCATCTCAAGCATGCTCAAGCCAACAGATCCTTATACATGCACATCATCTACTCATATACTAATATACATTTCTTACCCACATCTATCTAAGTATACATATATATACTCACAGTCTCTAACACTCAAGGTACACACAAATACACCAGTTGTCTACACCCCTCAACTGTGTACTAAATATTGCACTGCCTAGATTACTTGTACTATTATTTCTAATAATTTTCTATCCATATTAACCAATACACCAATCTAATATTATCACACAAGGTACTTACTGTTACTAGAACATTGCTCAAATAATCCTTGATATAGAAATATTAGCACTCTTGGTATGGTAACACTAGCTTCATCATTAGATCACCTCATCACACTCACTAGAACTCATGATCACTTGCAATAGTTATTAACTTCTATAATGCACATGCTTCACTTCACTCCCAAAGGCAGACATATGGTTTTATATCTCGATTGATGTATAAGTATCTCCCCTTAACCTTTTATAGACTGATACACTAATCAGTGATATACTGCATACCTTCCATGACTAATTTTGATATTTCTCAACCCATGGCACACTATTGGAATTTTCTAATACTCATGCTTCCACTTTCATAAACTTCCACGCTGACGCTCAATACCCATTGTGCATCCTGCACATAATTTCTAGACACTCTTTCATCTATTGCTTCTAACCCATCACTGGCCTCAATATCAGGTGATACATCCATCATTCATCATATACCGGTACACTCATATCTAATCACATCAGGGTCCTACCTTTATCTGTAACACAAGTCTTACAACTTAGTATAATGTACTCTTATTCCCTCACACTCTCTTATACACTTATGGGTACCCTCCTACTATGGCACACTCATTAATACCCTTTATGTATATACTTTTCTTTATTCTTGACACACCTAAGTATCAACCACCAAATTGAACATCATACTCCATTAATTTTTAACACAATTTCCTTGATACTTAATTGTGTACATGGATCACCCAACTACATGAATTCATGACTATCCAGGACTGGCATGCTGTCTCTGATACTAACTCCTGGAACCATCATTGATACTCTTTACTCCCCCTTTACCTATCGTACCAATACTAACTATAATGACACCTATCATAGAACTATTGCTACAAGGTACTACGTTATGGGTTATCTCTAAATTGATGTCTACTGCTCACATGTCCAACCAAGAAACACTTACAGACTCACAAGCCACACTCCAAACAGTCAACACTAATACTCAAGACACAGACCTAATTATAAGTCACCAATTATCACACTAACAAGGAACCCTAATGGAAAGAAGCTTTATAAGGAACTGGACTAAGGACTGAAGGTATCTCTACTGCTAGCAAAGAAAATGTTGCAACAAGGTCCAATAATAACAGAAGTAGATAAATATTGAGATAATACTTTAAGAACCAATTTAAGATACAATCTGATAATCATACGCGTCTGTCTGAAATCATGACACTCAGAATCCTCGCCACGCCAGTAAGCATAGCGGCGATAAAAGATAGTTTCCATAACTTAGGTATGCAACTATATAATCATGTCGTCTAGAATCCTTGCTGTGCCGACTAGTATAGCTGCAAAAAATTCTAAATTTTATAAAGATATGTACATCCGAAGTCAGGTACCTACGTTTCTGATATGCCAGCTAATATGGCTGCGATAAATTCTAGGCTCCATAACCAAAGCAGACGTTTTACCTTTCTCACTGTACTCATCAACATATGTCATCAGATGATACCATAAATTTTAGTCCATAAAGTTTATCTCGATATGAAATCAAACTCAACAACGACACCAAGAATTAAATTTAACAACTGATCAACAAGAATCAAATTCAATAGCAACAAGTGAGAGCGAACGGAACAAGGGAAGAAGATTTAAATTAGAAATTATAATAAGATTCTCAAGGATCGTCCTAGGAATCTCTCAAAATTTGTGATTGAGTATCCTCTCTCATCCTAGTATCCTACATCCTATATCCTATCGCAGGCACGCAGTAGTACAACTAAGACGTCGCACTACCACGACATCGTACTACTTGTGAAGCCTGACCTGCATGGGCCGCCACTAAAAATTTGTTACGACCCGCACCTAATATAGGGGCACGAGTATGTGGGTACGTCTAGCCTACGCTGCAGCATCGACGATAGAATACTATCTAGGTCACAATACTAACTAATCAATCTCACACGAGTATCCAACTCCATAAGGAGATACAGATATCACAATATAATATGGAAATACTCAATCACATAAACTAAAGCACGATAAGATATCGAAGAAAATAAACGAAATACAACACAAGTCTAAACAACAAAAATAGTCTAACCTGCAAACAATAACATCCAAATCTCCAAGTATGCCGGAATAAGTCCTCTAAGTCGCAGTCTAGAAAAATATTTTCAGTCAGGATGGAGCGAAGTACAACCCAAATAACAGTTCCAATTAATTGATAAGGACTATAAAACAATAAATAGATTATGCTATATACTAAAAGAAACAATAAATAGACGTAGTGGCAAATAGTAAAGAGAACAGGCAATAGACAATATGGCATAGTCAGTGCATATGTGAAATGAAGAGAAAGAGCTACAATATCATATACGGGTGATGTAGTATATGAAACTGAAATGAAGAACTGTAACTATTCTAAGTGTTTAAAATATCAGTATATCATGTGATCGGCTTGGGACAAGATCAGGCTTGTTACATATGATTAGCTATGATTCATGTAAGGTCAGACTAACCATCTGGTTAACTATGATGCGAGTAATGGTCAGGCTAATCATATATAATAGGCTATGAGGCATGTAATGGCCAGGCTGTACCCGACGTAAGATGTGGGGTAAGGTATAATGCATGTAGAGTTGGGTACGATCACATAATCTACTAATATTTTCTCTGCCCCCAATTAATACAGTGGATCCAACCATGACACTTTACGATACACGATCAATGTCCAATATATCATGTACATATCTAATATCAATATCATGTGCAATGTTAATACGATAGCCAATATAACATCTCATGACTGCAGATCCAATCTATATACTAGTCCGTGTAGCACAGTGTCAGAATTAAATGTAATATTTTTGAATACTTGAATTATAGAAATTATCAAATAATGGAAATTATCAGAGAATGTACTCGCCTGTGGTCCTGAGCGGGCGATACCAATATCCTGTTTCTGAAGTATTGTCTGAATAATCCAACAGTCCTATAGACATAATATAATAATATAGCATCAGTTGTTACACTAGCACACACCCAAACATAATTACACTGAACTCAGAGACTACGCTATAGGTGATACTGGTCCTCTAGCAGGGTCAAGTGTGCGTCTAAATGGACTGGTGTCATGTCTTTGATTACTGTGCATAACAAGATAGTAACTGGCACTAACACATGTCTAGCCAGTATGTTAGTATACACGAGGCAAACAGTTCACTAACACCTAGGGTCATGCAAATACATATAAATACGGGACACCCACAATTATTACTTATGGTCATACAATATCTATAATACTGCTATACATAGTACTAGCAATCAATTTCCACGGAATATATATATATCAAACTAACTATTATACGCATACGTACACACACGCAAATGGTTACTGGGTTCACCAACACAGGGTCACACAATGCACATCAACTAAACTATCATGAAGTAATATGCTAATCCCTAATAGCATTCACACAAGTACACATAAAATCATGAGGGAAGGTAGTTCGAACCTGTGAGTGCACCACAGGGTCGAGGGAAGCTGATGCTGACCGAAGATGGTGCTCGGGCTCCGACGAGGGTGGCCGCGTGGTCGTGGGAAGGTCGAGGGTTATCGACGATGGTGATGATGATGGTGGTGGTGGTGGTGGTGGTGGTGATGATGATGGTGATGATGATGATGATGATGATGATGGTGTTGATGATGATGGTGATGTTGATGATGGTGATGATGACGATGGGGGAGTCGAGGTGGTCGTCGATTGTTGGAGGAGTCCGGCAGAGAGGAGTCAGGAAAGAGGCCGGAGAAAGGTGTGGTCGTGAGGTAAAGTCGGGGATGGCCGACAGTGGGCTGCTGCTCGTCGGAGGGATTAACTGCTGGAGGAATGCTGGTCGGGGACGATAGAAGAGAACGGGGATGGTAGCAGGTCAGGGAGATGGTGGTGTTGATGTGGGAAAGATGGCGGCGGGTCGTTCACTACACGGCTGTGAGGGGAGTCATGGCGGGATGGAGTCAGTGTCGGTCTCAGGCGGAGGACGGTCATGAACAGAGGGAAGAGGGAAAGTCCGGGACTCGGCAGCGGTGATGGGGTTGCTGCTGGGTTTGCTCAGAGGAGATGATCGGGGATGGAGGGGGTGGCAGTTGGTGCTCAGGCGGACTACCGGCGCTCGGGGAGGAGAGGTGTTGATGGTGATAGTGCTGTTGGGCTCTGGCGGGGGAAGGTCGAAAAGAGGATGAGTCGAAGGAAGAGGGATCGGCTGATGGGTGTTGGCGGGATCCGACGGGTCCTACAGTCGATGGCGGCTGTGGGTCGACGGGGATGATGGATGTGGTCGGGAAGATGACGTGGTGGAGAAGGCCGGGGTCGGCGGGTGATGTTCAGGCGGTGCTCGAAAGGGGAGAGGAAGTCAGGGTCGTGACAACGGGGGGCTCGATGGAGATCGTTTTCCACGGTAAAGGATAACGAGGATGAGATCGGCTGCTCGTCGTCGGGTTGGCGAGGTGGTGGCGGTGATGTTAATGGTGGAGATGGTGGTTATGGTGGGGACTCGTGGGTTTGCTGACAAAGCGGAGGATCCGGCGGGTGCTCACCTGAGGGGGGCTGCTGTTGGGCTCCGGTGGAGGAGGCCAGCGGTGATGGCAGGCTGGGAAGAGAGATGATGAAGGAAGAAGTTGTTTAGGGTTTGTAGTTTGAGGATGTGATGATGATGTAAAAATTTATTGGAGAAAGAGTTTGCATGTAGAAGAGAAGATGGGTGCTAGCCTAAAGATTAGGGCTGGCCAAGTACTCCTTGGGATGGGGTTGGCTCATTGGAAAGGGGTGAGGATGTGTGATATATATATAGGAGGGTGTGTGTGGTGAGGATGGTGCTTCCTTTTGAATGAATGGCCAAGATTTAATATGAAAAAAAGTGCAAAAACCAAAAGGGGGAGAGAGAGAGAGAGAGAGAGAGAGAGAGTTGGACCGGTCAAAGAGGGAGGGAGTTGTTTCTTCATGTGTTGGGTCCAATGGGAGGTGGACACCTCATTGCACTTTTGCATAAAAGTCCTCAACAATTAAAAAATTGTACAGAAAGTGGGAATTGGGATTTCATGAGGTAAAACACCATGTTTGGTGTGATGTAGTAGATGAAAAGGGTGTGTGGTGTTTAGTATGAGTCTTGAGGGTGTGAATGGGGGTTTGGTTTGGTGTTAGGTCTAGGTTTGGATTAAGTTGGGTCCTTACACAAATTTAATTAAAATTAATATAAATGGTGTTCTAAAATTAATTGGAAGTACATAGGATTAAAATTAGGTGGAACACAAGTATCATGGACGTAGAAGACTTAGAATAGAATATTGCCATAATTTGGGTTGCACAAAATAGGTCAAGATTGTGTCTCCAATTTCGATTGGAACACATAAAGATGCAAAGTCGAATTTATTTAGAATTAAAAATAAATGTCTGTGATGAATATTGTGCGACTAAAATGAAGAAAAAGAGGGCATATATATGAGTTACACAAAGGTCAGAATGGAAGACGGGCACGTCTAGGGAAAAGGTGTAAAATTTGTTGGAAGGCAAAAGCTAGTGTAGCGCTCCAAATATCGAAGCAACGGTAAGGTGCAATAATTAAATAAAATTACAATAATAATTTATAACCTCAATATTTTATCCCGAAATTTTTTAATTAAAATCTATAACCCTATAATTTGGTCAGGGGTTCATCTAGTGGGTTTCTAGGTCAAGTCTACTAACTCATGCATTAAAGAACAATATATATATATATATATATATATATATATATATATATATATATATAATATATACACATATCATGCAATTATTTAAAATAAATACACACAATACTTATAATATATAAAAAGACAAAACTACCCCTATTTTAGGATGTGGTAGTGACAGATTTTATTAATTGGACTTGGTTGTGATTGTATTATTCTGTTATTAGCCTAGGAAAATGGACTATCATAGTGTGGTGGATTCAACCATTGTCCGTGTTTTGTTGTAGGGTTGGACCTTTGTGATAGGATATGTCATGGACCTACGCCACAATGCAGAACTATTATATATATTTATTGCTTTAGGTTTTGTTCTTCTTTTCGTGCTTCCTTTGTGGTACTTGCTATTTTGGGTCTAATCACACTGCTTTTGCATGGCCAGGTTTTGACCCAACATCGGAGGATCCAACGTACTTTCTCTCGACTTATGTCCCGTACCAGGAACATGGTCGCCGAGGATAACAAGTGGGTTTCTTTATTCACTTCTAGTCTTTTGTAAACTATATTCGTTTGGGCGTCTAGCCAACCGACACCTATTAGCCGACAAATCTGGATACTATTTCCTTACATGACTGTATATATATTCAGACCGCAGCTGACTCACTATCATGTATACTTTGATCTTGCATCTGGCACATCATTATGTATCGTCAGATCTCTAAAGAAAATTTTGATGTGGCATTTGGGATGCCTTACTACTTATTCTGAAGTGTTCTATATTATTGGTTCTTGTGTGAATGATTGAGACATAAAAGTTCTTAATTCTAGGAGACTTGATTGTAGTATTCACCCCCTTGTTTAGTTATAATCGTGATCGTCGTACGACGTATAGTACCTTGTAAGGGATATCTGGCCGTGTCTGTCTCCGTATTCTGGTACTGGGACGTGACAGTGCAAAAAGTAATAGGTCTACCAAAGATCCCTTAGTGGTATATCCTCAAGAAAAGCAAACAGTTCACGTCCATATTACCTCTGAACTATGAGATGCCCATTTTCCCATTCAAAGAAAATAGCTATGTTCATATTACCTCTGGCTCTTTTCCTTTTCTTCCACAAAAATACCATTATTGTACCTAACCGCTCAATATGACTATCATTTATCTTATGTCCACGTGACCTCTAAGCTATCATCCTTACATCCTCCCCAGTAAAGTTTGACATGTCCTTATTACCTATGAGCAAACCCCCCACTTGACTATCGATTATCACGTCCATATTACCTTTGATATCGGTCGTCATCTAAACTTATCACCAGTACTTAAATCTAGGTACGCCAGCGTTGTTAAGTCCACAAAATCTGTAATGTCCATATCACCTCTTATAGGGCTTGTCGCGAATCTATTACTTGCACTCAGGTGCACAAGAAGTAATGGGTTCAAAAAATCTATCACGTCCATATCACCTCTGATAGCGTTTTCACTTCGAACTTATTACTTGAACCCAAGTACGCAAAAAGTAATAAGGTCCACCAAAAAGTCTTCCAGTAGAATATTCTTAACAAACTACGGTGTTATGCTATGTCCATATTACCTCTATCACAATACCCAAAGTCCACAACATGCAATATGACAAATACAAAGAAGAAATTCCAAAAAATGAGAGACTTTATTGATTAATATTCAAAATCATGAGTACATATGTTGGAAATCTATTTTTAAGGGTTTGTTATTAGTATTCAAGGTCATGAGTACATATGATAAAAATCCATTTTTAAGGGTTTCCATGAAGTCTCGCTGACACGAATCTTTTTCCATTAGAAGTGTCCCTCCATACTGTTGTTGCTACCTACACAAGTAGAGCCAGTAGCAAAGCTCAATGCTTTCTGGATCATCCCTCCACAGTACAAACCTCAGTATATGGAAAATAATCCATACTGATGGATAGCAAGGGAGGAGAAAGAACGGACGCTCTACAACTATGTGGGAAGACTGAAGACAGAAATGACAATTAATCCAAATTATGTCAACAACACCGCAGGGCCCCGGCCGGTAGCAAGCCGCATAAAGGGGAGAAATGCATCTAGCACACTACATAAACAGGGACAGCTCCACGCATGATGCAGGATGTTCACCGTCGTCTCTTGGATTAGTTTTTGGCAAAAAATTGTCGCAGAAGGTTCGCATTCTCTTCGAATGACAATTTTTATGATATCCTTCCATGCTCCATCATATGCACCGCAAAGGGTGGTAAAACCTTCATAAAGATAACACATATCAGTCTCAACAAAGATTGCAAAAGTGTACAGCAGCCGCATGCCGCTTCCAAGTCGCAACCACACGCATGAGGGAACGTCTCGAGATAGCTAAGTCTGCACGGATGAGCAAGAGGAGGTCTCTTCCATGCAGCTAAGCTACAAATAGGCTCTGCGTGCATGTTGCAAATAAGTTCCCATCCAGGCGACCAAGCCACATATAGGCTCTGTGCGCATGTTGTAGATGGTTGCTCATCCATGCGGTAGACTTTTGTGGTGGGGGGGTGCGCTTATTCTAGATTATTTCTCATCCACGATGTGAGGCCGTATACTTGTGTCTCTTGTCCCTGCCACCTTGACACACCCCTACTTCCAAAGAGAACATCAACATTGGGGGGCCACAGATTGACATCGCTCTGGATAAACCCCTCGGTGAGATGGATAGTAGCCATCGATATCTTCTTTAGCAAAAGAGGGGGGAGCCAAAAGAAAAATGTTATCCTCCTCCCTAGCCTGCCTATTTATAGGCTCCTTGGGCGCATAAGATTGAGGCAATTAACCAGACAGTTATGAGGATAACCTTGATGCCTCGATTTGTGTGATCCATATTTATCTTCTCAAAAACTGCCATTGACTCAGAGTCCCAAGAAATCTACTCAAGGACCGAGCCGAATCCTGCATTAAATAGAAATTTTACAGCCTGGCAAAGACTCGTTCATGTAGCCCATCATCCATGCGTCCCAAGGTCCTTTCCTCCATGCTTCTTGTTTAAAGTATTCCAAACTTATCATTTTAAAAACTTTGAAGGCGGTCTTGTAGAAGCATAAAAAATCTGGATCCATGCAACCAACAACCATGCGCCCTAATATCGACCCAGAAGAAATTAGGCCACAGAATGACCATGCGGCCAAGAAAAAATGGATCAACCATGTGCCCCAATATTGGCCACATAAAGGCCTGACACAAAGATTTTTTCTAAGACGTGATCCGGACAAAAAGGATTTTCTGAATGCCACAAAAAATGTGAGCACACTAAGCGACAAGAAACTTTCGTCGGAGTAATAATGACTCCTGATAGGCATGCAGCACCACGTGTACAACACGACAAAGGCTCCATGAGTCCCAAACTCTATGCGCCACATGCGTCTCTGGCCCTATGAGTTCAGACTCTATGCGTCCCATGCGTCTTTGTCCCCATCCGTTTCGAACTCCATGCGTCCCATGCGTCTCTGGCCCCATGCATTCCAGACTCCAAATGTCCCATGCGTCTCTGGCCCCATGGGTCCCGGACTCAATTCGTCCAACATGGAAGGATTTTCTAAGATAAAATATTTTTGTTACGACTGAAGTAATTCTTTTCAACTAAATGTGGGTCACGTGTCAAGCTAATCAAGTCACGCGAACAAAAGGCAAAAAATGCCCAGATCTTCAGCAAATCGCAACAAACGTCCATATGGTAGCTCAGCCTGGACTCAACTACATCCTATTAAGGATGTACACGTGGCAACCTGCCCATCGTATGCGCCTACAGTAGCAACCGCATCTTGTTGAATGAGCCCCCTTACGGCCATAAAACAGAAGCTTATGCGACACTTATAGCCCATTAACATGATCGCTATAAATAGGAGCAACTTAGACATTCAAAAGGTTGGTTGGCTTTTTCTGCTTCAGAGGCTATACCCCTCTAGTCTAGCTACGTATGTGCACATAAGCTCAAGAAAGAGAGAAAAGAAGAGAGCATCCCTTATTCACTTGTTGGACCATCAACGGAGTAAGAGAGTCACTGCAGTACTCGATCTCCATCGTCACATTACCTAGATTAAAAATATTGTACTTAGATTTTTTGTCTAGGATCTCTTTGTACTTTTTTTTGTTAAACGAAAGTTTTCCAAACTCAACTTCAATGGAAAACAAATATCATATTCACGTAAAACATGTAATATAGCTTAACCAATTGCAAATCCAGTATATGGATATTTCAACGGTCTTAGACAAACAATTTATTTTTTAAAAATCTATTTCATATCTATATAATATGTCGTGATACAAACAAAAGGATAATTTTGTTTATTCGTGCATATATCAGAAGTTAAAGAAAATTTACTAACATTTATAATACTTTCTTTCAAAGTTTCCTTTTCATTTTCAAATTTTTTTTATAATTTTTTCTCTGATAGTAGATCTAAAAACTTTAGTAAAAAAAGAATTTATAGTATTACTTGCATAATCATAATATGATTCACTCTCACCAAATGTAAAAGATTGTTCATCACAGATCATATATTTTGTTAGCTTTGTTTTGTTACGGACAGCAGAATAAGTAAAGTTTTTGACGGAATATCCTTGAGGATCGGTGCTTAATTGTGTTTGCCTAGTATGTAACGTGTCTTTGTCATGACAACTTTCATAGTGTCTCTTCATAGTGCTTGTACCGTCATTTTTTCTATTTAAATATTTTTTTACATTTCTTGTATTATGCACCTCTAGGTATTGATTTTTGGCCTTTCAGATCTAAATCTTCTTTTCTCTCACTATGGGTAACAAATAATATATATCAAAAAAATTCATAAAACTGATTTTTTTTCTAGTTGAAACATTAATGCTTCTAATCTCTGGAGGTGATATTTGTGTCAGTGGCACAAAAAATTCAAAAATATTAGAATAATAATTCTCATCAAAATTATTATAATAATCATAATATTGTTCTGAAACACCTTGATAGAGGTTGTTAGAACTAGTAGCATTATTATGTTCCATATTTAAAAAATTAATTTAAAAAATAGGAATTTCAAATTAAAAAATAAAAAGAGAGAAGAAAACTAACTACTCAAATTTTAATATCAAAAAACTAAAATTTTAATATTAAAAAAAACTTAAACCTCAACTTGATTTTAATATATTTTTTTCTAGTTGAAACATTAATGGTTCTAATTTCTGGAGGTGATATTTGTGTCGGTGGCACAAAAACTTCAGAAATATTAGAATAACAATTCTCATCAAAATTGTTAAAATAATCATAATATTGTTCTGAAACACCTTGATAGAGGTCGTTAGAACTGGTAGCATTATTATGTTCCATATTTAAAAAACTAATTTATAAAATAGGAATTAAAAATTAAAAATTAAAAGAGAGAAGAAAACTAAATAATCAAATTTCAATATCGAAAAACTAAAATTTTAATATTAAAAAAACTTAAACCTCAACTTGATTTCCTCCAAAGTCAGACATAGAATTGTTGTAACTTTGGTTGTTGATCAAGTTGAAGCCTCTAGAAAGTAGTACTTCAGTCTCCAGAAAGTTGCACTCTAGTCTCCGGAAATATCATAGTCATATCCTTTTTTCCTTTTCCTTTTCCCTAATCATTTAGTTAAAAAAAATGATTTATAGAAGAATAAAAAATCATGCAGGCTGCATAGAGCTCATGTACCCTCAAAGTGATAGTAGACCGCATAGGAGCCACAAAGAACCCATGCCAAGGGGTCCATAAATAACCCATGCGGCCAGAACAGCCAAAGAGGAAGCCGCATAGCAGCATTCATGCGGCCTGAACAACCACGAAGTAAGGTACCGCATAAGATCCCTTGACACAATATTCAATGCCTGTCAGAGTGAGTTCTGACACACCACTTAGCACACAGAACGCTCCGAGATTAGGGGAAAAGGTGGCTCATAAAATAACGAAAAGTCACATCAGTGCATTAATGACTTTGTCAGATGTGCCATGCCACGTGTTCCCTCATATGCGGATACGGCCCTATGCGGCCTCGTCGTCATGTGGCCATAGTGTCCATCCGACTAAGGCTAGAAGAGATCTCGCATGCGGCCACAATGCCATACGGCCGAAGTATCCATAAGACCAAAGAATAGCACATATGCGGCCAAGACGTTATGCGGCCTAGATGTTATGCAATATCTTTCCGTTATAATCGGAGGGATCCTTACACAATCAGTGCAGACCACGTGTCCAGCTGACCGTGTCACGCACACAATGGAGTTAAAAATGATCCAAAGATCTTATCAATAGCATATCCCAACCGAGGCCACATGGCAGCATGCCTGTGGTATGTGGCTACAGTTGCAACCGTATTCTATTGAAGGCGCCCTATATGGCTACCAAATAGAGGCATATGCGACACCTATAGCCCATCAGCAGGACGGCTATAAATAATAAGGGTAGCATGCCTCACAAGCCCGGCTAGCCACGTACGTCCATACAGGCTCAAGAGAGAGAAAGATAAGAAAGCATCCTCATTCCTTCGTCGGACCATCAACGGAGTAAAGGAGTCATTGTAGTACTCGATCTCCATCGTCACATTCCCAGATCAAAAATATTGTACTTAGATCTCGTGTCTAGGATTTCTTTATACTTTTTATTTGTTATTAAATAAAAGTTTTCCAAACGTACATTTAATGGTGAACAAGATGGAGACTCTGCTGGGGACATCATTCTCCCTTGATGAGAAGGTCGTGACGCAGTCCGATGCGTCGAAGCTGGGTTCGACCCAGAAGATGCTAGTTGTACGCTTCGACCAGTAAGCCTTCGAAAAAATTCTCTGAGGGCAGCACTTCGCCAAGTCTGGCAAAGCCTAAGAAGGCCCGCAGGACATGGGTAGACAATGCCGCTGCGCCTCACCCAACTACGGAGCATGCACTCCCCATCTCTCTCCCTGCCACAGAAGATGCATATCATGCGTCCACGCGAGCTGTCCCCACTCATGCGACAGCCTTTTCTTACAAGAAAAGTGATCAGTACTTGAGCTTTGGCAGAGAAAAATACTACGATGCCAGGAGTTCGAGTGCTAAGGCACGTTCCATGCGGTCTCAATAAAGGTCACATAAGAAGGCTCATGCGGCATCAGGCTCCGCCCGCAGGAAGAAGGCTATATGTGGCCTCGATGGCAACAGAAGTTCAGTCTTCGACTGAATCTCATGCGGCGATGGTTCCGCAGGCCATGCTGAGAAAGGGAAAGATATAAACTTGGACTCTTCATATTATATACCGGTGCGTACTAGAATAAGGAAATTTAGCGCAGTACAAGATCGCTAAGCTCAAGCGACTGCTCATCCTATAGACCGTTAGCAGGCACCGCTAACTGTTATACGTGCCCCTGATAAAAAGTTGTACAAAACTGACCCCTGTGTCGATCCCACAGCGGCAAACAAACAGGGTCGATCTCGAAAGTCTTCTATTAACGACTCGGGAAAAGTTCTTGTACGAACCATAGGTCAAGAAGCAAAGGTAACGCCCACACACCCATGTGCTCGGTCTATCCGTGCTCATAACGAGGGTGTAAACGTGAAGCACCCCTCGGTTGACTTGCACAACGTGATCAATCATAAACGTAAAATGAGGAAAATAACTATGACATATGAGGTGTCCTATCTAGGGCATCAATGTGCCAACATTGTCATCAACTGATGTTGTACCAAGGTAGAAGCACCTACAGACAGGCAGTCAATATTCCAAAGATTGTGACTAGAGAACCCATCTGGCAGCATCCCAGAGAGTAGGTGCAAACACCAGAGGAGGAAGAGCTTTCCTTTGCCTCATGTTACTCTTCTTGGAAATCCCCCTCCAAGAGGGTTCAGCGTCGGTTCCTTAAGAATCTTCGTCTCCTCGGAATTTTGGATTGTTGTAGGATTCTGAGGAATCATTACCCCCAGCTTGTAGAGTTATCTGGGGTCTCAAGGAAGGGCTAACCCCAGCAGCTGATAAATTCTTTTTTAAGCACGTACCCAAAAATACTCCTTCTGTGTGCACCGTTGCTTGCCTCCGGTTCCTTGATACGCTAGTTGAGAGTGAAGGATTGGATGTGCTAGACTTTCAGCCTCTAGTGGTAAATATGTGCAAGAAACCTCTAAAGTCATCGATCGCACTAGGGTAGATCTCGGGAAGGACGAAGTGGAGGAGTACATAGCCGCTTATACTAATGTCCTTTCTCTTGACGATGTAATTCCTGAGGATAAGATATCTTATTTTATGAATAAAGGGTTATCTTTGAACTACTCTGATGTTGCACATCTAAGAATATTATATTTCATTGAGCTCGGTCTAGGCCTACAGCTGCATACACAGGTGACTACCACCTATGCAGTGAACCAAATTCTCCCCATTCAAAACTCCTACTTCATAATTCTAGCAAGGAAGAGGAAAGAGAAACTCATTACCTTCGGCAAAGTGAAAAGTCATCAATCCTTCGTTCCAAAAAAACTGGAGCCAGAACTCGATACCAACAAAATACTACATCACCGGTACAGCTCTCAAACCAAGAACCTTATCCAAAAGATGGACTACAATCTGAAAGCCGCTATGGGCTTAAACTATGGCAAATGCCGATGGTTGCCTCTGTATCTGCACGCTCCTGCTAGCAAGTCCGATGATTAATACCATAAGACCAAGCATGGTTTAGGGTACATCATGCCTCCAACAACCCCGAAGGCTCGGATAAAGAAGATTAGTTATACTCTCACTCTTCAGAATCTTCTGCTAGGGACTCCGATATCAATATCGGGGAGATGCTCAAATAAGTGTTGTCTGTCAACATAGTATCAGTTGACCCTGAGGAAGACGATGAAGATCCATCTGAACTCTTTGAAGTATAACCATGGGCCCAATGCCTAGACTCACAGTCGAATATGCAGTTCGAGCAACAGGAACCTTCCACTGAGGACGAAGTCATATAAGTCGATCTGGGTGATGAATCCTTCCCTTAACCTATCTTCATCAGCAAAAGTCTGTCCGATGAGGATCGGGAATCCTTTCTACAGCTCGTCAGGGAGTACAACGATGTCTTTGCCTAGAGTTACGAAGATATGTGAGGATTGGATCCCCATATCATAATCCACAAGCTCAACATCTTGCCAAATGCTAAGCTAACAACAGCAGCAGTGGTTCTATCCAGACATCATTAACGCCATAGAGGCTAAAGTAAATAAACTGATAGCCAGTAGATTCATTCGCGAGAACAACATCCAGATTATGTAGCCAATATTGTGCCCGTCACCAAAAAGAATAAAAAAATTCGGATCTGCATTAACTTTCGAGATCTAAATGTGGCATGCCCGAAGGACGAGTTTTCTCTCCCGATCACGGATATTGATGGATAACACATGTGGCTTTGAACGTATGTCCTTCATGGATGAATTTTTGGGCTATAATCAGATCAAGATGTCCCCAGACTACGAGAAGCATACGTCGTTCCGAACACCAATAGGGGTATATTTCTACACAGTCATTCCCTTTGGTCAGAAGAACGCATGTGCTACAGACCAGCGAGCTATGAGCACAATCTTTCGTGAACATCTGTGCAAGACTGAGGAGTGTTACATTGATGATATCGCTATCAATAGTTGTTATAAATATGATCACCTCTAAGACTTGAGGACTGTGTTTGACCTGAAGCATTCGCACCAGCTCAAGATGAATCCTACCAAATCCTTCCTGGAAGTCTCCAGGACAAATTTCTGGATTTTGTCATAACTTGGAAGGGTATCCACATAGACCCTGAAATGACTAAAACAATCCTTGAAATGCATTCACCAAAGAACCTTAGAGAACTGTGTGGCCTTCAAGGAAGACTGGTATACATCAGGAGGTTCATATCAAAACTCTATGGACGTTTTCAGCCGTTCATTCAGCTCATGAATAAGGAAGTCTTCTTCGTCTGGACTGAAGAATGCCAGCAATTATTTGACGACATCAAGACGTATTTTATAAATCTTCCAATCTTAGTGGCCCCCAATATGGAAAGACCCTTCTTGCTATATGTGTGTGCAATGGATCACTTCCATAGTGCTCTACTAGCCCAGACAAGTGATGTAGGTCATGAGCAGGCCATCTACTATCTCAGCAGAATGATGGTCGACGTGGAGAACATATACAACCCTATTGAGAAGGAATATCTTGCTCTGGTCTTTGCTATCCAGAAGACTCGACATTACGTGACTGGGCAAACAATCTATGTGATCTCGCGAGTTAACCCTCTCAGGGTCCTCGTGACCAAGCCAGGGGCACTTAATTCCCACTTGGCTACATGGGCAATATTGTTGTCACCATACGACATGGTATTCATTCCACAGAAAGTAGTCAAGGGCCAAGCATTGACCGATTTCCTGGCTACCCATCTGATGCTAGAAATGTCAAAACTCTACGATGAGATCCCAGACGAAGTATTGGATTCCAATATGATGATAGGAGAGGCTATTTGGCGAATGTTCTTCGACGGTGCTTCAAGAACTAGGCCCAAAGGCGATATTGTCGCTGAAGTCGGGATAGTGTTGATTTTGCCAGATGATCTAGTCATCAACCGCGGTTACTCTCTCACAGATCCATGCTCTAACAACGTGACAGAGTACAACGCTCTCGTTATCGGGCTCCAACTTGCTAAACAAGTAAGAGTGGACTACTTAGAAGCCTACGGTGACACCAAGTTGATAGTCAGTCAGGTCCGGGGCGAGTATGAAGTCCGATATGAGTATTTGATTCCCTACCACCAAGTTGCGCTTGGCATAATCTTCACTTTAGAGGGGTTCTTCATAAAGCATGTCCCTCGACTGCAAAACTTTGAGGTTGACGCCCTAGTTGGCCTCGCAGCCACTTTAGCTATTCCAGTCAATACTCATGAACTGATCACGTGATTGGCCAAGAACTAGTATGTCCGAAGAACAACCTTTGTCTGGGCTTGAGCTTTCCAGTAGAGACAGACACCAGCACCCAAGATTGGATACTCCCATTTAAGACTATGTTGTCTATGGGATCCTTCCAAATGACCCAAAGGAGGCCACTTATATCATGAGACATACCCTACGGTTCTACTACGATACGGCCATTAAAATAATGTATCATCATTCTTATGAAGGACTTTTACTGTGATGCCTATCAAATACAGAAGCGAAACAAGCACTTTGCGAGGCTCACGATGGGGTTTGCGGTGCCCAACAGCCTGGACCCAAGCTTCAAGACCGCCTCCGGAGTATAGGTTACTATTGGCCGACAATGGTAGCGGATGATGTTTACTATGTGAGGAAGTATCAAGAGTGCGAAATTCAAGCGGACTTCATTCACCAACCCTCAGAATTCCTACATCCAACGATAGCATCTTGATCGTTTGAAGCGTAGGGAATGGATATCATAGGATCGATTAGTCCACCCTCATTTAAGGGACATCGGTTCATCTTGGCTATCACCGACTACTTCTCCAAGTGGACGAAAGTTGTTTCACTCACTGAAGTAAAGACATCAAATATGATCAACTTCATCAAGTATCACGTTATATACCACTTCGGCTTGCCATGTAGGATCATCTACGATAATGGTCCCAAGTTTGCAAGCCATATTTTCTACCGGTTTTGTGACAAAAATCGAATCCAGAATATACCCTCGATTGTCTACAACCCAGCGGCAAATGGTCTAGCAGAAGCATTCAATAAGACCATTATAAAACTACTCAAGAAGTTTGTGTCATCCAATAACTCGATTGGAATAAGAAATTGGGCGAGTTTCTTTGGGCCTAACGTACAACAGTTCGGACCAACTGGCAGTACGCCATTTTTCCTGGTCTATAAAAATGAAGTGGTCCTACCACTCGAGATCCAAATACCACCGCTCCGAGTGGATCTTTCCAACCGATCCACCGTCAACGACAATCATCGTCGACGGATATAAGAGTTAGAAGCACTCGACGAGAAGTGACTCTTAGCTCAACAACGTAATGAGTTATACCAGGAACACCTCTCAAGAGCCTTCAATAAATGGGTCAAGAAAAGAACTTTCCAAGTGGGTGACCTCGTCTTGACAGTAAGAAGGCCGATGGTTATGACCCACAAGACGGCCGAAAAATTCTAACATAAATGAGAGGGCACGTTCATCGTGGAGTCCGTATTCTCTAATGGCGCCAACCGACTCGCTAAACACAATGGCAACTTTCTCATGATGCCTATCAACGACAATTTCCTTAAAAAGTACTATGTCTGAACTAGGTTGGTACTCCCCTTATCCCTAGCTGAACAATCAAGATGTATATTATTTTTTCCAGCAAGTGCCTATGCACAGCACGCACCATCTTTCCATAAAATCTTGGTAAAAGCCATTATTTGTATTCAGGAGTTCTCAATACGGAACAAACAGTGGATCCTCAAAAGCCCTCCAATGGAGCAATTCTCTAGTTCTAACCACACTTTCGGGTAGACCACTCATAATCAGTTCTTTTGGGCATTAGTTCATGTCTATATCACCTCTGAACTACTGTCCTAACAGTTCTCCCCAGCTGGGTTTGCCATGTCCATATTACCTCTGAGCAAACCTCTATGTATGACTATCAATTGGCACGTCCATAATACCTCTGATATTGGTCATCATCCAAACTTATCACCCGTACTTAACTCTAAGTACTTCAGTGGTGTTAAGGCCACAAAATCTATCACGTCCATACCATATTTGATAGGGCTTGTTTCGAACCTATTACTTGCACCCAAACTCTTAAAAAGTAATAGGTCCATCAAAGATCCCTCAATGGGATATCCTCAACAACTACGGTATAGTACTACATCCATATTACCTCTAGTACAATATCCAAAGTTCTCACACATAATCACAATAAAAGGGAAACTTTTTATTTCTTTTAAATAAGAAAAAAAAAAGCAAACTATATTCGAGGGACTACTAATGCCCCAACCACAAAATCAAGACAAAAAGTTAGTTTTGAAAAGCAAAACAAAAACTACTAGTGCTCCTGGTCTGAGCACAACTCTTCTATTCGTCCACAAAATTGGGAGATATGGTTATCTAAGTGCGCCTTGGCCCGGCACTCAACTTCTAAAGAAAAGGCTTCAGGATCCTCATAATGGGCATAGGACTCATGTTTGTCCTTTAGCTTCTGTTTCATGATCTCAACACCAGACGTATTCTTTGCCACTTGGCTCACCTCTGCTCGGATGGCCTCCTCCTCTTGTTGGGCCTCCCGGAGACTATTCTCCAACGTGTCCAGCTTGACCTGGAGTTTCCTGATTTCTTCAGTCACTTAAGCCACTTCCTGGGTCAAGTCTTTTTGCCTTGTGAGGCACTCTTCTCTGAGATCACTCAGCCTGTCGCGCTTCTCCTGTAAATCCCGGAGGTCACGTAGCAAGCCCTCCTTGGACAAAATATAGAAGGCCTTCTCCGTCTGGACACACTTCGAAAACTCACCATACTCACGGATATCAGCATTTCCATGTCAGCCGGCCGAAACTGCTATAACTTCGTCAGGCGATGTTCTACTTCAAAAACCTTATGGCCCATGAGGTTGTCCGTTTGTTCAAATCTAGGAATCCTTCTCAGAGACTCTATCTGGCCCATGGAAAAATGCTTGGCGCAGGTAAAAGACGTGTTCCGCTCAGGACTCTCTCTCAACCCCTTGTCTAATAAATATATAAAAACTCCGTATAGAGATCTGCACAGTGTCATCAATCTTCTCCAGCGTAGCCAGAGTCAAAGGTGGCATGACAGAATAAGTAGCCGTAGGAACGACAGGTTACACGATAACCCTTGACAACCTAAGAGGTGAAGGAGGAGCGGAAGAGCGACCGGCAATCTTGCTCACAACCAAGTCCTTCATAGTCATATGAAGTGCCTGGATACCCGGCAGCCTAGAAGTAGACAATTGGGTAGCACCACGACCAGAAACAGGGGTACCAGGGCATACCATGGAGTCTACACTTGTATGTATACCAACATCAGATTGTATCACAGCAACCTCAGAGGATGACCCGGTAACCATAATTCCAGGAACATCGAAGATGGCCTAATTGGAACTGCTCGCTCCAGCATCCAAAGAGGCCGCAATGGCAGAATGCCCAGCAGCAACCTTGGGTGGAGCAGACATTGCACTAGAGAGATCCACCGCAGGCCCCGCAGGGCGTTCTCCACCCCCAGAAGAACGAGGAAGAGACCCAAACCTCTTTCGAATAAGTTTGCCGCCCCCTTCTTCTTCTACGCCTTCCTCAGTAGCCACGTCCATCATTTTCAAGGGATAGGTAGGGTTTGCACAGCCAGAATAACCAGTAATTAACTTCATCCGAAGAATTGAGAGATAAAGCCAAAAAATCTCATATCTTATGAAGTTACGAAATAATATACCAGTGAGAGGCGACATAGATTGTGGCTCGCCCAGCGTTGTTATAGCCTTCCCCATGGCATCTAGGTAATCTACAGATATATGCTCCAAAGGGGTATAAGGCTCCGTCGAAGATGCATCCAGGCCCTGAGCTCCCAAAACCTCTGGTACAGGTTCTGAGGTGCCCATGTTGGACTCTGGAGAGGTTTCCTCTTCCGGTTTGGTGTAAGAAACCACCGAGGCAGCTGCCCATCGGGGACGGTCCCTTCTCCCTAGTGACTACAAATTTCCAAATAGACAAGAAGAAAGATATTCATAGAGAGGACAAGGAAGAATCAAACTAAGAGATTTTACATGTACCGCCACAGTATCTAAAGTGGGGTCTGCCTCAGAAACTACCAGTGCAAGGGGTCCTAACTCTTCGCTCCCGGTCCCCATCATAAGGGACTTCGACTTTGCTACAGGTCCCGTCTCTGGGACCACCCCAGTCCTCGCCTTCTTGGAATAGCGAGCATGATGTGTCTTGACCTTTGATTTGCGCTTAGCAGGCGGAGGATCATTAGAAGGAGATATTGTCTCCTCTTCCTCGGTTGAGGGGTCCAACTCCACAAGAAGAGGCCTGGCAACACCCTTACCTTTCTTAGGCGTCCTGCGCTCTTGCTTCCGGAGGAATCAGCATGGTGCCTTCGATATAACTCCTCTCCGGGTCAAAGTCAGTCGTGCAATAATACTTTATTGCTGTGTACAGCATTCTAGGCACGATGCCGGCAGTTGGCAACTAAAATCGAGCTTGAGTGCCAGTGGCTCTATAGTAACTCCATGCTTGGGCCCCATCGAGTAAGATGTTATTGTATCTGAAGGAAGCACTCAGGTGACCCAACAAGAGTTGAGTGTAGCCAAACTGACGAGCGAATCGGCTGGGCAGATAAGACTCCACAAAAATAGCATATTTATTTTGGTACACTAAATGAGAGGGGCGGATGGTTTGGAGCCAGTGAAAGAGCCTCTCAGACAAATTGTGAGGCACCCTCTCATCATCTTCGTGAACGACGTTTCTTTCGTCATCATTAAACTCTGGCTCAGACGCTGAAGAAAGTTCAGCCAGTCATGAAGGAGAGCTCTCTCTTACCAGCAGGGACCATATCGCACTTCCACTTTATCCCTCGATACCTGCGGATCAGGGCATCGACAGCCACCATGTCCTCATCAGTTCCAGGGCTCATCAAGGACCTGTGATGCAGGAGAAGCTAACCCATCAAATAATGGTAAAGGAGCTCGACCTTGTTGAAATATCCTTTACCTGGTTAGTCCTCTAACTTCTTAGCAAAATTACGGAGACCCCGATGGATGCAGCATACCATGACCGGTAGAAGGGCCAGCTTATTGTCGAAAGCCAATTTCACGGCTGGAAGGATGAGGGTGCTGCTGATCCTTTCTATAATCCCAGACCCTCCACGGACTACGCGGTTGCACAACCAGAGCATCAAGTATCCCACCAACACGGCTTTAGCAGATAACATGTGGGTGTCCATGTAGAAGTAGATGAGCTCCTCTTCGAGGTCACCCAACTCGTCAAGAGGCTCATCCCCTTCCTTCAATGAACGCTCAACTTCCTCACCCTCGGTAGCAGCCAGTTTCCTCTGTGCCTGAATTAAATCAGCTACTTAATGTTTGGATCATGGTGCCCGAACATGAACTCTAGTAGACTCCTCCGATTCTGGAAAGAGGTAGTGAGTCAAAGTCGTAATATGAGAAGAAGACCCCTCAATAGATTTCTTCTTCTTCAATGACCGCTGACAAATGCCATAATGGCATAGCAATTCCTGGTACACCGCCAGGATCTCCAGGTTCTCTGCTTCTAATTATACGATATTTTCATTACTCGGGGTATACTCTTTGTAGGGTTCTTCGCCCCAAGGAAGTTTTGAGATAGTAAGCATATCATGCAAGGCTAGTCCCATCTCGCCGTTTGGCATAAAGAAAGTCCACGTGTGAAGGTTATACAACTCCATCAGGGCAACAAACAGGGGGGTTCATCTCCATGGAGAGCCACAACACGTACCCCATACAAAAAAAAAAATCGACGGCCCTGAGCTCCTACTTATACTTCTTCAAAATCTAAAGGGTTAGGCGACACCAGGAGAGGCTATAATATGCCCAGCTAAGAGCCCACAATTGTCCTGTGGAATAGGTCCTCTTCTTGGCAACCCGATGAAGGAAAGCGTCCACCGCATATATGCTAAGGTTCGATCCCAGTTCACTTCTGACGAGGCCGGACTTCAGTCTACGCAAGGAGTATGAGGGTGACTCCTTCGCGCTATAGAAATTCCCTTTGTTCTTTCCGGTCCCATACCAGACATTGCCAAGGAGAGCCTCATGTAGCTCAGGGGTCAAGTTCCAGCCCATCTACCATGGTCCTATCATCACCTCAGGTCAGACAAAGGCAGGTGACATTCAAAGGAAGGAAATGTCATCTCCGCCCCAAAGAAAGTAAAGGACAAGTTCTTCTGGTTATCTCATTCTCGGACTAAGAAGACTCCAGTGCATCTCCAAACAAGAAGTACAGCTTCTTAAAGAAGTACTTCCCATCTTTAGCGGGGATCTCTCCTGAGTTTATATGGCACAACAAGAAGGAAGGCGTCTACTCAGCGATCTTCTGTTAATGTTCAAGCGGGAGATCCTTGTCAGTCTGGGTCTTAATGGCCGCAATCAGGTCCCCGAGGTTCAATTTTTAATGGAATAGACCGTGACCGAGGACCAGTTCGCCAGAGGGTATGGTGTACAAAGTCACTGCAAAAACCACAAAGGAGCTTTGTCAGAATCATTGAGAGGAGTATCAATATTCCAAAGTGATATACTCATGCGGCTGGGTTGCTCATACGGTCGAGCCAAACCATGTGGCTGGGTTGCTCATGCGGCCGAGCCAAACTATGTAGCAGGGTTGTTTATGCGACGTGGTCACTCATGCGGCCGAGTTAACCCTTGTTGTCAAAGTCAACCCATGTGGCCGAGTCAACCATGCGGCAGGGTTATTTATGCGATATGGCTTCCCATACGGCAGGGTTGTTTATGCGGCTGGGTTGCCCATGCCGCTAGGCTACCCATGCAGCAATGAGAAGTTGGTGCATAGACTCATCCATGCGTCCAACTGTGCATATGTGTCTATTTTTCAGAACTCTACTTCGTCTTCCCCAAATGACCTACCCTTAATCGACGACTGAATATCGTCGAGAAACAGAGAAGGGTCAACCTCGGCAATGCGACCCATCCCTTTGGTCTTGCCCTTGCCCATGCCCTTCGGGGCCTTCTTGGCAGCAGCGACGAAGGAGGAAGCTTTAGGAGCCATGGCAGCAAGGAAGAAAAAAGAAGAAAGTTTGAGAGACTTGAGGGTTTATAAAAGACTTCTCTCTCCTCCGTCCCCCTTATATAGGCCAAGATATGCGGCTTAGAATAATGATGGTGGTTGTTCGAATCCCGATCCGTCTCGATCCACGTAACGGCAAGAGATGACGGTGACTCATCGATTGTTATGACGCTTTATCCCCTCTGAACCGACTTCTTGGAGTCTGAACCCGAAAGATGGCACAGAATCCCAAAAAATCTCCTTGGAGATTTAGCCAAATCTTCTCATTTAATGATCTGACATCCTGGAAGCACCTTCTATGCGATAACGTGTCTATGTGGCATGTCAACCGTATACGGCCAAAAGAGCTCGACCATGTCTCTTATTCAAAGTATTCCAAACTTGTTATTTTAGAAACTTTGAAGCAGGTCTTGTAGAAGCATTAAAAACTATGCAGGCCACATAAAGCTCATGTACCCTCAAAGTGAGAGTAGGCCGCAGAGGAGTCACAGAGAGCCCATGCTGTGAAGGGGTCTGTAAACAACCCATGCCGCCAGAATAGCCAAAGAAGAAGCCTCATAGCAGCATTCATGCAGACTGAACACCCACGAAGTAAGGTGCCGCATGAGATTTTCTGACACAACATTCAATGCCTGTCAAAGAGAGTTCTGACACACCACTTAGCACAAAGAACACTTCGAGATTCCTAAAAAAGATGGCTCATAAAAAGATGAAAAGTTACTTCAGTGCATTAATGACTTCGTCAGATGTGCCATGCCACGTGTTCCCTCATATGCGGCAACAGCCCTATATGGCCTCGTCATCATGCGGCCAAAGTGTCTATCTGACCAAGGCCAGACGAGAGCTAGCATGCGGCCACAATGCCATGCGGCCGAAGTGTCCATAAGACCAAAGGAGAGCACATATGCGACCAAGACGTTATGCGGCCAATATGTTATGCAAGATCTTTTTCTTGTAACCGAAGGGATCCTTACACAATCAGTGTAGGCCATGTGTCCAGCTGACTGAGTCACGCACACAATGGAGTTAAAAATAATTCTGAGACCTTATCAACAACATATCCCAACCGAGGCCACATGGCAGCATATCCGTGGTATGCGGCTACAGTTACAACTGTATTCTATTGAAGGAGCTCTATGCGGCCACGAAATAGAGGCATATACGGCACTATAGCCCGTCAGCGGGAGGGCTATAAATATTAAGGATAGAATACCCCACAAGCCCGGCTAGCTACGTATGTGCACACAGGCGCAAGAGAGAGACAAGAGAATAGAGCATCATTATTCTCTTGTCGGACCGTCAACTGAGTAAAGGAGTCATTGCAGTACTCGATCTCCATCGTCATATTTTTCAGATCAAAAATATTGTACTTATATCTTCTGTCTAGAATTTCTTTATAGTTTTTGTTTGTTGTTAAACAGAAGTTTTCCAAATGTACATTTAATCGTGAACATGATCCAAACCCTAATCACAATTCTAAATCCGAATTTCCAAGGCAAGCCATCTTCCTTCTTTTATTCCATGTTTAAATTTTATTTCTTATTTATTTCTGATTAAAGTTTGCCTAGAAATTGGATTAGATCTGAATATAACTTATATATAGTTGCTCATTTATTCAATACAACACCAACACATTATAGGACATAGAGACACAAATCGATATCGGGGTCATATAAAAATTGTATGGATTGTGTATATATAACACATATAATCCATTTATGTTATATATATATATATATATATATAAAAGCATAAAAAATACGCTGGCAAAAGCTACGCGGCGTATTGATACAGAGCAGCGCAAGCAAAGGCCTTCAGTGCCATCAGGCGTAAGAGCTCAAGGGTGCAGCGCGTCCAAAAACTGCTTCGGCGTAGACGGGACCCCCCCCATCGCCTCCAGGGCGTAAAAACTCAGCCGCTCTCAAAGCAGCGTTAAAATAGCGTACGAAGAACGCTTCGTCTTCCCCGAAATGAACCTGTCAAGTCACGCAGTGAACCTGGCCTCTGACTTCTGACAAAAAAGTGCTGCACGGCGACCCAGACGACGACTGGAAACAGGCACAGACCCCTCGGGACGCACACCACAGTATGATGGCGGATCTCTGCATTTAATGCAGAGGATTGGGTTAAGATACCACCGAACCGTCGTTTACTGACGTCCCCTCAGCATAAACCGCTCTTTTGCGTACAGAGGGATACGCTGTATTGTTTTACACAGGCAGGCATAAGCCGGTTTATGCTCCGCAGTAGACAAACCGCCTGCCACGTCAAAAGCTGCACATCGTACGGGGCTCGAGGCACGTCTATACATCTAATTGCACGGAGCGGTGACAGGTTCAGTCAAGGCACGTCTCTGCAAACGGATGCACAGAAGGGCTGCAGACCTTCGAAATACGTCTTCGTATTTAATGCACAAGATGATGGCAAATCTCTGTAGAAGATTTGATTACATCTTCGAAAGCCGTGATTCTGGCTAAGACGTCCACGTCAGCACTCGGGCACGGTACGCAGCGACTTCTACGCCCATTCAAGACCTGCGCCCCTTCGGCTCTCAACGCCTCTTCGGCTCTCAACGCCTCTTCGGCTCTCAAACGCCTCTCCGGCTTC
The DNA here is from genome assembly GCA_036927795.1 of Iris macrosiphon. Classification (NCBI taxonomy): domain Eukaryota; kingdom Viridiplantae; phylum Streptophyta; class Magnoliopsida; order Asparagales; family Iridaceae; genus Iris; species Iris macrosiphon. Next base: position 24,492,906 of record JAYESA010000016.1, on the reverse strand, counting down.
AGCGCCTCTTCGGCTCTCAATGCCCCTCCGGCTTCAATGCCTCTCCGGCTTCAACGCCTATCCGGCTTTCAACGCCTCTCCAGCTTCAACGCCTCTCCGGCTTCAACGCCTCTCCGGCTCCTACGCCTACCCGGCTTCAACGCCTATCCGGCTTCTACGCCTATCCGACTTCTACGCCTATTTTGGCTTCTATGCCTATCTGGCCTCTGTGCCAGGGTGACAGTCATTTGGCTTCTACGCCAACCGTTTCTACACACGGGATACCTACCTGCGTGGCTCTTACGCCGTGATCTTCGTAGCAATAGTACGCGTTGCGTTCCCTTAGTTGGACCCGCGTCATACGCTCATTCAAAAGATCATCCATACGCAGGCATTGGTTACTTTAACCGTTGTGTAAAAGGGTGTTGTACTTCCCACTCCTCGATTTTTACACCGACGGAGTGGTCACTGTCACCAAAACTCTATAAATAGAGACCCCTATCAATGGGGAAAAAGGGCGAAAAAAGAATTATCATCCAGGAGAGAATTACCGTCCAAGGAGAGAGAGAGAGAAAAAGAGAGAGGGAAAGAGAGAGAGAGAGAGAGAGAGAGAGAGAGAGAGAGAGAGCCCGGAGAGCTGGCAAAGAGCAGGGATCGACGACCTTGGCCTCGTGCGTCCAACCTCTTCTGCAACCTTCGAAGCTGCTACCTGTCTTCCACGGCACTTCTTCAACATCGTGTGGTCCAAGGGCTAAAGTGATCGACCGCAGATCAGACACCTATAGCAATTTATACCCAGATTAAATAAATTGTACTCCCACATCCTCGTATAGGATTACATTGTACAAGTTTGTTTGTAAACAGAAGGGCGCGGGTTTCGCATAAACCCCGTCATTGAAATACAATTTCATTCCTTTCGTTTAATACCACAAACAAGATGGCGACTCTGCTGGGGACATCTTTCTCTTCTGACGAGGAAGTAATTGCTCAACACGATACGGTATCCGTGGGAACCGTGAAGAAGACGCTGGTCGTTCATTTCGACCAGTCAGCCTACGAAGACATGCTTCGAGCCGGGGGTAGCTCTCGCCCTCTCTCCGTCCAGGACAACAGGAAGCTGCGCAATATGTGGATGCCCAAGACATCCTCTACTATTCCTGTGGACTCTCCGATCTCTCCGGACTCTCCGATCTCTCCGAACTCTCCGATCTCTTCGGCCAACGAGGTTGTAGCGACGCTCCCTCCGTGCCCCACACGTAAAATTCAGTCTCCCGCTACGTGCGGTACAGACAAAACTTCGGGCGAAGCCTTAGCGCTAACCCCGAAGAATCCACTGCGCTTTACGCATAGGAAACAGTCTCCCGCTACGCGCGGTAAAGACAAAACTTTGGGCGAAGCCTCAGCGCTAACCCAGAAGCCTTCACTGCGCTTTACGCGTAGAAATCTGTCTCCCGCTCCGTGCGGTACAGACAGAACTTCCGATGGTGCCTCGGCGCCAAGACGGAAGAACAGATCTCGCTCCATGCGCAAGACATCATCCGACCTCTACGGTAAACCAGATGAGCGTTGTGATCTCCGCGAAGGAAAGCAAGCGGCAGGCTACTTAACCTCTCGGCCTCCACGCCAGCGAAGGAACAGAATGCCTACCCTCCGGATCACGCGAGAAACCAATGGCCGACTAAGGGCCTCTCCGGCAACTCCTCCTGACCTACGTAAATATCTAGTCCAGAAGCGTAAAGAGAGGGAACCTTCCAACATGTCTATTACGCCTCCTAGCGAGCATCATTGTAATAGCCACAAGGTTGTGATTAATTGCTGCTGTCCCAAAACAAAACGATCGGTCTTCGACCGATTGGGCTACTCTCTGTCTTTTCAGGGAGGGAAACCCGCACATGCGCCTGTAAACATGGCCTCACACCTGCGTAGAGGAGGGTCGAGTTCAAGACAACATCCCTCCAAGCCCCCGAGCCGAAGGAGGTTCAGTGACACTGAAGCCGGAGTATTCCAGAACACTCGCGCAAAGTCACGACAGCCAGCTCCATCCTCTTCCAATTCCGACGCTGGGGGTCGCCAAGAATCAGAAGCAAAAAGTATAGAGTCGACTTCTACAGCGACCTATACTAATCCTTCAATGACGCCCAGGGAGATGGGAGCCTACGCCGTTGAAGATGAACGCGAGGAAGCTTCACCGTCAGGAGACGCGGAACAACGCCTCACCACGTTGGAAATATCTATGCAACAAATGCAATCCATGATGGAAAACATGCACCAGATGATGCTAACTCAGCACGCAGCTACCATAGCTCAAGCATCGGTCCCACCGACTCAGATACGTGTGGGGGTGGACTTACCACCATCCCACCCGAGCCAAGAGCCCGCGCTGGATCAAGAGTCAGAAGTTCCTCCGCTTCCTCACTCAGAGAATGCCTTACCTCCCGCTGGGGTTATGATACAACCAACTCCGCACCACTCCATGGCCCCGCTTCCGACTGAAAATCTGATGCAGGCAGTCCGGGAGTTGAAGGCCTAGTTTGACGCCTTGAAACACAAGGATCAGCTCAAGAAACTGGGAATCAACCAGCCCTACCCAGCTATCTGGGAGGAAGTCCCTTTCCCGCCAAGGTACAAACCTCAGACCATGGCCCTGTTCGAGGGAAAAACATCGCCGAGCTAGTACATGAATTATTTCAGCATGATGACGGTGTTGCTACAAGGGAACGACGCCCTCCTTACTCGGGTGTTCAAAGGTTGCCTCTCAGGAGTAGCCTATCAGTGGTACCGCAGCTTGGCGGATAACTGCATCACTTCCTTCGAAGACTTCAGAACTTTATTCTTCATACGGTTCTATGAGGGAGGAATGGACATGTCTATGTCCTCTCTCATCGAAGTCAAGCAAAAGGAAAAGGAAGACGTTCGCATCTTCATCGAACGTTTTCGTCAGGCCACCTTACAAATGCCTCCAGGAGTTCCCGACTCTGCATTGGTGGACATTTGTAGGAAGAACCTCTTTCCCGTGGTCTCGGTATTCATAGGACCATATCAGTTCCGTGATTGGTCCTCGTTCATCATCTCGGCGGTAGCAGCCGAAGACAATAGTCGCAAGGTGCGCGACAATGGCATCATGATCTCCGCCTCCGACAGAGGCAAGAGGCCATCTCCTAGCAGCGACCACCCTCGTGGTCCCAAAAGGAAAGAAGCCCTGGCAATCAATACGGCCAGACCAAAGATTGCGGCAACCGCGCAAGCAAAACCCGGGACTTCCAGACCCGTTGAAGTCTACTCCTTCGACGACGACGACGTCCCGAGCATATTCGAGTATCTCGTCAAGAGTGGCAAGATCACCCTTCCAGAGCTGAGGCGGCCCCAGGAAGTTGGCAATACTAACGACCCAAAATACTGTGTCTTCCACCAATATGTACACCACCCAACAAAGGCGTGTTACGTACTGAAAAGGAAGATCCAGGGGTTAATCGATGCTAAGGCGATCACCCTGCACAACACCGAGAAGACGGTCACGGCCAACATGATCTCTCTCCAGTTTGGCAGTCTGCCTCCCCGAACGATCCTGGATGGTGTCACGCCTATTTTCCGAGCAACGATGAACATCATCAATCTTCCTCCAGCTCGGGATCAAAATCGCAACCTGGTACCCCTAACTACCCGGCAAGGCGAGATTATGTGGGTTCATCCCGACCTGGTGTCAGAAATCGGGGAAGAGACCGATGTTATCAGAGCTAAGTCTAGAAAGAACTCCAAATGCAAACCATGCCATATGGTTGCAACTCCAGAAGAAGACGAGGTGTTGGCTACAGCAACCCGATCAGGGAAAGCCTACCTCAAGGACTACGGCACGAGCCCGGAAGATGCCCCAGCCACCAAGCCTTCGGGACCCGAGCCCGCCACGCCAGAGACCGGTCCTTCAAGACCAACTCCAGCGGACAAGGGAAAACAAAAGGAAGTACGCTTTGATGTACCTGTGAAGAACATTCCAAACAAAGGTTTAGAGAAACCGTACAACTTCGACATCCTGGCCTAACTGGCCAATATGCCACCCAGGTTGTCCATCTTCGAGCTACTCAGGCTCTCCCAAGACACTCGTCTAGCCCTGAGCGAAGCGTTGATGCAAGCGGATGTGTGCTTAACCCAGCTCAAGTCCCCCAATGAGGAACCCGTGGCGTGCCCTCAATGCCACAGTGTGATGGAGGTGGTACCAAACATCACTTTCACCCATGACGACATGCTGCTGAAACACAACAGGCATGACAGGCCTCTCTATCACACCGGATACATCGGTTCCATGGAGGTCGACCGGATTCACATAGATCCGGGATCGTCAATCAGCATCATTCCTCACAGTCTGCTCAGACCGTTGAGGATCCCCACCAGCGAACTGACCTATACCACTACTACAATTGTGGGTTTCAACGCTGGAAAGAGTAAACCATTGGGGAAGATTCGCTTGAGAATCCAGATTGGCAACCTTAGATCAGTGGCTACATGCTACGTCATTGATTCAGAGGTGTCCTACAACATCCTGCTGGGAAGACCGTGGATCCACGACCACAACATTGTCCCTTCAACTCTACATCAATGCTTCAAATATGTAGATACCAAAGGAGCAGTGCAAACCGAGTTTGCAGACTTAAACCCGTTCAGAGGGGTGGAATCCTACTACTCCGACGCCGTGTTATACTCTCAGAGCCACACGGAAGAGGTAACGGCCCAGACAGAGAAGGAATCCCGTCGGGAGCCAGAAGAACCCTCTGTCAAACAACCTCTGTCGATCAAGGTGAAAGGACGGACTGCTCGTCCAAAGGCCACAGAGCCTATGACCGCCCACCTGAACGATGCTAGGTCAGGAAAGGGGGATGATCCTTTGGTAATTACCTTAAACAAAAAGCCTCCACCCTTGGTCATCAACCTTCGGCGCGACAAAAAACCAAGGGATGTAAAAACTACTAACGCGGTTGCCAATGACAATAAAAGTCCCCTTTTCCCGTACATTGACGAGATAGAACCAATAGCACAAAAATTCTTGGGAGCTATAAAGGCCTATCATCCATATATATGGGAAGTAGCATCATCGTCCAACGTCGTCGCAACGTATGGACCCCATGAGGATTCTATCTTCATCGTCCCACCTACCTACAGCAGTCAGCGTCCGATATTCTTCGGCCGTATGTGCAATCAACCAGCTATCCAAGAAGATGCTTTCGACGACGATACTGGGGAAATACAGGTTCGCCGATACAGCCCACAAGCGCTTAAGATCATGCAGAATATGGGCTACAATCTGAAGCGGAACCAAGGTCTCAACAATGGGAGGGGCAGGCGTACGCCGCTGCTCGGCAACTCTTGCTACCGACAAACCCACTTCGGGTTAGGATATCCGACCTCCCTTGCGGCTTCTGAAGACGCCATTGCCTCTCCTCAAGGCGGCTCAACATCCTCCGACTCATCCAACGATCTCGGACAAACATTCTCGGTGAATATGGCGTCGACAGATCCCTTAGAAGCAAGCGAACAAGAATCTGAGTTGTTCGAAAATGATGCTTGGGCTCAACACATGGATACGCAGTGGGAATTTCGCTTCGAGCAAAGGGAACCTCCCACTAAAGACGAAGTTGTCCAAATCGACGTTGGGGGTGAACTCTCACCAAAGCCAATATTTATCAGTAACTATCTTTCCCCAGCTAAAAGGGAAGAAATCATCCAACTGATAAAAGAATACGTCGACGTCTTCGAGTGGAATTATGAGGATATGCCAGGCCTCGATCCGAAGGTGGCTACTCACAAGCTCAACATTTTGACCGACTCAAGGCCTGTCAAACAGCACCAACGCCGGTTCCGCCCGGATATGATGGACGCCATTGAAGCTGAAGTCAAGAAGTTGATAGCCTGTGACTTCATCCGTGAAGAGCAACATCCCGACTGGGTCGCCAATGTTGTCCCAGTCATGAAAAAGAATGGGAAGGTGCGTATCTACATCGATTACCGGGATCTAAATGCGGCCTGTCCCAAAGATGAATTCCCTCTTCCTATCACCGACATCATGATCGACAACACCTGAGGTTTCGAACGCATGTCTTTCATGGACGGGTTCTCGGGATACAATCAGATCAAGATGCATCCTGAAGACGAGAAGCACACTGCTTTCCGGACACCACTGGGGGTATATTGCTATACGGTCATGCCCTTCGGATTGAAGAATGCCGGGGCTACATACCAACGGGCCATAAGTAACATATTCCATGAGCATTTACGCAAAATAGTGGAATGTTACGTAGACGACATAGCCGTCAAGAGCCGCCTCAAAGGTGATCACCTCCAAGACTTGAGGACGGTGTTCGAGCTAATGCGTCGCCATCAACTCAAGATGAACCCTACGAAATCATTTCTGGGTGTATCTAGTGGCAAGTTCATGGGATTTGTCATCACCACCAAAGGCATCCAGGTGGACCCTGACAAAGTCCAGGCAATCATAGAAATGCGACCACCCCATAATCTAAGTGAACTCCGGGGATTTCAAGGCCGTCTGGCCTATATCCGGCGATTCATATCCAACCTCTCGGGGAGATGTCAGCCTTTTTCTCACCTCATGAAGAAAGGTGTATCTTTCGTGTGGGACGAAACATGTCAGCAGGTGTTCGGAGACATCAAATGCTACCTCACCAGTCCGCCAGTTCTGGCACCTTCCGTCATAGGAAAACCATTCTTGCTGTACGTTCGAGCAATGGATCATTCACTAGGAGCTCTTCTTGCACAGAAGAACGACATGGGGCATGAACAAGCTATCTACTACCTCAGCAGGATGATGGTCGGGGCCGAGCACCGGTACAACCCAGTGGAGAAGGAATGCTTGGCTCTGATGTTCGCCGTCCAGAAGACACGACACTATGTCACCGGACAGACCATTCATATCATCTCCAGGATCAACCCTCTGCGGGTACTAATGAGCAAACCGAGTGTTCTTAACTCCCGACTCGCGACTTGGGCGATGCTATTAACGCCATATGACATGGTATACGTACCGCAGAAGTCCATTAAAGGCCAAGCACTGGCTGACTTCCTAGCTGCCCATCCGATCCCGGAGTCCTCCAAATTATACGAGGATATTCCCGACGAAGTTGCAGAATGTAACTCCGCAATGGAAACCGACGTATGGCAACTCTTCTTCGATGGGGCCTCCAGAACCAGTCCCAAGGGAAACATCATCTCAGGAGTAGGAGTCGTCCTGGTCACTCCTGATCAGCTCGTCATCTACCGAGCATATTCTCTTAGCGAGCCCTGCTCCAACAATGTGGCAAAATACAATGCTCTGTTAATCGGGCTCCGAGCCGCCAAAGAGCTGGGGGTCGAATCCCTGGAAGCTTTCGGTGACTCTCTGCTTATCGTCAATCAAGTCAGAGGGATATATGAAGTCCGGAATCCAGACCTCATCCCCTACCACCAAGCAATGGTCGAGATAGCCATGACCTTCAAAGGATTCTTCCTGGAGCATGTACCTCGATCTCAGAATCTGGAAGCCGATGCCCTAGCCAGTCTAGCCGCAAACTTAGCCACTCCTATAAGAAGGCAGGATTCGGTAATCCTTCTTAACATAGACTTATTCTGTGCGAAGAACAACCTTCACATAGAACGCAGCCATGCTGTGAACACAGATCTCCCCGGAAAGGACTGGAGAAGTCCTTCATAGATTTCGTCGTATACGAAATCTTGCCAGAGGACCCCAAAGGGGCAATGTCCATCAAGCGACGATCATTACGCTTCTATTACGATGCATCTGCACAATGCCTATATCGCCGGACCTACGACGGATTACTGTTGAGATGTCTGTCTAACGACGAAGCACAGCAGATTATCCGGGAAGCTCACGACGGCGTATGCGGAGCACACCAACCCGGTCCTAAGCTACAGGATCGCATCAGGAGAATGGACTATTATTGGCCTACTATGATCACAGATGCGATACGGTATGCAAAACAATACAGAGCTTGTCAGATTCACGCAGACTTCATACACCGACCATCTGAGCATCTGCATCCTACAGTTGCATCCTGGCCTTTCGAAGCATGGGGTATGGACGTCATTGGTCCCATTCATCCGTCTTCTTCCCGAGGTTATCAGTTCATACTGGCCATCACGGACTACTTCTCCAAATGGGCAGAGGCAATCCCTCTTGCTGAGGTAAAGGCGTCTAATGTGATCAGCTTCATCAAGCATCACGTCATTTATCGCTTCGGGGTCCCCCGAAGGATAATCCATGACAATGGGCCCCAGTTCATCAGCCAAGCGTTTCATCGATTTTGCGATAAAAATCGAATACACAATATCGCCTCTACGGCATACTATCCAGTTGCTAATGGTTTGGCGGAAGCTTTCAACAAAACCATTATCAAACTCTTGAAGAAGTTCGTCTCTTCAAACAAAAGAGATTAGAACGAAAAACTGGGCGAATGTCTCTGGGCATACCGCACAACGGTACGGACGCCGACAGGCTGTACCCCATTCTCACTGGTATACGAGAGCGAGGCAGTTCTTCCCATTGAAATCCAGATCCCGTCACTCAGGATAGCCGTGGCTAACGAGCTGACTCAAGAAAAGAATGACCTGTTAAGGCTTCAGGAGCTAGAAGGATTAGACGAGAAACGCCTCCAAGCTCAACAGCGCATCGCGCTCTACCAAGCATGCATTTCCAGAGCTTTTAATCGTAAAGTAAAGGAAAGGGTGTTCAAAGTCGACGAGCTAGTTTTAGCCGTAAGAAGGCCGATGATTCTTACTCACAGGAGTAAAGGCAAGTTCCAGCCCAAGTGGGAAGGCCCTTATGTGATCGAGACAACATTCTCGAACGGAGCCTACAGACTAGCCCAGCCCAATGGAGACCTATTAATGGCTCCTATCAACGGCAAATTCCTGAAGAAGTACTACGCCTAATCTCCTCCACTCAGGAGGAATACGGCGAGATTCTCATAATCCGACGAAACTACTTCAAAAAAGAAACTAGTATAGGCACACAAATCAGTCATGTCCATATTACCTCTGAACTGTATTTCCTTGGAGAATCTGCCATGTCCATATCACCTCTGAACAGGCTTTCCAAGATTCTGACCATCGATTGTCACCTCTGATATCGATCGTCACTTCAACTTAACACCCGTACTAAATCTAAGTACGCCAGTGGTGTTAGGTCCACAAAATCTACTACGTCCATATTACCTCTAGCAGGGCTTGTCCTCAAACCTATTTCTTGCACCTAGGTGCGCAAAAAGCAATAGGCCCACAAATCAGTCATGTCCATATCACCTCTGAACTGTATTTCCTTGGAGAATTTGCCATGTCCATATCACCTCTGAACAGGCTTTCCAAGATTCTGACCATCGATTATCACCTCTGATATCGATCGTCACTTCAACTAACACCCGTACCAAATCTAAGTACGCCAGTGGTGTTAGGTCCACAAAATCTGCTACGTCCATATTACCTCTAGCAGGGCTTGTCCTCAAACCTATTTCTTGCACCTAGGTGCGCAAAAAGCAATAGGCCCACAAATCAGTCATGTCCATATCACCTCTGAACTGTATTTTCTTGGAGAATCTGCCATGTCCATATCACCTCTGAACAGGCTTTCCAAGATTCTGACCATCGATTATCACCTCTGATATCGATCGTCACTTCAACTAACACCCGTACTAAATCTAAGTACGCCAGTGGTGTTAGGTCCACAAAATCTGCTACGTCCATATTACCTCTAGTAGGGCTTGTCCTCAAACCTATTACTTGCACCTAGGTGTGCAAAAAGTAATAGGCCCACAAAACAGCTATGTCCGTATTACCTCTGAGCTGTAAACTCTAGTAAAGCCTATCACGTCTATCTCACCTCTGATAGTACTTTACCTACAAAACTTGGCCAAAGCGCGTTCTATCATGTCCGTATGACCTCTGGATAGATGTGCCCTGCTGAAGTTTACCGAGAGTTTATCACGTCCATACTACCTCTGATACTACTCTCGCCCTAACCTGTCATTTACATTCCGAAATGATGGGTCCAAAGTTAGGAAAAAGCCTCTTTTTATTCCCAAGAAAGAACAAAATTACATCTGGGAAAGCAAAAAAAAGAGGGGGGGCAAAAAAGAGTACATCATTGCGGCAGAGTAGTCATGTCACGGAGCTGCCGCGCTAGCACGGCCATCCTCTCGTCCCTAATGGCCAGAACATCAGCACGGGCCCGCTCCAGCAGTGCCTCATTGTCACTCGAATGGGACAGTTCGGCTATCGTCCGACGAACACCCGCACAGGCACCTTCCGCGCGATCCAGATCCCGCCGCGCTGTGCTCAATCGACCGGCCACCACATCCAAGCCTGCCAACGACTGGGAAGCCCACTCTTCTGCCTGAGCGAGTTTCTCCCTCAACCTGTGAATCCTCGCTACATTCCCCTCATGCTCGGATTGGCACGTTGTCTGGAGGGCGAGGATCTCATCCACGGCAGCTTTCCTCTGAATCGCCTCCAGCTGGCGAGTTCGAAGGAGTTCCTTCAGGTCTTCCATCCGTTTGGCAAGATGCGGAGTCATAAAACCGTATCTGGTCTGGGCCTCAGCATCAAGACTGCCCTGAGCCAATCGTAAATACTCGTTAATGGGTTGTTCTAAACCATTAACCATCGCCTCCAGGGCATCGGCTCCCCCGGAATCGCCGAACTCCCTGACAACCCCGATCGAGAACTGGGCAGTTCTCTTCAGGCGCTCGAAATCCAGACTCTTCGCCAACACCATTGATATCATCGCTCCCAAACCGGTGTAAAAGAGGCTGGTATGTTGCTCAGTCAGCGCAAATAAACCCGACTGAACGCCAGGAGAGACCGCAATATCAGCGAGTCCCCCACCAGAGACGATGGCAGACGAGGTAGCCACAGCTGCCGCCTCGACGGTTGGTGCGACCGAAGGCAAGGTCACGGTGACAGGCTCATCCTCCTCTCGAGGCGACGAAACCACTCCGGGCGAGCTAGCCCCCGAAGGTGTTTCCTTCTCAGGATCAGGTGCCTCCGTATCACCACCAGGGGCCGGAGCAGAGCCGAAAGGCGGCTCAACGCTACACTCCCCGTGGGTTCCATCCCCTGAGAAGAAAAAACCCGAAAGTCGGCATCAGTACAATGGTAACCTTTCTAAAAGGAGACATAAAAACGACATTTACCCGGGGCCAATGGTATATATGGCGCATCTGCAGCCGAGGCAGCTAAACCTCGCTCTAAGGACGCAATGCGAACTATCATACCTGGGGAAGGAGGTGGACCAACTGACATCGCCCGAAATTCCTCCAAGTCTCCACCAAGACGCGGTCGAGGTTCGTCAACTGGAATCTCGCTAGGCACAGCAGGAGCTTCATCCGTTGCGGGTCCAGGGAAGGATCATCCCATCTGCCATGGCCACCTAGGCGATCTCGTTCCACTACCCGGAGCAGTAGCCACAGCAGCGACCCCTAGCGAAGATCCTCCGGCGCCGCCAACCGAAACCATAGAGGGTCCCTCTCTAAAAGGCGAGGAACCTCCAGCCAAAGACTCATCCCCGACATGGGGAGATGTAGGCCCACTCCCGGTAGCTTCGACACCAAAAATGCGGAAAGGACGAGCGACTGTCTCCTTCCTCCTCTTACGAACAGAAGCCTCCTTAGGAACAGGCGCCCTTCGCTTCTGAGGAACTACCAAAGCCCCCGCAGGAGGAGGCACTTCACACCCCGGCATCGACTCCAGGGGTTCATCCGGGGTATCAAACTCCTCACCCTCATCGGGAGAAACCGAGGGAACTTCAACTCCTCCCCCGGCAATAGGAGAGGATACCCTAAGACTTCCGCGTATGTCGAAATCGCGGTGGAATGTGTTGATCGCCACATAAAACTGGGCGTAAGAATGGAGGATGCGCAGCTCCGTAGAGGGGGTGACATCCGGCACGACGAAGGCTGCTCCTGTGCAACCCGTGGTGAAATACCGCCATCCTCTGGCTCCATCAATGAGCCCACCTCTGGACCTGAAGCTGGTGACGGCATTGCCCACGTGCAGCTGGCCGTACCCAAATTGCTTGCCGAACCGACTAGGCAAATAAGGCTCGAAGAAGCAATGGTCTTCACTCCTGTACAGGAGATGGGAGGGTCTAATGCAGACCAGCCAATTAAAAGCCTCCGGAGAAAGATCGGTCTTCTCTCTACCCGAGTCCTCAAGCCTCATCCCTAATTGATGGCGATCTACGGGAGGGAGGGTACAGAGGAACTTCCAGCCATGGCTGAGGTTCAATACCAGCCGACAATCTAGAACGGTGTCCACGTTCCAGGGAGAATCCTTGTAGTTCAACAAGAAATTTCCCCCTGAGCTGCTACCAGAGCCAGGAGACATCACCCGGGGATTGTGGAGAATTAACCAACCCATCAGATACAGGTATGGTAATTCCACCCTGGGAAAACTCTCACGCCGGGCTTCATCAGCAAGCAACCCATCGGTCAGAGCTCTCAAGCCCGCCTGTATACGGCACACCATGGCAGGAAGCAAGCCCAGTCTTGCCCCGAACAACAGGCGCACTGCCGGCCACAAGATGTTCCGGTGAATGCGGTCCGTGGACGCAGTACCAGGCACTACTACTCGACGCAGCCATAACGAAAGGAAACCAGCCAGCTGGGCTTCCTTGGATAGAAACCTGCGATAGCGCCTCAGGTAACTACGGGCCGTAGTACCTTTGGGGTACTTTCCTACCCTCTCAACGAGGATCTGGTCCGAAGCTTTGGCCTCCTCCATAAGGCCATCCACGACCTGGGCACTAAGCACGCCCAAACAGTTCACGGGCTCGTTCTTGCCCCCCGAAACTTTCTTCAACCTGGCAGCTCTAGCTCGGTGGAAGAAGAGGTAGGACATCCACTTGGTAGTGTGGGCCAAACCAGAGGGCTCGTTGTAAAAAGCGGTGCAGGCGAGATATTGGCACATCAGCTCCTGATACACATCCGCCACCCGAGGGTCCGAATCCCCCAACTCCCGGTTGGTGGGAACATACTCTTCATACAGGGTATCCCCCATCGGCAGCCTCGAGACAACCGCCATCTCATGAAGGGCCAATCCCAACTTCCCCAGTGGAGTGGCAAAGGTCCCAGTGAGCGAAACGTATCGCTCTATCAGTGCCAAGAACAAATTAGGGTTGGGAGGCAACCCGATGCTCGTCGCGCTCACAGCGGCATACAGCCCAATGCCCTCTAGCTCTTGCCGAAAGCGCTTCAAGGCCCAGTTAACTAGGCTGGTCCATCGGAGGTTTGCTGGGGTGACCCACCCATTACACCGAGGATTCTCCTTGGGGTACACCCCACCTCGTCCCATGAAGCTGTTACAGAAAGTCGACAGTTGGACTGGCTGGATCACAGAGCTGTCTTCGCTCGGGATGCCACCCGGGTACAATCCCCGGAACAACGTCACAGGACCAGAAGGACGACTAACAAACGATCCCTGGTCAGCTCCTTTCTGATGAAAGATCTTCCCCGGCTTGCCATGAAGATCGGGAGTCAACGTCCACGACATCTTTCTGGGATGAGTGGTATAGAAGAAAGCCGAGATGGGATAATCCCTCGGCATCGTCGGCAGGTACAGAACCAAGCTCTCGACAGCAAAGACCCAAGGTTCCCTCTTAGGCTTCGTCTGGGACCGCTTGTCGATCATGTCCTCGAAAAGGAAAGCCGGCTTTATGTACCGCTCTCCGTCTACATACGTCAGGGGCTCCCCATTGATCATACTCAGCAGTGCCCGCTCGCCCTGAGCCGCCAACAAAAATCCTCTTCCCTCAGGATACTAGGATCCAGAGAGGGGAAATGCCACGTGGGACAAGTCCTCCAGGTAGTTCGAGTGCAGCATCCCGGCGGAGGAACCCATCACCTCGGTCAGCGGAGACTCACCCAGGTTAACTACAAAGGTGCAAAGAAAGTATGTCATTTCAAAAATCTTGCACAAACATACAAAACCAAAGAAACGACAAACTGTGCTCTACGCCAGGATTGTACGAATTCGGTTATTATACGCCGAGAGTCTCCTCCACAAACGTAAAATGCTTATTTTAGGACATATGCCAGTTTTTGGTAGCCAGAGTTTTTATGCTCGGAACTACGAGAATATGGCGCCTTTACGCTAGCACACGAGAAATGTGGGCGTAAAAGATGAAAACGCCTCCGTGCATCATCTTCCTCAGAAGAGGCTATCAGCACAGAAGGCGACCTAGCGCGGTCACGTTCAACGTGTGCGAAGGATTTTCGTTATTCTTGTCACCCCAAAGGATCTACCTCTCAGACCGGGTGCGCTGCCCGTCGGCGGGATACTTTCGGAAGGAAGTCCACCATGCCCGACCGAAGACTCCCTCGCTGGGGCAGTAGGAGAAGAAGAACCTATGCTCTTTCCCTTAGCAGAGGAGGTTTGTTTCGTCGCCATTTCTGAAAGCTCGAAGTGCTCAGAGAAGGAATGAAGGAGAAACGCTCGAACAATCAAGAACTCTCGTTCGCAGAAGACGGATCAAAAGTTTCTCTCTCCAAAAGCTTGGGATATATATAGAGTCTGGATCGACTCCTCGAATCCTCGGACGGACTCCTCGAGACCCTAACCAAGTCTCGCATTAATAGTCGGATATGATTGGGTGCTATGTCAACCCACTACCCTCGAAAGACGGACAGTCAGCGAATTTGAAAAATTCTTCGCGCAAGACAGTTCAGCAGTTCTACGCTAAAGGAGCTTTCTACGCTCGACAGCAACAGATCTACGATTTTACGCTCGCAAGCTACAAGTCTATGGTTTTTCTCGCCCGGATGCCTTTGTGCTCGATAGCTTTTACGCTCGAGAGGCGACAAACCTACGGCTTTACGCTCAGCAGATACCAAATCGATGATCTCACGCTCGGTGGCGCTCAGTTTACGCTCAGAAGCAATAGATCCGCAGAACTTCACGCTCGAAGAAATTCTCTTTTCAGGAGCTACAGATCCACAAGTCCTACGCTAAAGGAGCTTTCTACACTCAACAGCAACGATTCTACGGCTTTACGTTCAGGCAGCTATAAGTCTATGGTTTTTCTCGCCCGGATGCCTTTGTGCTCGGTAGCTTTTACGCTCGAGAGGCGACAAACCTACGACTTCACGCTCAGGAACCACAAGTCTACGACCCCACGCTCGACGATGTTTTACGCCCAGATGCTACAGACTGAGGATTTCACACTCCGCGACTTTCCGCTTATCCAGAACAGTCCCCGACCCGGTCAAGTGCAAAGAGTTCACACAGAAGATACTCGTTCTTGACCCCAAGTACCCGAAACGGACAGAGTACAACCATTAAGAAATTACTCTTTTTGGGTCCCGAAATTGGAGGTTCATTCGGACTCCAGTCTGAACATCTCATCTGTCAAAATGACAAAGCTCAGCCAGAATCCTCGACCCTGTTTCAAGGGAGTTCCGAGAGATCGTTCTTGAAGACGAAGACTGAACAAAGCTCTGCTCATCAGAAGCAGCGGTTCAGAACTCTACGCGGTTCCTTAGTCCTAGCAACAGGACAGTTCTAAGTGTTCAAAATACTAAAGCAGCGCTCTATGCACTATTCGCTGCACGAAAAGAACAGGACAGAACCTAGTACTCTCTGTACAGAGTCGCGTAAAGTATCAGACGTGTCGAAGCTGCACACATTCAGACTTCACAGCAACGTATGGCAAGTGATCATATGAAGAAAAGATGACTTTATTGAAGATTAAAATCATGATTACATATGAGGGAAACCATGTCTACAGGGGTTTTTCTCTACTTTTCATGACTACATATGAGGGAAACTCCGTCTACAAAAGACTCCCTCGTCGTCTGAAGATCGCACCGAGAGGCTGTTCTGACAGGTTCTCACGTCGGTGAAGGTCTTCCTCTTCTTCTAAGAAGATGATCACCGGCGGACACGACAGAGTTAGAGCTTGCATAGATTTTGCAGATCCCCTACTCCGTGCACCGCTCAAACCGGGACAGCACGAGTCTGTCTGACTCTCGTCACTGGAGGTAAGAGGAGAAGGCGCCAGTTATAGGCAGCACGGTCAAGAACGACCGTTCCTCTCGCCAGACGCAACGCCATACAAAGTTGCTGATTATCCCGAGCAAGGGAGGCTAAGATATCCTTCCATGATCCATCACTGAAGTGGACACTTGCTCGAAGACGCCGTCTTTTTCAGCTCCCAACATGCTGAAAGAACATGATCTCCTTCTTCCTCAGATCGACCCGACGAACTCCGGCGATCATTTTAGCATGGTGATGGGAATATGGGGAAACAGGTTAACCCCCCGCCTTTTTATAGGCAAAAGAGATCACAGCGGTCCCCAAGAAATCCGCCATAAAGGCCGCACCGACCGTTTTAACGCTCTATTCAGAAACGTTTCGAGTCACGAGGGGCCATTCATGCTTCATTCAAAGCGTTTCAAATTCCAAGGAATTTAAAAGCTTTGAAGGGGGTCTTGTAGAAGCATGAAAAATACGCTGGCAAAAGCTACGCGGCGTATTGATACAGAGCAGCGCAAGCAAAGGCCTTCAGTGCCATCAGGCGTAAGAGCTCAAAGGTGCAGCGCGTCCAAAAACTGCTTCGGCGTAGACGGGACCCCCCCCATCGCCTCCAGGGCGTAAAAACTCAGCCGCTCTCAAAGCAGCATTAAAATAGCATACGAGGAACGCTTCGTCTTCCCCGAAATGAACCTGTCAAGTCACGCAGTGAACCTGGCCTCTGACTCCTGATAAAAAAGTGCTGCACGGCGACCCAGACGACGGTTGGAAACAGGCACAGACCCCTCGGGACGCACACCACAGTATGATGGCGGATCTCTGCATTTAATGCAGAGGATTGGGTTAAGATACCACCGAACCGTCGTTTACTGACGTCCCCTCAGCATAAACCGCTCTTTTGCGTACAGAGGGATACGCTGCATTGTTTTACACAGGCAGGCATAAGCCGGTTTACGCTCCGCAGTAGACAAACCGCCTGCCACGTCAAAAGCTGCACATCGTACGGGGCTCGAGACACGTCTCTACGTCTAATTGCACGGAGCGGTGACAGATTCAGTCAAGGCACGTCTCTGCAAACGGATGCACAGAAGGGCTGCAGACCTTCGAAACACGTCTTCGCATTTAATGCACAAGATGATGGCAAATCTCTGTAGAAGATTTGATTACATCTTCGAAAGCCGTAATTCCGGCTAAGACGTCCATGTCAGCACTCGGGCACGGTACGCAGCGGCTTCTACGCCCATTCAAGACCTGCGCCCCTTCGGCTCTCAACGCCTCTTCGGCTCTCAACGTCTCTTCGGCTCTCAAACGCCTCTCCGGCTTCAGCGCCTCTTCGGCTCTCAACGCCCCTCCGGCTTCAACGCCTCTCCGGCTTCAACGCCTATCCGACTTTCAACGCCTCTCCGGCTTCAACGCCTCTCCGGCTCCTACGCCTACCCGACTTCAACGCCTATCCGGCTTCTACGCCTATTTCGACTTCTATGCCTATCTGGCCTCTGTGCCAGGGTGACAGTCATTTGGCTTCTACGCCAACCGTTTCTACACACGGGATACCTACCTGCGTGGCTCTTACGCCGTGATCTTCGTAGCAATAGTACGCGTTGTGTTCCCTTAGTTGGACCCGCGTCATACGCTCATTCAAAAGATCATCCATACGCAGGCATTGGTTACTTTAACTGTTGTGTAAAAGGGTGTTGTACTTCCCACTCCTCGGTTTTTACACCGACGGAGTGGTCATTGTCACCAAAACTCTATAAATAGAGACCCCTATCAATGGGGAAAAAGGGCGGAAAAAGAATTATCATCCAGGAGAGAATTACCGTCCAAGGAGAGAGAGAGAGAGAAAGAGAGAGGGAGAGAGAGAGAGAGAGAGAGAGCCCGGAGAGCAGGCAAAGAGCAGGGATCGACGACCTTGGCCTCGTGCGTCCAACCTCTTCTGCAACCTTCGAAGCTGCTACCTGTCTTCCACGGCACTTCTTCAACATCGTGTGGTCCAAGGGCTAAAGTGATCGACCGCAGATCAGACACCTATAGCAATTTATACCCAGATTAAATAAATTGTACTCCCACATCCTCGTATAGGATTATATTGTACAAGTTTGTTTGTAAACAGAAGGGCGCGGGTTTCGCATAAATCCCGTCATTGAAATACAATTTCATTCCTTTCGTTTAATACCACAAACAATATATATATATATATATATATATATATATATATATATATATATATATATATATATATATATATATATATATATATATATATATATATATATATAAGGAGGGATCCATATCCCCCCATATTTTGCATCCCCAAACATCTCCATGTTTACAACCGTTGGATTTTGTTTAACTCATCTAATCTTAACCATTGATTTGAACCATTTAATCAATGGTTAAGATTATATGACTTAAACAAGATATAATGATTGATAATATGGGGATGTTTAGGAATGCAAATAATTGAAAATAATGACCCACCGTTGATTTGAACCATTTAAATCAATATTGATCCCTCCTTATGTATATATATATATATATATATATATATATATATATATATAGAGAGAGAGAGAGAGAGGGGGGGTTCGATATATATATATAGAGGTTTCGACATACTATATATATAGAGAGAGAGAGAGGGAGGGTTCGACATAATATATATATATATATATATATATATATATATATATATATATATATATATATATATATATATATATATATATATATATAAGTTACAGACTCCTTGCCCGAAGGCCTACAAACTCAGCCCGAAGGCCCACCACAGCCCAGCCCGTAGGCCCGCACCTGGACCTGCATCACACTTTAACCGCACTTGCACTGCACCCATCACTAACTCACCACTTAATTCCCCCAAAGAAAAATTAAATAGCGCCCAGGAGGCTCGAAACCACAGCCTCCTGGGTAATATACATCGGTCTTAACCACTAGGCTATATATATATATATGAGCGGATCAAAAGTATCACGACCCGTACCCGAAAATTGGGCATGAGTCGTGGGTATGTCCAGCCTGCGCCGCAGCATCGGCGGTAGAACGGTGTCTATGTCTCAATATAACATATATATCCTGTCAATAGTCTCAACTCCGAACGAAGGACAATGATAAAAATCCACAGTTCTATAGTATACTCAATCACAAGCTATAAGAAATAATGGCACGATGAGAATAGAAAAGAGTTCTGATATAAACCAACCACAATAAGTCCAACTCAAATCCTGGTCTAGATGACCTCACAAAGTCACAAAATAATAGTATAACTCAGTCTCAGTCTAAAACAATAAATGCAGAAAAATAATCTAAGAACAGCCAGGTAGGATCTCCTCTAGGATAGGCAACTCTTCTGGGATTTCCGGAGTAAAATCTCCCTCTGAACCTGGGCCGTAATGAGTGGGGCACAAGTTCTCCAGGTCCTCTGAAAAATGTTATCCAGTCAGGATTGGAGCGAAGCACAAGCACTAACAGCAGTTTCATTAAATTGACAAAGACTATAAACAGTGTAAGAAATACAAAATAAGAATATATGCTGAAAATGTAAAGTACTGGAGAAAATGAATATAGGCAATAGAGCATCTAGCAATGAACAATAAACAGTGAATGCTAGAACAAGTGGATCTGAATAAAATAGACATCTAGCTAAGTGTTTGAAATATCAGTTTATTATGTGATCGGCTTGGGACTAGATCAGGCTGGTTATATATGATTAGCTATGATTCTTGTAGGTCAGGCTAACCATATGGTTAGCTATGATGCATGTAGTGGTCAGGCTAATCATATATAACAGCTATGATGCATGTAAATGGTCAGGCCGCACCCGACGTGAGAAGTGGGGTAAGCTATGATGCATGTAAATGTTTGGATATGATCACATAATCAACTAATAGTTCCCTATTCCCCAGTTAGCACGATGGATTCCAATCACGACTCCTCATGATGGGGATCTAGAGTGCTAACCCGTGTATCCATAGTGTCAGAATCAAGTATGTAATACAACTGAATTATAGAGATAATCAACAATGAAAACTGTCAGAGAATGTACTCGCCTGTGGTCCTGAGCAAGGTATGAGGATCGATGTCCAAAGTAGGATCACAATGACCTATTTATGGAATATAAATATCAGGTACTGAATTTAAAGGAAATAACATGTTAACTAATTAAGAAAAAAATGAGGCTTCTAGGTCGTACTAGGACTTCTGGTCAATACTAGTCAACTTGGTCTCACACTAGGCCAATTCCAAAGATATAAGTAAACTAGGGTTTTCTAGCAAAAGATATGTTGTGTGTAACAATTTTTATATAGAAATACCTAACTCATTACTGTTAACACCCCTATACAGAACACAGTCACTGATTTCACTACACACTACACTTACACACAGATACTCACTGGCCTCACACAACACTCTCACAGTTAACACAAAGCCCTAACACACAGGCATTAATACACATGCTAGTGCACACAGGTCTCACAGTTCACTCACACACTAGGTTCTAAAATTTTACTGCTACTCAACATAGGAACACTAACACATACTGGTACACATAGGCAATAGACACTCAGTTCTCACACAGATTTATAGTCCTACTGATACTCTAACCACAGTCCAAAACTGATACACAACATATACTAACCTACAGCTAACACAGCTACCTCACACATACCCCAACTAAACTTAATTGCTCAAGGTAATACACAACACTGTATTTAACATACACTCTGTGATACTAATTCTGCACACACACACAGTTCTGTTTCCCCCCTTACTGAGAACACACAGCCACACACTCTCTTCTCCAAACACACAGCACTAAAAACTATCAGTATTCACACACTGACCTGGGAAATTTTTCTGAGACACACACACTTCTGATACCCAGAATTCACACTGGTGTCCTAAATATAGCTAAATCATATATATAGGAACTGATACTCCTTAACTACTCTAACACTGAATATTATAAATTTGAGATTCAACCACAGTCCCTTGCATCACATGATTTTACTGCTACACAAGGTTTGCCTCACTCTCATAATACCTCACACACACAGGCACACTGATCACAGCTCTAACACAGAACATTCTGAGGAACACATGGACACAGGTAGACACATAGGTATACACTCAGGTAGACACTGCACACAGACACATTAACACACACAGTTCACATAAGTTCCTTCCCACACACAGAAACTGAACTCTAAACTCACATAGGCATTGATACGAGAATTCCTAACTACCTCAACAGAATTTAAACTGACACACTACCACACTGCTCCACAGAATTTAAACTGACATAGGTACACATTGGTTCACACACAGGGAGACACTTGACCTACACTCACACACTGTCACATAGGCACATACTGAAATTAAGATATTGGTTTCTAGGATACACACAGTCACCTACACACCCTCACCTGCACTCTAGAATTAACACACAAGTTCTCATACACCCACTGCTTACACACACACTGAATTCAGCATCCACACACTGCACCTACTGAAATTAAAATCCTACACATACAGTCACATATTAACACATAGGTATAATGATACTAAGTTATACATAGTTAGAGAAACACACACAAACACTGGTCTGATACAGACTCCTAATACCTAGACACTCTGATACAAGGACACAGAATTACACACTGGTTTCACATGACACAGCTACACTCAACTGCACAGTAACTCCACAGAACCCGATTTCACAGTAAAACTCCCAAATACCTACTGAACAGTAAAAGCCCCCAAAATTAACCCTAAAATCGAGATCTAGACTAAATGTAGGAGATGTAATCAGGCCATATGCAAACCCTAAATGATCTAGGGTCCACAAATTTGGGAAAACCCTCGTTGGAACACCAAAACCTAATTCGACCTAGGTTTTCATGTAGAATCCCTATAATTCGAGATCTACATAGCACAGGGTTCCTAGAGGCCAACTATAACAGAAAATCAGAATTAAAATGGATTAGAAATCGGATTTACCTATAGGGAGATGGTTTCCCTATGAAGGTTCTTCTTCTCCAAGGCTTCTTGACCCAAGCTCCTTGTTTCCCTTGCTTTGGAGGAGGAAGATGGAATCTCTAGGGTTAGATTCTGAAATCTGGAGGTGGGGAAATGGTTTTCTTGATGGAGGCTAGGCTTTCTTCTTTCTACATGAAGAATGGTTTTGAGGGAGGCTCCCTTTTATAATAAACTAGGTTTTAGGGTTTCAATGCATAGTTTTTAGGTTAAACCCCCAGGTTAGGTCATGAAGAACCTAATTAACTAAGGTTTAGTCATTCTAGGGTTTGAGGTTCAAACCAAAAATTGGAATTCTAGGGTTTCTCTAGAATTTGGGTTTCAACTAGGGTTAGTCATTAGGGTTATAGTCCTAATGAGTTCTAGGGTTTGACCTAAACCAAACACAACTAACAACATATAAATAGTTTATCAAACTCAGCAGATTAATTAAATACATAATTATTCCAAATAGTAAAATTATACAAATGCCCTTATCTGAAAATATGGTAGTGACAAGTCTACCCTCCTAAAAGAAATTTCGTCCTCGAAATTTGGACTGAACAGAACAAGAATAAAATCAGAAAAGGAATATACCTCAAGTCTAGAAGAGGTACGGGTATTGCTCGCATATTTTGTCCTCTCTCTCCCAGGTCGACTCCCCTGGAGAGTGATGTCTCCATGCAACACGAACCAAAGGAATAGTTTGGTTCCGCAACACCTTCTCTCTGCGGTCCAAGATCTCTACGGGCTGCTCGGGCTAGCTGAGCGTCGGACCAACCTCAATCTCCGAGTGATCAAGTACGTGACTAGGGTCTGCCACGTACCATCTCAGCTGTGACACATGGAACACATCATGCACTCCCTCTAATGCAGGCGGCAGGTCTAGTCTATACGCCACTGTACCTACCCTCGCAAGAATACCAAAGGGTCCGATGTAGCGTGGGCTAAGCTTCTCGCCTAAACCAAAACGAATCGTGCCACGCGTCGGAGAAATCCGTAGGAATACTAGATCGCCAACCTAAAACAAAATAGTCTCAACACGCAGTCTAAACAAACATACACAAGCAAAAAATGACGATTTATACCTAAAACTCAAGGGGTCTACGGTGGCTGTCGGCCCAATGCCGCTGTCTGTCCTGCGCCACTCGCAGTCTGTCTCTGATGAGTTTCACCTTCTCTGCAGCATCCACGACCATTTCTGGTCCTAGCAAGGCTCTCTCTCCAACGTCGTCCCAAGATAACGGTGTACGATACCTCCGTCCATAAAGAGCCTCAAATGGTGATATCTCGATGTTGGCCTGGTAGCTGTTGTTGTAAGCAAACTCTACCAGGTGCAAATGATCCTCCCAAGAACCTCCGAGATCTAGAACACAAGTGCGTAGCATATCCTCGAGAGTCTGAATAGTCCTTTCCGACTGTCCGTCTGTCTGGGGGTGATATGCGGTACTGAACTTGAGCGGAGTGCCCAAGCTAGCCTGCAGACTCCTCCAGAAGTGGGAAGTGAAACGGCTATCCCGATCCGAGACGATGCTTACAGGAACTCCATGAATGCTAACGATCTATCGCACGTACATCTCTGCTAGCCTCTCTGTCGACGTGCCCACCTTGAAAGGTAAGAAATGGGCTGATTTGGTCAACCTGTCCACGATGACCCAAATCGCGTCCTTCCCTCCTGGAGAACATGGAAGCCCTGAAATGAAATCCATGGTCACGTGCTCCCACTTCCACTCTGGGATCGGTAAAGGTTGAAGCAAACCACCTGGCCTCTGCCGGTCTGCCTTTACCTGCTGGCACACTAGACACCGGGATACGAAGCGTGCTACCTCGCACTTCATTCCATACCACCATACGTGCTCCCTCAAGTCTCGATATATTTTGTTGGCACTGGGATGCATCGAGTACTGAGAGCGGTGTGCCTCCTGTAAAACCTCCTCGTGCAGCTTTCCGCTCGGCACACATATCCTCGTGCCATGCCGTAAGGAACCATCCTCTGCGATAGTAAAGTCGTCCAACAATCCTGCCCGAACATGTGCCCTGATACTCCTCAGAGCCTCATCATCATACTGCGTCGCTCTGATCCTGTCCATCAGCTCGGACTGTATCTGCAATCCCCACATCTGAATCTCAGTACCGGAAACTAACACCTCAATCTCCAAGCTCTCCAAATCAGCCAACAAATGTCTATCTGTCGTCAAGTACATTGCCGTCGGATACCTGCTCAAGGCATCGGCGACTACGTTGGCCTTCCCTGGGTGGTACTGTAATGAGATGTCGAAGTCCTTCATCAACTCCAACCACCTCCTCTGCCTCATGTTCAGCTCCTTCTGTGTGAACACGTACTTCAAGTTCTTGTGGTCTGTGAAGATCTCTACACGCTCTCCATACAGGTAATGTTTCCACAGCTTTAGAGCGAAGATAACTGCTGCCAACTCCAAATCGTAGGTAGGGTAGTTCTTTTCATGAGGGCATAACTGCCTGGAAGCATAGGCAATCACCTTTCCGTGCTGCTGAAGAACACATCCCAGACCCTTACCTGAAGCATCACTGTAGATGGTGAAACCACATGTCCCTGCTGGCAGCGTCAAAACTGGAGCTGTCGTCAACCTCTTCTTCAGCTCATCAAATGCGGCCTGGCAATCCTCCGTCCAGACAAAATCCACATCCTTCCTAGTCAGTCTGGTCATCGACGCTGCAATCCTGGAGAAGTCTTGTACAAACCTCCTGTAGTATCCTGCTAGCCCGAGAAAACTCATGATCTCAGCTACCGAACTGGGGGTAGCCTACGACTTCACTGCCTCGATCTTCTGTGGGTTAACCGAGATTTCGTCACCCGATACCACATGCCCAAGAAATTCAACCTTGTCAAGGAAGAATTCACACTTAGAGAGTTTCTCGTACAGCTTCTCTCTCCTGAGAGTCTCTAAGACCAACCTCAGGTGCTCTTCGTGCTCCTCCGGGGTCTTGGAATACACAAGAATATCGTCGATGAACACCACTACAAACTTGTCAAGGTACTGGTGGAATACCTTGTTCATCAGGTTCATGAATACTGCCGGTGCATTGGTTAAACCAAATGGCATCACCATGAACTCAAACTGGCCGTATCTAGTCCGAAAAGCCGTCTTCGGCGTGTCTTCTCTCTTCACATTCACCTAGTGATAGCCTGACCTCAAATCTATCTTTGAAAACACCCTCGCCCCGCTCAACTGATCGAAAAGATCATCTATCCTCGGCAGCGGGTATTTGTTCTTGATAGTGAGGTTATTCAAAGCTCTATAATCAATGCACATGCGCACCGTGCTGTCCTTCTTCGGTACGAACAATACCGGAGCTCCCTATGGTGATGAACTGAATTTGATGAAGCCTTTGTCCTGCAGCTCCTCAACTTGCTTCTTCAGTTCTACCAGCTCGCTGTTGTTGACTCTATAGACATGTTGTGAAATAGGCTCCGCTCCTGGAACCAAGTCTATAGAGAATTCAACATCTCTGTCTGGCGGCAAGCCTGGCAACTCCTCTGGAAATACATCCAGGAACTCCGCTATCAGAGGATGTGGCAACTCCTCTTCTTCCGCCCTGGCTCCGCAAAATGTGCTCCTGCCCTGTTCCGCTGCTCCTCTGACGACCTCAAACTCTGGCTCTCCTAGTGGTCTAAATAATACTCTGCCTCTATAACAATCTAGAGTAGCATGATGCCTACTCGACCAGTCCATTCCGAGTACAATATCGTACCCCGGAAGTGGCATGACGAGTAAGCTCACGCTCAACTCTCGGCCTCCTACTGACACCCTCCGGTCCTTGCAGTGATCACGGACTAGGATAATACCTCCACCAGTCATGATCTTGCAAGTTCTAGCTAATGGTTCTGTGTCTAAATGATGTCGAAGTGCATAAGATACAGACATAAAACTATGGGAAGCGTCAGAGTCGAATAAGGTAAATACGGGAATACAATCGAGAAGAACCGAACCTGTGATCAAGTCTCCTGCTGGCTCGATCTCCTCAACTGCCATGGCGTACGCTCGCCCCTGGGGTACACCTCTCTGCTGCTGGTGCTGGGCAAACTTCTGATGTTGCGGTGGAAGTGGTCCCCTCTGTTGTTGGCCTCCTGGTACGGTAGGTACCCTGTCTGGTCCTCTCTGGGCGGCTGCTCCACCCTGACCTGGACGAATGGTAGGGCAATCCCTCAGCTGGTGTGTCGTCGATCCGCAGGACAGACATGAGCCCAATCTCTTCCTGCAGATCTCTCTAGTATGGCCTGTCTTCCCGCAGTACGCATACTGGATGGCGAGCTGAGTCTGCTTCTGATGCTGAACCTGCCCTCGGGCTGGTGCCTGATGCTGCTGCTGAAAGGGCCTCTGCTGCTGCTGAAAGTGTGGTCGCTTTCCCGGTCCCGCACTACTGTTTGCTCCTCCGGAAACATCGCGTCCCCTCTTGGGCCTGAGGTCCAAGTCGTCCTCGGCTATCTGGGCATCCATTAATATGCCCTCGTAGGTAGCTGTGCGACGTCCCGACGTGCGAGACTTGATCTCCTTTGCCAGCCCCTTTCTGAATTTTTGGGCCCTGTCCCCCGGATCTCTAATCATCGATGGCGAGAAGTGGCTCAGGCGACAAAACTTCGTGGCATACTCATCGACGGACGAGCTCCCCTGGGCTAAGTCATGGAATTGACTCTCCAAAGCTCCCAGGGCAACATCAGAAAAGAACTTCTCCTTGAAGAGCTCCTTGAAAGCTTCCCAAGTGAGTCCCCTGTCAAGGAGTCTCGGCTCTGTGCGAAACCACGTCAAGGCGATGTCGAACATCTGGCTGCCGGCGGCCTCGATCTGTAGAGCCTCCGGAAGCTGCGCCAAGCGCAAGTTCCTCTCGATGTCCTCTAGCCAATCATCGGCATAGAGTATCCCTTCTGTCCCCTTGAACTCCCGAGGCATCATCCTCTTGAAATCCACAATGGTGCCCGGCCTCTGGTGGTGCTGATCAGGACGCTGCTGCTGCTGAGTGACTCTCTCCACAGTCTGGAGAGCCACCTGATGAGCATTCTCCATGTTCACCCTCATCATCTCTGTCTGGGCCTGGTGTGCCTCAGCCTGCACCCTCTGGGCCTCTGTCGACGTCCTCTGGGCATCGACCATGCCCTGAATCAAAGCGAACATCTGTGCTTCATCGACGGACATACCTCCTGGTTGTTGAACTGGTGGTGGTGGTGGTGGTGGTGGTGGTGCCGTCGTAGCTATGGGGACCCTCTGAACAGGTGGTGGAGGACCCCCGAATGCTGCAGACACTCACACATGTACTGGAGATGTAGGAGGTGCTGCGGATGTCTGTCCGGCAAGGCGAGAGGTGGCAGATCTCTCTGACTCTGCTGCTCCGGTTCTCCGGGATCTGGTCCCCAGCGGCATCCTGAAGACAGGTCGAAGAATTTAATTAAGGCAATAGACACGATATTATCAAGGAAGGACAGTAAATTTCTAAAGGAAAATCATTAAGAGTAGTATTATAAGAATCAAAATTTCCTAATTGTGATTGAGCATATCCTCGGCCTAATTCCTATTTCCTAAAACAGGCTCGTAGTAATACTCTAAGCGAGCACCACTACGATATTACTCTAATGCGAATCTAGGACTCGACCTGCATGGGCCACCACTAAAAACGTGTCATGACCCGCACCCAAAAATTGGGCATGAGTCGTGGGTACGTCCAGCCTACGCCGCAGCATCGGCGGTAGAACGCTGTCTAGGTCTCAACATAACATATATATCCTGTCAATAGTCTCAACTCCGAACGGAGGACAATGATAAAAATCTACAGTTCTATAGTATACTCAATCACAAGCTATAAGAAATAATGGCACGATAAGAATAGAAAAGAGTTCTGATATAAACCAACCACAATAAGTCCAACTCAAATCCTGGGTCTAGATGACCTCACAAAGTCACAAAATAATAGTACAACTCAGTCTCAGTCTAAAACAATAAATACAGAAAAATAATCTAAGAACAGCCAGGTAGGATCTCCTCTAGGATAGGAAACTCTTCTGGGATTTCCGGAGTAAAATCTCCCTCTGAACCTGGGCCGTAATGAGTGGGGCACAAGTTCTCCAGGTCCTCTGAAAAATGTTATCCAGTCAGGATTGGAGCGAAGCACAAGCACTAACAGCAGTTTCATTAAATTGACAAAGACTATAAACAGTGTAAGAAATACAAGATGAGAATATATGCTGAAAATGTGAAGTACTGGAGAAAATAAATATAGGCAATAGAGCATCTAGCAATGAACAATAAACAGTGAATGCTAGAACAAGTGGATCTGAATAAAATAGACATCTAGCTAAGTGTTTGAAATATCAGTTTATTATGTGATCGGCTTGGGACTAGATCAGGCTGGTTATATATGATTAGCTATGATTCTTGTAGGTCAGGCTAACCATATGGTTAGCTATGATGCATGTAGTAGTCAGGCTAATCATATATAACAGCTATGATGCATGTAAATGGTCAGGCCGCACCCGACGTGAGAAGTGGGGTGAGCTATGATGCATGTAAATGTTTGGATATGATCACATAATCTACTAATAGTTCCCCATTCCCCAGTTAGCACGATGGATTCCAATCATGACTCCTCATGATGGGAATCTAGAGTGCTAACCCGTGTATCCATAGTGTCGGAATCAAGTATGTAATACAACTGAATTATAGAGATAATCAACAATGAAAACTGTCAGAGAATGTACTCGCCTGTGGTCCTGAGCAAGGTGTGAGGATCGATGTCCAAAGTGGGATCACAATGACCTATTTGTGGAATATAAATATCAGGTACTAAATTTAAAGGAAATATGTAAAGTCCCTCGACCAGATTTCACTATTTTAAAATTATTTTTAGCAAATTAGAATTTATTGCAATATTTTATTTATTTATATCCTATTGATTGTGCACCTGTCCATTACACAATTAATTAGAGCATTGCAGTAGCTGTAATTCCCAAACAAAGTTCACATACCTGTCCTAGACATGTTAGACTATTTTCCTAAATTTTGTGCAACTCCCATATGCTTTATTTTGAGCCTCGTTTGAGACGCACAAAAATCGTTACAAAAGTTCATATTTAATTCCTATTTATTTTTTTGCTCTTTACCCATCTCTGTACCCCTAGAGATTTGAGGACCAGTAGGTACCTGTTTTGCCCAAACAAAAATACGATAATATTCTAGACTAAATATACTACAATTAGTGTATTGACCCCGTAGAAAAATTATGACCCTACCTGCCTCTAAATAATTAGTGAACTCCGTGCGCAGTATTTATTAAATAATAAATACGGTGACCCGTATCACCCAAAGAACTAGACCCTGCCCCTGCCCAGACTCACCCCCACCCCTGCCTAGGCACTCCCCCAGCTTTCCCCCTCATTTCTGTGCAATTTGGTATTTTTAGGAATCAGCGTTTTTAATCAGACAAATTGCGTATTTACGCAAAATACCAGTTTTAGGACTTTTATGCAAATTGTGAAAGTTTAAGGGTTTTTATGCAAAAATGCATGTGAGGTGGCATAACCTCATTGGCTAGACAATAGGTGGCATGGGACCCACCTAAAAATCCAGAAAAATCTGCCAAAAATATCCTGAAATACAAAATTACCCAAATGCCCTTAAAGTTGCCATTAATTACAACTTTGCCATTGGGAGAATTCCTATATATATTCCCCTCCCCCTTCCCCCGAACACCCCACAACCCTCCCTCAGGCCACCGCCCTCCGCCGGACCTCCGCCGGACGCGTCGCCACCCTCTGGCCTCCTCCCCAGCCACCGGACCACCGCCCTAACCTCCGCCACCCACCGCCAGCTTCGGCTACACCATCATCACCAACAACAACAGCATCACCACCCCACCACCCGAACGCCTCGACCGCCGCCACCTGCCGTCGTAGTCCACCGCCACCACCCCCATCTACTCCGCCACCCTCCCCTCTATCGAACCACCACCGCCACACCCCCCCACGACACCCTCCGCCGCCGGCAGCTCCCCCGCAACCCTCCACCGCCACACCCTGCCCATCTCTCCCGAGCCACTCCGACCGTCCCCCACCGCCACTCCGGCCACTCCCGATCTCCGCCACCACCACCAGGGCCTTCGCCTCCCTCCCCTCCGTCCACCCATCCGCCTGCACCGCCCCCTCCGCCACCCCGCTGGCCGCAGTAGCCCCCACAGTTGCTGCTGCTGCTACTATTGCTGACTGCAGCTGCTGCTGCAGTTGCTGCTCCGGCCGGCCGCCTGCCGGACCACCGCCGGGCCTCCACCGGCGACGACGCGGGCCCCCCCTGACGTGTCAGGTATACCATCGTATTATACGTATTTATACATGTATTAAAATATATATATGTATATATATATAAGTATATATATATGTATATATATATATATATATATATATATATATATATATTAATGTTTATATTTATATATATTATATATTATATGATATATAATATATATACTGAAAATACATAATTTATACTGTATATATATATTATATTTATGTATGCAACTTTTATTTCTGTTTTTATTATTAATATTTATATATATATATATATATATATATATATATATATATATATATATATATATGTATATATATATATGTAATAATATATATAAATTATTATTATTACTATTATTATTACTATATATAGTATATATATATATATATATATATATATATATATATATATATATATATATATATATATATATATATATATATATATATATATATATATATATATATATATACAGTGTATATATATATATTATTATTATGAATATGTATATATATATGTATGTTCTTTTTTCTTCATTTTATATATATAAATATATGTATGTATATATATTTATATATATCTATATATATTACTCTATATAATTATATATGTATTATATATGTATTATATATGGTATTATATATACTATATGATAATAATACTGGATAATACAGTATATATATAAATATATGTATTTAAATTTTTGCATTTTTCTTTCTTTTGTATATATGTAAATATAAGTATTTATATATGTATTTATAATTCCTGCACTGTATTTCTTTTTATTATATATATATATATATATATATATATATATATATATATATATATA
Organism: Iris macrosiphon; assembly: GCA_036927795.1. Taxonomy (NCBI): domain Eukaryota; kingdom Viridiplantae; phylum Streptophyta; class Magnoliopsida; order Asparagales; family Iridaceae; genus Iris; species Iris macrosiphon. The sequence continues at coordinate 24,461,727 of JAYESA010000016.1, read as the reverse complement.
TATATATATATATATATATATATATATATATATATACTATATACTATATACTATATAATAGCGTACTGGATATACAGTACATATATTATATATATATATTACCTATGCTGGATAATACAGCCTACATATATATGTACATTTACATTTCTCGCAATGTCAATTCATTTTTTTTATATATTATCTATATACTATATAGTGCTGTATAATACAGTACCTATAAATACGTATATTTAAATTATGTACTGTCATTTAATTTTATTATTATATATCAGTGGATACACCCTGATAATATATATAAACAGTGGTTATACCCTGCTAATATATATATTTACATTCGTGCATTTTCTTTGCTTTATACATATACTAAATATATACTACTACTATATATTATATCTATATATATATAAATACTATATATATATATATATATATGTGTGTATCCTATATATATATATATATATATATATATATATATATATATATATATATATATATATATATATATATATATATATATATATATATATATATATATATATTATACCTAAGTATGTATATACTTTTATTATACCCTGATAATCACAAACATGTATGTTTTAACAGAATCCAACTCCAGCACAGCCAGTGACCCCCTGTCACCGGCACCCTCAAACCTGAATTTGAGAACAGGTTTCCAACACTATCAGGGAGTAGGCAAGTATACCTTGCCAAGTGTATTGTTTAAATTCTAATATTGTTATATGCTCTTGTTTCTGAATTTTATATAACTATGAGTACCTGAGACTGCCTTGGGTACAGTCAACTGACATATTGACAATTAGTATAATTAACCTAGTTTTACAGACCCACCAACAACTGAGGATATCCTGATATTCTCCTAGACCCTATCACGGGAACACGCAACATGGTTGCAATACATATTGGGATGCGAGCTGCGTATTTGATTAGCTACCAATACGTGTGACCCGCATCACGGATTAGAATAAACAAAAGTAGGACCTGACATTTAGTACATTGGATTGGGAAAGATAACTGGTATACGTATGGGACACCCCCTTCCTTAAATGTTTATATACCTTCGCACCATGCTCCTTGGAGATGGTCGATTGCAGAGTTCCCTTGAACGGGTGCATATGTGGCATATACTAGTCAGTCACTACAGATTGGTGAATTACGTCAGCATATATCTAGCCACACATTCCCATGCATACTACAAGGTCTTTAAATTGCATTCACTTAGATGGTTAGCACCATGTATTTATTTATTCAGTATTTACATACATGGCATATTATTTTTCTGTATCTTGTTACGTCCCTCTGAGGACCTGGTTCCCTGCCAGGTTTAGCTGAGATATTCCACCACACAGTACCTGGACCTGGACAGGAGTCTGGACATGCCCTTGAGATGGAGTTAGAGGAGATGCCATCAGAGTCTGCCTGAGTACATCTGGAGTTGGAGCTATATATTTTGAGGACGATGCACTAGTTTATCTTATTTCACTTTCTGCTTATCTTTATGTAGTGGGTTTGTTCCCACTTGACTTTATCTGATTTGTATATGACATTTCATATTTAGCATCTATATATTCAGCACTTTTCTTGATATTTTTGTGGATGAGATAGATTTACCTGTATTTAGACTTATAGTATTTAGGACAGCGTAGCACATCACTTTGGGTCCATTAAATTGGGTGATCTCTTAGTGACGTGTCAGCTGGCCAGTGCCACGTGGCCTAGTTCCGTATATTTTTTGGACTGGGGCGTGACATGGTTTTAGTGGTGGCCCATGCAGGTCTAGTTAATTGCTAGTAGCATGATTACATGCCCAGCAAGCCTACACTAGGATAGGAACACTAGGTCTCATCCACTCTGACTTTATCCATAAAATTCTTGCATCCTGCTTGATTATCATTTATTATTTCCTTCGTACTTTTCTAAATTATTCTATCTTCTTCAGAAATATGGACATACCCAGCGGACACGCTAATGATGGGGTTGACCAAGCAACAGACCCATCGCCAGATGTCCAAAGGACTCCAACCCTTCCGAGAGACCAATCCCCAAGAAGGATGCTGGTCAATCTAACAAACCCGTACCTTCCCCAGGACCCTACCCAGGAGACAACACCATCCCAGCTAGAAGGGGAAACTTTCCAAGCACCAACACCGCAGGCGGAGACACCTTTGCCTCCACCTCCATCCCTCTCAGCCCTGATGCCATAGCTTGAGGGACAAACCCAGATGTTCCAATATTTCCAAACCCTGTTGCAGGCTCAGTGGCAACAAACTGAAGCCCTGAGACAGGCTCAGTGGCAACAAACTGAAGCCCTGAGACAGACCTTGATAACAGCTCTGGAGATGACAACTGTCCCGGCACTAGCACCTGTCCAACCCCCTAACACTGTTCAAGGCTTTCGCCGAATGAGCCCGAGAACCTTTTCTGGCAGCGAAACTCCGGAAGAGATCTCAGACTGGATCTCCAACACGGAAATACTGCTAGAAGGTTCACAGCTTCACCCCGACCTATGGATGACCGCAGTAAGGGCCCAACTAAAAGGCAACGCCCATCACTGGTGGGACGCCATCGAGCGCAGCACCGATAAGAACCATACTTGGGAGCAATTCCTGGAATACTTCAAGGCGAAATACTTTCCAGCCACGGTCAGAGATGATCTGTACTCCCAGTTCCTGCATTTGGAACAAGAAAATATGACCATCGACGCCTATGACGCAGAATTCAGTCGACTAAGTCAATTCGGTGCCATCCTAATACCTAACGAGCTGGAGAAAGCCATGAAGTTCCATCACGGCCTTACCCCCGAGCTCCAAGGGTATACCACGGCACAGCCAAGGATTTCATACGAGGAAGTTCTTTCAGAGGCAAGAATACAAGAAGCCATTGGCCGAGAAACAAGACGCTCAAATCCAACCATATCAGCCAAAGACCAGACTGGAGCAAGAGGACCAATCCGTCACCAGGGAAATCAGACACAACACAAGACGGGACCATATCAACACAAGAAACTTTTGACTTGTCACCATTGTGGCAGGCAGGGACATTATGCCAAAAACTGCCGAAGAAAGTATAGACTATGCCTGATATGTGGAGACAATCAACATCGGGCCAGAGATTGCCCACAACACAGAGAAGTAGCACTCCAGAATGGGCAAGAACCAGCAGCACCAGCCCAGAGAATGCAACCCAACTAGAGGTCAGCATTCTCCATCATCTGGAAGATTTCAGAGGGGACCACCCTTGGCCACCCAAGACACGCAGTACTACCTAGCCAGACAACAAACCAGAAGACAAAGGCACGGGCAGACCTTTATACTAACTGCAGTTACAGAAGAACCGGAAGGTGAAACCATTTCAGGTATCTTTATGATTGCAATATTACCTGTAAACCGTATTATTTGATTCTAGAGCTACACTGTCTTCACATCTAGTAGTTTCGTACCCATGCAAATAGCCACATTTACCAGAGGAGGCATTGTTCCAGTTATCAACATTACTAAAGCATGCTAGTAGTCATGTATAATAGAGTAATGAGGACGCGATTCTTGGTACTTCCAATACCAAACTCCAACGTTGTCTTAGACATGGACTGGTTAAGCTAGTCCACATGCTATACTAGACTACGGGAAGAGAAGCGTCATCTTTAGACCACCAGGTTACCCATACAAATATAGATAGTACCTAGGATAGCAAATCATAGTAGTTAAACCCTAGTCACCTGATGACTTATAGTATCCAACCTAAATTATTTTTCCACCCTTAGATAATGATCAGGACTAAGCCCAAAAAACTGACAGATCGATTGCTAGACATTGATTGCTAGGCTCAATCATATAAACAGAATGTATCTGAGTAATATAGCCAGTATCGGGAATAGAACCCTTAGATTGAAGGAGAAAGGGTAGACAGATGTTAGCCTTGAGAAAAACATCATGAACTACCAATAATATACGACCTGTTGTAAACCTGATGATACCCCTATGATTTGGATGAAGGGTATACATAGAGTAAAATAGGAGATCATGTAGATCCCACCTACCCGAAGAACTATTAAACTTGGAAGAAGAGGAAAAACTAAGCCCGAGGTACATCAAACCCTTCGAGGTGATGGAACACATCGGAGAAACGGATTACAAGATAAACTCTTCCTCAGACATTGGAAAGTACATGACGTCTCTCACGTATCCCAATTAAGAAGATACACTCCGAACCCAAGTCATGTGCTGGACCATTCAGAGATCACCATCGGTCCAAGCTTATCATACCAGGAGGAGTCGTAGAACTCCTAGATCGAAGCGAGAAGGCGTTGCAAGGCCAGAATATTCCTCTAGTTCATATTGCATGAAAATATTATGCACCCGACAAATCAACCTGGGAACGAGAAGAGGATATTCGATAATATTTCCTCCATCTATTTCCAGACCAGGGTATGTCCAAATATTTCAAATAAATCAATCTTCAGTTATGACTATGTCTTAATATTTTAAAATTAATCAATCTTTCGTTCTCATTATATGTCTGTTTTTATTTCGAGGACGAAATATTCTAAGGAGGGTAGATTGTAAACTCCCTCGACCAGATTTCACTATTTTAAAATTATTTTTAGCAAATTAGAATTTATTGCAATATTTTATTTATTTATATCCTATTGATTGTGCACCTGTCCATTACACAATTAATTAGAGCATTGTACTAGCTGTAATTCCCAAACAAAGTTCACATACCTGTCCTAGACATGTTAGACTATTTTTCTAAATTTTGTGCAACTCTCATATGCTTTATTTTGAGCCTCGTTTGAGACGCACAAATATCGTTACAAAAGTTCATATTTAATTCCTATTTATTTTTCTGCTCTTTACCCATCTCTGTACCCCTAGAGATTTGAGGACCAGTAGGCACCTGTTTTGCCCAAACAAAAATACGATAATATTCTAGACTAAATATACTACAATTAGTGTATTGACCCCGTAGAAAAATTATGACCCTACCTGCCTCTAAATAATTAGTGAACTCCGTGTGCAGTATTTATTAAATAATAAATACGGTGACCCGTATCACCCAAAGAACTAGACCCTGCCCCTGCCCAGACTCACCCCCACCCCTGCCTAGGCACTCCCCCAGCTTTCCCCCTCATTTCTGTGCAATTTGTTATTTTTAGGAATCAGCGTTTTTAATCAGACAAATTGCGTATTTATGCAAAATACCAGTTTTAGGACTTTTATGTAAATTGTGAAAGTTTAAGGGTTTTTATGCAAAAATGCATGTGAGGTGGCATAACCTCATTGGCTAGACAATAGGTGGCATGGGACCCACCTAAAAATCCAGAAAAATCTGCCAAAAATATCCTGAAATACAAAATTACCCAAATGTCCTTAAAGTTGCCATTAATTACAACTTTGCCATTGGGAGAATTCCTATATATATTCCCCTTCCCCTTCCCCCGAACACCCCACAACCCTCCCTCAGGCCACCGCCCTCCGCCGAACCTCCGTCGGACGCGTCGCCACCCTCTGGCCTCCTCCCCAGCCACCGGACCACCGCCCTAACCTCCGCCACCCACCGCCAGCTTCGGCTACACCACCATCACCAACAACAACAGCATCACCACCCCACCACCCGAACGCCTCGACCGCCACCACCTGCCGCCGTAGTCCACCGCCACCACCCCCATCTACTCCGCCACCCTCCCCTCTATCGAACCACCACCGCCACACCCCCCCCACGACACCCTCCGCCGCCGGAAGCTCCCCCGTAATCCTCCACCGCCACACCCTGCCCATCTCTCCCGAGCCACTCCGACCGTCCCCCACCGCCACTCCGGCCACTCCCGATCTCCGCCACCACCACCAGGGCCTTCGCCTCCCTCCCCTCCGTCCACCCATCCGCCTGCACCGCCCCCTCCGCCACCCCGCTGGCCGAAGTAGCCCCCGCAGCTGCTGCTGCTACTGTTGCTGACTGCAGCTGCTGCTGCAGTTGCTGCTCCGGCCGGCCGCCTGCCGGACCACCGCCGTGCCTCCACCGGCGACGACGCGGGCCCCCCCTGACGTGTCAGGTATACCATCGTATTATACGTATTTATACATATATTTAAATATATATATGTATATATATATAAGTATATATATATAAGTATATATATATATATATATATATATATATATATATATATTAATGTTTATATTTATATATATTATATATTATATGATATATAATATATATATTTAAAATACAGAATTTATACTGTATATATATATTATATTTATGTATGCATCTTTTATTTCTGTTTTTATTATTAATATTTATATATATATATATATATATATATATATATATATATATATATATATATATATATATATATATATATATATATATATATATACACTGTATATATATATATATGTATATATATATGTAATAATATATATAAATTATTATTATTACTCTATATATATATATATATATATATATATATATATATATATATATATATATATATACAGTGTATATATATATATTATTATTATGAATATGTATATATATATGTATGTTCTTTTTTCTTCATTTTATATATATAAATATATGTATGTATATATATTTATATATATCTATATATATTACTCTATATAATTATATATGTATTATATATGGTATTATATATATTATGATAATAATACTGGATAATACAGTATATATATAAATATATGTATTTAAATTTCTGTATTTTTCTTTCTTTTGTATATATGTAAATATAAGTATTTATATATGTATTTATAATTCCTGCACTGTATTTCTTTTTATTGTATATATATATATATATATATATATATACTATATAATAGCGTACTGGATATACAGCACATATATTATATATATATTACCTATGCTGGATAATACAGCCTACATATATATGTACATTTACATTTCTCGCAATGTCAATTCATTTTTTTATATATTATCTATATACTATATAGTGCTGTATAATACAGTACTTATAAATACGTATATTTAAATTATGTACTGTCATTTCATTTTATTATTATATATCAGTGGATACACCCTGATAATATATATAAACAGTGGTTATACCCTGCTAATATATATATTTACATTCGTGCATTTTCTTTGCTTTATATATATACTAAATATATACTACTACTATATATTATATCTATATATATATAAATACTATATATATATATGTGTGTATCCTATATATATATATATTATACCTAAGTATGTATATACTTTTATTATACCCTGATAATCACAAACATGTATGTTTTAACAGAATCCAACTCCAGCACAGCCAGTGACCCCCTGTCACCAGCACCCTCAAACCTGAATTTGAGAACAGGTTTCCAACACTATCAGGGAGTAGGCAAGTATACCTTGCCAAGTGTATTGTTTAAATTCTAATATTATTATATGCTCTTGTTTCTGAATTTCATATAACTATGAGTACCTGAGACTGCCTTGGGTACAGTCAACTGACATATTGACAATTAGTATAATTAACCTAGTTTTACAGACCCACCAACAACTGAGGATATCCTGATATTCTCCTAGACCCTATCACGGGAACACGCAACATGGTTGCAATACATATTGGGATGCGAGCTGCGTATTTGATTAGCTACCAATACGTGTGACCCGCATCACGGATTAGAATAAACAAAAGTAGGACCTGACATTTAGTACATTGGGTTGGGAAAGATAACTGGTATACGTATGGGACACCCCCTTCCTTAAATATTTATGTACCTTCGCACCATGCTCCTTGGAGATGGTCGATTGCAGAGTTTCCTTGAACGGGGGCATATGTGGCATATACTAGTCAGTCACTACGGATTGGTGAATTACGTCAGCATATGTCTAGCCACACATTCCCATGCTTACTACAAGGTCTTTAAATTGTATTCACTTAGATGGTTAGCACCATGTATTTATTTATTCAGTATTTACATACATGGCATGTTATTTTTCTGTATCTTGTTATGTCCCTTTGAGGACCTGGTTCCCTGCCAAGTTTAGCTGAGATATTCCACCCCACAGTACCTGGACCTGGACAGGAGTCTGGACATGCCCTTGAGATGGAGTTAGAGGAGATGCCATCAGAGTCTGCCTGAGTACATCTGGAGTTGGAGCTATATATTTTGAGGACGATGCACTAGTTTATCTTATTTCACTTTCTGCTTATCTTTATGTAGTGGGTTTGTTCCCACTTGACTTTATCTGATTTGTATATGATATTTCAGATTTAGCATCTATATATTCAGTACTTTTCTTGATATTTTTGTGGATGAGATAGATTTACCTGTATTTAGACTTGTAGTATTTAGGACAGCGTAGCACATCACTTTGGTCCATTAAATTGGGTGATCCTTTAGTGACGTGTCAGCTGGCCAGTGCCACGTGGCCTAGTTCCGTATATTTTTGGGACTGGGGTGTGACAAAATAACATGTTAACTAATTAAGAAAAAAATGAGGCTTCTAGGTCGTACTAGGACTTCTGGTCAATACTAGTCAACTTGGTCTCACACTAGGCCAATTCCAAAGATATAAGTAAACTAGGGTTTTCTAGCAAAAGATGTGTTGTGTGTAACAATTTCTATATAGAAATACCTAACTCATTACTGTTAACACCCCTATACAAAACACAGTTACTGATTTCACTACACACTACATTTACACACAGATACTCACTGGCCTCACACAACACTCTCACAGTTAACACAAAGCCCTAACACACAGGCATTAATACACATGCTAGTGCACACAAGTCTCACAGTTCACTCACACACTAGGTTCTGAAATTTTACTGCTACTCAACATAGGAACACTAACACATACTGGTACACATAGGCAATAGACACTCAGTTCTCACACAGATTTATAGTCGTACTGATACTCTAACCACAGTCCAAAACTGATACACAACATATACTAACCTACAGCTAACACAGCTACCCCACACATACCCCAACTAAACTCAATTGCTCAAGGTAATACACAACACTGTATTTAACATACACTCTGTGATACCAATTCTGCACACACACACAGAGTTCTGTTTCCCCCCTTACTGAGAACACACAGCCACACACTCTCTTCCCCAAACATACAGCACTAAAAACTATCAATATTCACACACTGACCTGGGAAATTTTTCTGAGACACACACACTTCTGATACCCAGAATTCACACTGGTGTCCTAAATATAGCTAAGTCATATATATGGGAACTGATACTCCTTAACTACTCTAACACTGAACATTATAAATTTGAGATTCAACCACAGTCCCTTGCATCACATGATTTTACTGCTGCACAAGGTTTGCCTCACTCTTATAATACCTCACACACACAGGCACACTGATCACAGCTCTAACACAGAACATTCTGAGGAACACATGGACACAGGTAGACACATAGGTATACACTCAGGTAGATACTGCACACAGACACATCAACACACACAGTTCACATAAGTTCCTTCCCACACACAGAAACTGAACTCTAAACTCACATAGGCATTGATACGAGAATTCCTAACTACCTCAACAGAATTTAAACTGACACACTACCACACTGCTCCACAGAATTTAAACTGACATAGGTACACATTGGTTCACACACAGGGAGACACTTGACCTACACTCACACACTGTCATATAGGCACATACTGAAATCAAGATATTGGTTTCTAGGATACACACAGTCACCTACACACCCTCACCTGTACTCTAGAATTAACACACAAGTTCTCATACATCCACTGCTTACACACACACTGAATTCAGCATCCACACACTGCACCTACTGAAATTAAAATCCTACACATACAGTCACATATTAACACATAGGTATAATGATACTAAGTTATACATAGTTAGAGAAACACACACAGACACTGGTCTGACACAGACTCCTAATACCTAGACACTCTGATACAAGGACACAGAATTACACACTGGTTTCACATGACAAAGCTACACTCAACTGCACAGTAACTCCACAGAACCCGATTTCACAGTAAAACTCCCAAATACCTACTGAACAGTAAAAGCCCCCAAAATCAACCCTAAAATCGAGATCTAGACTAAATGTAGGAGATATAATCAGGCCATATGCAAACCCTAAATGATCTAGGGTCCACGAATTTGGGGAAACCCTCGTTGGAACACCAAAACCTAATTCGACCTAGGTTTTCATGTAGAATCCCTATAATTCGAGATCTACACAGCACAGGGTTCCTAAAGGCCAACTACAACAGAAAATCAGAATTAAAATGGATTAGAAATCGGATTTACCTATAGGGAGATGGTTTCCCTATGAAGGTTCTTCTTCTCCAAGGCTTCTTGACCCAAGCTCCTTGTTTCCCTTGCTTTGGAGGAGGAAGATGGAATCCCTAGGGTTAGATTCCGAAATCTGGAGGTGGGAAAATGGTTTTCTTGATGGAGGCTAGGGTTTCTTCTTTCTACATGAAAAATGGTTTTGAGGGAGGCTCCCTTTTATAATAAACTGGGTTTTAGGATTTCAATGCATAGTTTTTAGGTTAAACCCCCAGGTTAGGTCATGAAGAACCTAATTAACTAAGGTTTAGTCATTCTAGGGTTTAAGGTTCAAACCAAAAATTAGAATTCTAGGGTTTCTCTAGAATTTGGGTTTCAACTAGGGTTAGTCATTAGGGTTATAGTCCTAATGAGTTCTAGGGTTTGACCTAAACCAAACACAACTAACAACATATAAATAGTTTATCAAACTCAGCAGATTAATTAAATACATAATTATTCCAAATAGTGAAATTACACAAATGCCCTTATCTGGAAATGTGGTAGTGACAAAAAGACCCGGTCCCATAGCGCCGCCGAAGCCCCGTCACCCCTGCACCATCAGATCAGGGGGTCCGCGTGGGACCCCCGCGATCCAACGGTTGAGAGCGACGGGGCTCCCGCGGGGCTCCGGATCCTCTCCTATATATATATATATATATATATATATATATATATATATATATATATATATATATATACATACGAATCTGCGCTAGGATGACTAAGTCAACATCGATCACAACTATGGCGTAGTCTAGTCCCTTGGACGGAAAGGAATATTTTTTTCTCGTTGGAGTTAGTGGATTGATTGGAATTTGAGATATCGTGGAAGCTCGCCCATGAAGCTCCGACGGAAAGGGAAGGCCTGTCGGGCTGTATGCCCATGGGTGCAGGATTCTTCGAAAAAGCGCGAGCTGATTCGGAGACCTGGGACCTTCGCCTATCTAAATCTATTATAGAGGAGTACAGCTTGAGCGTGTTGCTTCAGCTCGTAGCGCAGTATGAGCTCTCCCCTCGACCAGGAAGGGAGAAGAAAAGTCGATCGGTTATGCGATACCTCTATCTTATCTGGTCTATCTCCCGGACCTAGCATTGTTGTCAAAAAAAGCTTTGCTGGCACAAACCGACTTTATTTTCCTCTATCTGGCCGAAACTGATGTGAATGGACCTACTGGCTGAATGGTTGGTTTCCCTAGCCTATCTCAACCAGCGCAGGCACTATTAAGCCCATGGTATGTCGCTATAGGACTAGGCTCCCATTTCTATATATGTCTTTTTAAATTCATTCTTTCTTGTTCTACTGACCAAAGGTCAACTCCCTTTCTATAAGTCCCTGGATGCAGCGGTGACCCATTTAGCGCGATTATATTCAGATCATTGCCCACTCTTATTGAACCTCAACCAGCTAGGTGGACCTAGGCCTTTCAGACTTGAATCAACCTACACCTACCAGTTGTAACCTACACACACGATTGTTGTATCCGACTCGGTATCAAAAATCTATCATGTATTAGCTAGAGTCTTGTCATATATATATATATATATATATATATATATATATATATGTATATATATATATGTATATATATATATATATATATGTATATATATATATATATATATATATATGTATATATATATATATGTATATATATATATATATATAGAGAGAGAGAGAGAGAGAGAGAGTCGGATACAACAAACGTGTGTGTGTGTGTGTGTGTGTAGAGAGAGAGAGGGTTCGACATGGAATCGAAAGCATACTTATGTATATTGTATGATATATGCCATGGATGTTCTATTTTATATAATAAGACTCGATATATATATATATATATATATATATATATATATATATATATATATATATATATATATATATATATATATATATATATATATATATATATATATATATATATATATATATATACCAAGAAAGGAAACCAGGATAGGCGCTCTTGTTGAGCGGATGAGAACAAACTTGTGCAGAATATTAAAATTTTATTGATGATAAATAATAGTAGTACAAGCTTGAAAGGAAAGGAAATTACACACTCTTAAAACTGGAAAACAAAATCATACATAACAAAGAGGTATTGCCTCTATTTATAACACAAATCGTCAGCAGTGGCTGACTGGGTTACCAGCAGGTGCGGGTAGAAGATTCATTCTTATCTTGAACATGAACATTTGTAAGTGCCCATCAATATCATCTTTACTTTACTTTAATCGACTTTGACACTTAGGGGAGCATTAGCACCGAAAGTAGATTGGGGTCCACCATTGTCGACGGAAAAGAAAGATTCCTTCTTCTTTATTAAAGTAAAGAGCTGCAGTATAGATTTTGGTAGATTGATACAATTATTGTATGTCTTTGTCATCAATGTCATCATCAGACTGCTGAGTAGTGACTCTATGATGTATTCTTTTGAAGAAGGTTTCTGAGTCTTCTTCAATATTGTCTTCAACCATTTTGTCTGATTTAGCAAAGCTAATAGATATATTATTTATCTCAAAAATTGAATCGAATTGAGTCTGCATATATTGGAGACACTTTTTTTTCAATTCTTCCTCAGTAATTCTAGGATTTCTCCTTCTCAATGAATCTTTTAATTTCTTCAGATGGCTATCTTCTATTATTTCCCTCTTTAGCTTAGCTTCAACAAGGATGTCATTTTCCTTGATAGATTTATGTACAATTTGTACCTTCTCTTTATCATCAATACGATTCCACCATTTAATCAGAAATTATTTGGCTAAAATGAAAAAATTATAATGATTGTACTTGCATTTAATTACCCATTTAAAAATATATGGTATTTCAAAATAGATAAATAAATATATAGTACTCTCTCCTTCAAAAAGTTTGTCAGCATTCTAACATAAGGGATAGGATTGTGCCCAAGTAGCAAATAATTCTTGCAGGAATTGTGGTAAAATTTCTAATGTAGCACCAAATTGTAACCACCAACGGACGAACCAGGCAGAAATTTCTTATTTAAGAATTTTTAAAAAAATTCTAATAAACCACGAGTGTTTTTGCTTACTATTGTCAAAGTAAAATACTTTGGTAAAAGCCTCAATGTAATCCCAATAGGTATAAGGCACATTAATACTTTTATCACGGTAAACTAATTATCTAGTTCGATTGGGATAAAGTCCCCATGATTGAGGGGTGATAATGTGACGAATAATAATTTTATTATAATTAACGTCACTTTGAAGATCATTGGTCTTCTGATAGAAATATTCTATTTCAACTAATTTAGTTGTCAGCAGGATACCCTCATAGACAATGCGGTCTTTACCCTGTACTGAAAAAAATTTGGCTTCCAAATATTTATCTTTCAGCTTCCATGGATCATCCATCATTGGAATATCTAATTTTTCTAATTGAAGAATTTCTTCAGAATAATTGTTTTGAGTAAAAATTGTTTCAACCTCAACTGCTTGCTTGTATGAAGAAACATTGGTCTCCCCAGCGTCTTGAATCTGAATTCCTCTATTAGAGGTCTTCGCTTTTCCAAGAACAATTTTCTTGGAGTAATATCTTGTCTCATTGGAGCCTGACGTCATGGGTCTAGGAACCCATGGTTGCTTCTCTTTATTTTTCCTATTTATGGTCCTATAAAAATTTACGAGTAAGAAAGTCAGGAAGCGAATTGTCAGTTCCTTTAATATATTCAATATCAAAATCAAATATAGCTAATTCAGCTTGCCATTTAGCAAATATTTACTTAGATACTAAATTTTTAACATCTTTTTCTAAAAAAGTTTTAGCAGAACTACAATCAATGCGTAATAGAAATTTTCTATTAAGTAAATCATCTTAAAATTTATGAATGCATTGAATATTAGAAATAATTTCTTTCTTAATAGTAGAATAATTAATCTGAGTATCATTCTATTTACCTAAATGATATCTCACTAACACTTCCTTATTTGTGTCAAGGTTTAGCTGTTTAAGCATTCCACCATAGCCAATATTATTGGCATCGGTTTCAACATTTTTGAACTACTCAACATTTGCTAAGTATAAAAAAGGTAAATTTTTGACCTTTTATTTTATTATTTTCATTGCTTCAGTATGAGTATTACTCCATGGAGCAGGATTTTTTTTTAATCTTTGATACAAAATCTTTGTATCATTAGCGATATTCTTATAGAATTCGGATACATAATTTAATGCACCAAAAAATTGATGTAACTGTTTATATTAGTAATTTTATCTAAAAATTTAGAAGCAAATTTAATACTTCTATCTATTAAAATTATTGTGTTATTCACAATATTATGTCCCAAAAATCTTATTTCTTGCTAGAAGAGTTCCATTTTTTGGGCAAAAATTACTAAGCCATTTTTAATAGCTAAGTGTTTAAACACATTAAGGTGTTTAAAATATTCTTCTATAGTACTTGAGAAGATTAATATATCATCAATATAAGATAATATAAAATTAGAATGTTGAATGAATATTTCATTCATAATATTCTAAAATTCTAAAGGAGCATTCTTCAGACCAAATGGCATTACATTTTATTCATAATGACCAAAAAGAACAGTAAAAGTAGTCTTATACTTATCCTTTTCATCAATTTAAATTTGCCAATAACCTGATTTTAGGTCGAATTTAGAGTAAATTCTTGCTTTGACTACTCTATTAAGTAGATCCCTTTTATTATGAATTGGATATCTAATCCATTTTAAAATCTTATTTAAAGGTTTGTAATTAATAACAAGTCTTGGAACCCCTCTCTCCTTCTCAGCATTATTATTTACATAAAATATTGTACACAACTGATTTAGTTGTCAGCAGGATACCCTCATAGACATTGCGGTCTTTACCCTGTACTGAAAATATATTGGCTTCCAATTATTTATCTTTCAGCTTCCATGGATCATCCATCATTGGAATATCTGATTTTTTCTATTTGAAGAATTTCTTCAGAATAATTGTTTTGAGTAAAAATTATTTCAACAACCTCAACTGCTTTTTTGTATGAAAAAATATTAGTCTCCTTAGGTTCTTGAATCTTTAGAAATTTTACCACCATCCCTGCAAGAATATCGCTAATGAGTCTGCATATATTGGAGATACATATTTTCATGTAGCAAATAATTCTTGCAGGGATGGTGGTAAATTTTTTAAAGATTCAAGACCTTGAGGAGACCAATGTTTCTTCATACAAGCAAGCAGTTGAGGTTGAAACAATTTTTACTCAAAACAATTATTCTGAAGAAATTCTTCAATTAGAAAAATCAGATATTTCAATGATGGATGATCCATGGAAGCTGAAAGATAAATATTTGGAAGTCAATATTGTTTGATAATAAACGAAAGAAATGAAACTAGGTTTATACGAAACCCTTTCTTTGGTTTACAAACAAGAAAAAGAAGTACAATTAATCCTATACGAGGATGTTAAGTACAAAAATTTGATTCTGGGAAAATATTGCTATAGGAGTCTGATCTGCGGTCGATCACTTTGTCCCTTGGACCACACGATGACGAAGAAGTGCTGTAGAAGACGAAACAAGAAGCTTCAAAGACTGCAGGAGGGATTGAACTCTCATTGCCAAAGCTCTCTATATGTGCTCTCTTGACCTTGACCTCTGTTGTTCTTCCACTCAGATTCCGACCTCGTCCTCGACCCAGATTCCGACCTCGTCTTCGACCTTGGACCTCCGTGGCCGGAGGTCTCCATTTATAGAGTTCAGCTACAGTTGGCGTAGAAATCGAACAAGAGAACTGCACCTTTTATGCGGTGGTTATAATAACTGCTACCCACGTATAAATGATCTCTTAAATTGGCATGTGACGCGTGTTCCATTATGAGGAAATGCGTATAATCACTTATCGAAGATCATGGCATGTAAGCCACGTAGATAACTGCTCCTCGCGTAGAAATGGTTGGCATAAAGGCCAAATAACTGTCTCATTGGCGTAAAAGCCAAATAGCTATTCTGTTGGCATAGAAGCCAAGTAGCTGTCATATTGGCATAGAAGCCAAATATCTGTCATGTTGGCGTAGAAGCCAAATAGTTGTCAGGTTGGCATAGAAGCCAAGTGGTTGTTATATTGGCGTGGAAGCCAAGTTCTGCATAAAGAGTGATGCTTTGCAAATGTAGCCCGAGTCGGCGTATTTCAAGGAGATAGCGTACGGCATGCTCCTTATAGCTGAAGATAGCCTGGTTGGCGTAATGTGCGGGGATGGTGATGTGGACGTATTAGCCCTAATTATAGCTCCCCCGGTC
Organism: Iris macrosiphon; assembly: GCA_036927795.1. Classification (NCBI taxonomy): domain Eukaryota; kingdom Viridiplantae; phylum Streptophyta; class Magnoliopsida; order Asparagales; family Iridaceae; genus Iris; species Iris macrosiphon. Next base: position 24,445,116 of record JAYESA010000016.1, on the reverse strand, counting down.
TTTGAAAGTAGAACCAAATCTCGTGCATTAAATGCAGAGATCTGCCCCCATCTCGTGCATTAATTGCAGAGACGTGCCTCGAGCTCTGTACGAAGAATAGCTTTTGACGTGGCGGTTAGTTTCGTCTCATCCTGAAAGTAAAAGCTTACCTCTGCCTATGTAAAACAGGCAGCGTATCCCTTGGATGCGTAAATGACGTCTTATATCAAGGATTGTGTCACTAAACGATAGTTTGGGGCTCTGTGCAGAATTATCATAACAGCCGTCCTCTCGGTCATCGTGCAGTACTTTTTGTCATGAGTCAGGTTCACTGCTTGATCTGACAGGTTCATTCGAGGAATACGAAGAGATCCTCGTATAACTTTCCGCTGCATTAAAAGCAACCAGGTTTTACGCCAAAGTGGCAACGTAACAACCTTTTTACGCCGAAGCAGTCTGGAAATACTGTATTACGCGGGTTATTCTGGAGCTATATCTTACGCTAAACTAGCGTTGAAGCTCTGTTGTACGCCGATGGTTCTGGAATCATGTTTCACGCCACCCAGTGCTAGAGCTCTGTTTTACGCGGGCTTCCTGCATGTTGATGGTTTTTTACGCGTATGATTCTCCAGCGTATTTTTTATGCTTCTACAAGACCCCCTTCAAAGTTTCAAATTCCTCGTAATTTGAAACACTTTGAATGAAGCATGAAACGGTCAAGTCTGACTCGTTCCACAAGGCTAATTTCTCGGCAGATTTTTAGGAGTTTTGTTGGGATTCGGTGTGTTCTCCTCTGCCTATAAAAAGGCGAATGGGTTAACCTATTTTTTCCTACACTTCCTTCATCTTAAAGAGAGAGATGGTTGCCGAGCTTCGTCGGGTTGGCCTGCGGAAGAAGAAGATTATGCTCTTCTAGCATGTAAGGAGCCATAAAAAAAGGCGTCTTCGAGCAAATATCATCTGCAACGATGGATCATGGAAGGATATCATAGCTTCCTTTGCTCGGGATGATCAATTTTATATGGCGATTCGTCCAGGAGAGAGGAAGGGTCGTATTCGACCACACAGCTTGCAAGCTATATTTTCTCCCGTTATGGCGCTGGCCGAGGATACGCAGTTTGGCCCTGTCTTCCAGTATTAAGTTGGGTTCTGAACACCCAACACAATTTCTAGGGCATGCCTATCATGGCGTATGGAGGATAGGATTGAATAATTTAGACAAGCCAAGTTCTGTATCCTTCCGCCATTGATCATTTTCTTGTTCATCGACTGTGGAAGTCGATAAACTGCTGTAGAAGACGAAAAAGATCTCCACCAATACGAGAACCTGACAGAACAGATTCTTGGCGTGATCTTAAATGAGAATGGAAAACCCTTTGTAGAAAAAGGATTTTCATCATATGTAATCATGAAGATGAAAAACATTTTGTAGACTGGATTTCCATCATATGTAATCATGATTAATAAAATTGTCTTCTTTTACGCATCTGATGATTTGTCATATTTGCTGTGAAGAAGTCTGAATAGTGTGCAGCTTCGATATGTCTGAATAATTTTACGCTGAGTCTGATAAGAGAATATCTGATCTCGTCTTATCTTTTACGCGTAACAGAAGACGCGTAAAAAACTCCTTAGCATTTAAGTTGAAGATCCAAACTGTCATGCTGTCTTAGACGAGGAGTCGTGTAGAATTTCTGAACTGTCACTTCTGATGCGAAGAATTCTTGTTCAGATCATCATCTTTAAGAATAGTTTCCCGAAAATCCTTTGGAAAAGGCGAGAAATTTCTGTCGACCAAGCCATATTTGAACTTTTATAAAGTATTCTGACCGGACTGTGGATGAACTTCCAAATAACCCAAGAAGAAGAGTTGTCTTTCAATGTTGAACCTTATATATTTCAGGCACTTAGAATGTTTTACAACCAAAAATGGGTCTCTTCTGTGTGGAACCCTTGTAATTGGCTGCCTGTAGTTTTCAAGCGTAGAATCGTAGATTTGTAGCCTCTGAGCGTAAAAAGCTTCTGAACGTGAAATCGTAGATTTTTAGCCTCTGAGCGTAAAGTCGTAGGTTTGTAGCCTCTCGAGCGTAAAAGCTACCGAGCATAAAAGCATCCGGGCATAAAACTATAGATTTATAGCCTCTGAGCGTAAAACCATATATTTGTAGCCTCTGAGCGTAAAAGACTCCTTAGCGTAAAATCGTAGATCTGCTCTGCGCGGAAAAAAAATTTGAATCCATTGACTGTCCGTTTTCCCTAAATAATAGGCTGACATGGTCCCAAATCATAACCGAATATTAAATATCATATTTGGTTAAGGATTCGAAGAGTTATCCAAACTCTATAAATAGTCCAAGGGCTGGAGAGAGAAAACTTTTATCTGCCTTCACAAAACCCTTGCTTTCCAAGAACCCTTCTTCTTCGTCTCCTTCTTGAAAACTTAGAATTGCCATGGCACCTAAACAGACTTCCACTGCTAAGGGAAAGAAGGTCGCTTCCTCTTCCTGCTCCGCTGCTCAAGAGCGAGCAACTCCCATTAGGCTGAACGAACCACGATCAGAACGCAGCGCTCCACCGTCGAGCTGTGCTCCGGACATTACAAGTAGAGACTTCGGGAGAAAACAAAATCCTTCGCACACGTTGTACGTGCACGCACAAGGTCCTCTTTCGTACTGAGAGCCTCTTTGATAAAGATGATGTACGGAGAGGTTTTATCATTACGCGCACATTCCTAATGTGTTGGTGTAAGAACTCTAAATGTTTGCAGTCTGGCATAAAAACTCAGACTATCGAAATTTGGGGTTTTACTGCAAACTTTGAATTTTATGCGCTGGATATGAATACCGGCGTAAAAATTCAAATTTTGTCAATCCAGCGTAAAAGCTCAGATTATTAACTATTGCCAACCTTGAATTTTACACAATAGAAAAATAGATTTTCGGCGTAAAAGCTCAAGTTTTTATAGTCTTGGCGTAAAAGCACAGACTGATAATCTTTGGAGCAAACTGCAAGAGTGTAATGTCTAGTGTAGAAACTGACTTGTTCTCTTGTGTTTTGTAGTGGACTTGTAGATCTCTCCATTGGCTGAAGTAATGGGCTCTGCTGCCGGGATGTTGAGCTTAAACTACTTGGAGGACTTGTCCCATGTGACATTTCCTATTTCTGGAGCCAACTACCCTGAAGAGAGGGGAATTCTGATATCGTCCCAAGGAGAGCACATGCTGCTGAGTATGATCAGTGGGGAGCCCCTGACATATATAGACGGGACAGAGTATAAGAAGCCAAGCTTCTTGTTCGGGGATGTTATTGACAAGCAATCCCAGACCAAGCCCAAGAAGGAGGATTGGGTGTTTATTGCTGAAGGCACGGTGATGTATCTGGCCAGTATGCCTAGGGATTACCCCATCTCTGCGTTCTTTCATGCCACCCATCCTCGGAAGATGGTGTGGGTACTGACTCCCGATCTCCATGGCCGTCCGGGGAAGATCTCATATAACAAAGGATTGAACCAAGGATCCTTTATGAGCAGACCTTCAGGTCCAGTTATGCCCTTCAGAGGATTATTGCCGGGTAGTGTCCCGAGCGAGGATACGTCGCTGATCCAGCCGGCTCAGATGTCAACCTTCTGCAACGATTTTATGGGGCAGGGAGGAATGTACCCCAGGGTTAACCCTCGGACCAACGGATGGCTTAGCCCGGGAAATCTTCGATAGGCCAGTTTAACGGCTTGGGCCCTGAAGCACTTCCAGACGGAGCTGGAGAGTATAGGCTTATTCGCGGCTGTGAGCGCTACAAGTGTTGGGCTGCCTGTCAACCCCAACCTGTTCCTAGCCTTGATGGAGCGATACAACTCGCTCACCGGGACTTTTGCCACTCCGCTGGGGGAGTTGGACTTAGCCCTTCACGAGATGGCAGAAATTTCAAAGCTGCCAATGGGGGACGCTCCTTATGAAGAGTATGTCCCTACAAACCGGGAATTGAGGGATACAAATCCTCGGGTAGTGGCCGTATATCAGGAGCTGATGTGCCACTATCTTGCATGTACCACTTTTTATAAGGAGCCTTCTGATTTGGCTCACATCAACAAGTGGGCCACCTATCTTTTCTTCCACCAGGCCAGAAATGTCAAGCCAGACAAGGTGGTAGATAGCCAAGATAGGCCCTTAAACCTCCTAAGCATGTTGAATGCCAACACTGTCGATGACCTTATTAAAGACGCAGGGGCTTCAGATCATGTTTTTGACGAGGAGGTAGGGGGTTATGCTGCAGGCACGAAAGCCTTCAGTTATATGAGGCATTGCCGCAAGCCTCTGTCGAAGGAAGCTCAATTGGCTGGCTTCCTCTCCGTCTGGCTTCGTCGCTGGGTGGTGCCCGACATAGCGTCTGCAGATCGCATCCATCGTAACACCTTATGGCCTGCAGTACGTTTGGTGTTCGGAGCAAGACTCGGCCTGCTTCCTACTATGGTATGTAGAATACAGGCAGGCCTGAGGGCCCTTACTGATGGACTTCTCGCTGATGAGACGCAGCGTAAAAGCTTTCCCAGGGTGGAATTACCATTCCTATACTTGATGGAATGGTTAATCCTTCATAATGCCCGGGTGATGTCTCCCGGTTCCGCCAGTAGTTCAGAAAATAATTTCTTGCTGAATTACAAGAATTCCTCTTGGAACGTGGCAACCGTCACAGATTATCGGCGGGCGTTAAACGTAGCCCACAGCTGGAAGATCTTCTGTATCATTCCTCCCGTACACATCAATCAACAGGGAAGGAAACTTAAGGATGAGGGCCATGGGAGGACCATTCTTTCTCCTGAAGCCTTCTATTGGTTGGTCTGCATTAGACCTTCCCATTTGCTATATAGAAGTGATGAACACTGCTTCTTGGAGCCCTATCTGCCCAGTCGGTTGGTCAGGAAGTTTGGGTATGACCAATTGCATGTGGAAAATGTCATTACCAGCTTCAAGTCCAGAGGTGGACTTATTGATGGAGCCAGAGGGTGGCAGTATTTCATCACGGGCTGCACTGGTGCAACTTTTACGGTGCCCGCGACTTCTCTTTCCATGGAGCTGTGTATGCTTCACTCGTACGCGTAGTTCTATACGTCTATCAATACCTTCCATCGCGATTTTGATATGCGTAGAAGTTTTAGGATGCCCTCCCATAGGTCTACCGCCAGGGAGGATGCTCTGTCTGTTTTCTCGGATGATAATAAGGACATTGCTGGGGCAGACAAATTCTTGACGACAATATCGAGAGGCGTACTAGCTCCGCCTGCAGAGCCTCTCGTTATCCCCCATAAAAGGAAGGCTTTTGCTCCGAAAGAACCTTCTTCCCGCAAGAAGAGGATTGCCAGAGGTCCGAAAAGGGCTTCTACCAGGGAGGCTCTTAGAAGTGAGCCTGTCGCCTCCCCTGCTTGGGATGATTCTTTGACTAGAGGTCCTTCGCTTATTAGAGAGGGAACCTCTACAGTCCCGGCTGGCAGTACCGGAGATTCTTTGCTCTAGATCGCTGCTACTACTGCTTCCGGTAGTGCTACAAGATGGCCTTCAAGGCCGAGCATAATAAGATTGCATATACCTTTATCCAGACCAGTAACGGGAGTAACCCCTGTCGCGTCTGTGAGTGTATCCAGCGAGATTCCACCCGATAAGACTCGAGTGGATCTTGGTGAAGGCTTGGAAGAATATCTGCCCGTGTCAGTTGGTGCACCCCCTTCCCCAGGTATGACAGCTCGCTTAGCATCATTAAGAAATAATTTAGCTGCCCTGGCTGCAGACGCGACATATATACCATCGGCCATGGATAAATATTGTCTTTACGCTTCTTTTAGAAAAATTAACATCAATTTGATATTAACTTTCTCTTGTCTTCTTTTCAGGTGAAGACATCTACGGGGAGGGTGGAAGAGACGCAATCTTGATTTTGTTACGAACCCATCATATGAAGTGGCAGCGTCCGACGTTGAGGGAGCAAGTTTTGAAGCTGCCAATCTATCATCCGCAATATTCTCGGATGTTGTTCTGCCAGTACCAGTCCAAATAATATTAGAGGAGGATGAGCCGGTTGTCTCGACTTTGCCTCATTTGTCGAGCATGCCAACAACTTCGACCATTGTTGGTGCCTCTACTTTTGTCGCACCATCTGTTGAAGCGACGACTGTGACGACACCTTCTGCAGTCGTTCCTGGAAGGGGATTCACCGATATTGCAGCCACTCCCAGCGTCTATTCGAATCTATCCATGCTAGTTGAGCAGTTTACAAGAGTTTTCTATGTCACTTTGAAAACGCTGATATCGATGGTGCTGGAGAAGAATCTAGGCTTCGAGGCTCTGAAGATGTCCTCCAATCTTACTATAGCACAGATTAGAAACTTCATTGACGCTGAAAGGGCTAATGCGCTAGAGCAAATAGTTAATGGTTTAGAACAACCTATTAATGAATATTTGCAATTATCTCGAGGCAGCATCGATGACCTAATTCAGGCTGAATATGAATCCCTGACTGCGCAGCTTGCTGAACAGATGGAAGGCCTAAATAAATCCATCCAGGCACAGCAGCAGGAGATGGATGAAGGGAAGACCGTCTTGGAGGAGGTTATTCCTCTTCAAACAAAGTGCAAGGCCGAACATGAGGGAAATGCAGCGAGGGTCCGCAAACTGGAAGCCAAACTCGCTCAAGAAAAGGAGTGGGCTTCCCAGTCATCAATAGCTCTAGATGTGGTGAATGGCCGACTGGATACAGCTCAGCAAAAATGGGCACGTTCAGGAATCACCTGTGCCGGTTTTGTTCAGGCTAGGTCCGAACTGTCCCTCCTGAGCAATGACGAGGTACGACTGGAGCGAGCTCGAGCTAACGTCTTAAACTCTAGAAATGAGAGGATGGCTGCTTTGGCGCGACAGATTCGCGATTTAACTGCTCCTCCCCAATGATGTACTTCTTGTTTCTCCTTTTTTCTCGGAGATAATAAAGACACATTTTCTGACTTTGTGGACCCATCACTTTAGAATATGATAGGCTAAGATGAAAGTGATATCAGAGGTATCATTAACATGATATACTTTCGTTAAGGTTTTGCTGAATGTAAATCTATTCAGAGGTAATATGAACCTGATAGAATATAATCCAACTAAATTTGTATACTAAACACTATCAGAGGTAATATGAACATGATAGATTTACAAATTAGTTAAGCATATCCATTAAAAGGTCATATGAATCTGATAGAATATGATCCAGCTAACCTTTGTGCATGGTATCGTCAGAATAAGATCTTCGTCATAATCCGTTAAACGAAGGAGATCAAGTATAGTACTTCTTCGGAAATTTGCAGTTGATAGTAGCCATTATCAAATTTTTTATTAGACTTGGCTAATCTGTATGTGTCATTTGCAACCATATAAGGGCCCTTCCATTTCTTTATAATTGTTTATGCGAACTTTGGTTTGTTGAGGACATCCCACTGGGGGATCTTTGGTGGACCTATTATTTATTGCGCACGTTGAGTGCAAATAATAAGTTTGAAACAAGCCCTATCAGAGGTGATGGCGGTGTGATAGGTATTGTGGCTGGTAAAGACATCCTGCTAGGAGATTTTTGTGGACCCATTACTTTTTGCGCATATTAGTGCAAGTAATAGATTTGAGGCAAGTCCTGCCAGAGGTAATATAGACGCGGTAAAATATGACTCTGTAGGGATAAAATAGGGACTGACTCTTTCTTCGCTGGGAAAATGAGGATAGTTCAGAGGTAATATGGACATGAACATTTCGTTTTCCATTGCGGGTATTCCACAGGAAGGTTTTTGGTTGACCTATTACTTCTTGTGCACGAGAGTGCAAGTAATAAGTTTAGGACAAGCCCTGCCAGAGGTAATATGGACGTGGCAGTTTTTGTGGACCTAACACCACTGGCGTACTTAGAGTTAAGTACGGGTGCTAAGTTGAGATGACAACCGATATCAGAGGTAATATGGACATGATAATCGATAGCCAAAACTCGAAGGGTTTGTTCAGAGGTAATATGAACATGACAAACTTTTGAGTTGTGACTCCACTGGGGATGGAGGTATACATCTACTCAGAGGTAATATGGACATGGCAGTTTTTATGGACTTAACACCACTGGCGTACTTAGAGTTAAGTACGGGTGCTAAGTTGAGATGACAACCGATATCAGAGGTAATATGGACATAAAAATTGATAGCCAACCCAGGAAGGTTTGTTCAGAGGTAATATGGACATGACAAACTTAGCTGGGGAGAAATGTTTGGACAATAGTTCAGAGGTAATATGGACGTGAACTCATGTCCGAAAAATTCACTGTGGAGTAATTTTCCTGAGTGGGGATAGACCTGAAGAATCCGCTGGGGAAATTTTAGGGACTCATCATCCAGTATTTTCTTGGGGGAGCAAATTGTTACGTTTAGAGTAAAATCAATTTGCAGTGATTGTCCCTCCTTTATAAACGCAAAGTGACGACTTTGGCGTCGATCAACTCCTGGATTCTCCTTTTCAGTACATAGCACGCCCTTGTGGGGTGATGAATGTACCGATAAAAGAGACAATAATCTGGGTCATCGACTTTGCCAGCCTTCTCAGGGTATCTGATATGGGGTAGCTGAAGTTTGTGTTCCTTCAGCAATATATTGAAGACTTCAATGATGTCATCTTTATTGAAGGAGAAAGTCCCTTTTGGCCTTCGGGCTCCCGATACCTGAGTCTTACGTTCTTCCGGGAAGATGGTCATCGTTGCATCATCTTCGGACTCAGAGGGAATTCTACCCCCAGCTTTGGAAGCTGCTCTGTTTTGTCGAGGTAGACTACCCCCAGACATGTCGTGGCGTTTGTCCAAAAAAATTTATTTAGAAGGACCTGCCTCTGGTATTACAGGATCAGACTCTGTAGGTTTGGATTTTGTATGAGATACAGTATAACCCAATCCAAAATGAGTTTGTTGACAGCAAGGATTACCATGCAACAGTGTTCTTCTGCCTTTTCAATAGTTGCGGCCTTGTTGAGACTTCAAATCATAACCCATGCTTTGTTTAATCTTTAAAGCCTATGGGCTATATCTGTGGATTTGTATTTTTCCACCATCAGACTCGTGAGATCCTTCTTGTACAATCGGTCTGCTCTGCATACGACCGAAGACTATGGGATGCTGGTCGTCGCGAGTTGGTGGAACAATAAAGGCAGAATCTTCATGTAGTCCATATGTCATGACGATATTAGATGTTGATGTATCTTTCCACATGATCTCCCCGCGTTTGGTAGTTAGGGGAACTGAATCCTGGTTATGACTCCTGTCTTTGCGTTTCTGGATCAAGAACTCCCGCAAATCAGCGATATTAGCAGAAGAAGAAGGCTTATTCTGCCTTTTTACATTATTAGGCTGCCTTTTTACATCATTAGGCTTGTGGAGATTAGGAACCAGAACACTTTCTCTGCCATATGAGTAGAGCAATTCAGCCATGTGAGTAGCACATGATCTACGAGGAGCGTATCTATCCACGAACTGGACCTTCTTTACGCTGAGGGGCTTAACCTGGCGTAATCTGAAACTTTGCTCAGGGTGGCGTAAAACTGAGGAAGTCCTCAATTGGCCATCAGCATCTCGCATAATTTGGAGAGCGGGCAGATTCTTCTCTTGATGGCGTAAAGGTCGAGAGGTCGAGAAATCTGCCACTTATTTTCCCTTGCGATGATTGCAGGGACCATCTGCCTCATTACAGAGAGAAGGTGTATTTTTACGAGCAGGGCGCGGAGTAGACTTCTGGATTAGCACTAAGGCATTGCCAGAAGCTTTGTCTGCCATATCACAGACGGGAGATAGAGTTTTACGCACAGGGCACGGAGTAGACTTCTGGATTGGCACTGAGGCATTGCTAGAAGCTTTGTCTGCCACGTCACAGACGGGAGACAGAGTTTTACGCGCAGGGCGCGGAGTAGACTTCTGGATTGGCACTGAGGCATTGCCAGAAGCTTTGTCTGCCACGTCACATACGGGAGACAAAGTTTTACACACGGGGCGCGGAGTAGACTTCTGGATTGGCACTGAGGCATTGCCAGAAGCTTTGTCTGCCACGTCACATACGGGAGACAAAGTTTTACACGTGGGGCACGGAGGTCGAGATGCTACAACCTTGTTGGTCGGAGAGAGAGAGTCCGCAGGAATGGTAGAGGATGTCCGGGGCATCCATACTTTACGCAATTTTCTGTTGTCTTGGACAGAGAGGGACTGAGAGCTACCCTCTGCTCGAAGTATGTCTTCGTAAGCTGGTTGGTCGAATTGGATGACCAAGGTCTTCTTCGTTGATCCTACGGATACAACATCGTATTGAGCAATGGTTTTCTCGTCAGATGAGAAAGTAGTCCCCAGCAGAGTCGTCATCTTGTATTTGATAATAAACGAAAGAAATGAAACTAGGTTTATACGAAACCCTTTCTTTAGTTTACAAACAAGAAAAAGAAGTACAATTAATCCTATACGAGGATGTTAAGTACAAAAATTTAATTTTGGAGAAATATTGCTATAGGAGTCTGATCTGCGGTTGATCACTTTGTCCCTTGGACCACACGATAACGAAGAAGTGTTGTAGAAGACGAAACAAGAAGCTTCAAAGACTGCAGGAGGGATTGAACTCTCGTTGCCAAAGCTGTCTATATGTGCTCTCTTGACCTTGACCTCTGTTGTTCTTCCACTCAGATTCTGACCTTGTCCTCGACCTAGATTCTAACCTCGTCTTTGACCTTGGACCTCCATAGCCGGAGGTCTCCATTTATAGAGTTCAGCTACAGTTAGCGTAGAAACCGAACAGGAGAACTGCACCTTTTATGCGGCGGTTATAATAACTGCTACCCAGGTATAAATAATCTTTTGAATTGGCGTGTGACGCGTGTCCCATTATGAGGAAATACGTATAATCACTCATCGAAGATCACGGCATGTAAGCCACTTAGATAACTGCTCCTCGCGTAGAGATGGTTGGCATAAAGGCCAAATAACTGTCTCATTGGCGTAAAAGCCAAATAGCTGTTCTGTTGGCGTAGAAGCCAAGTAGCTGTCATATTGGCATAGAAGCCAAATATCTGTCATGTTGGCATAGAAGCCAAAATAGGCGTAGAAGCCGAATAGTTGTCAGGTTGGCGTAGAAGCTAAGTGGTTGTCATATTGGCGTGGAAGCCAAGTTCTGCATAAAGAGTGATGCTTTGTAAATGTAGCCCGAGTCGGCGTATTTCAAGGAGATAGCGTACGGCGTGCTCATTATAGCTAAAGATAGCCTGGTTGGCGTAATGTGCGGGAATGGTGATGTGGACGTATTAGCCCTAATTATAGCTCCTCCGGTCTTTGAAAGTAGAACCAAATCTCGTGCATTAAATGCAGAGATCTGCCCCCATCTCGTGCATTAATTGCAGAGACGTGCCTCGAGCTCTGTACGAAGAATAGCTTTTGAAGTGGCGGTTAGTTTCGTCTCTTCCTGAGCGTAAAAGCCTACCTCTGCCAATGTAAAGCAGGCAGTGTATCCATTGGATGCGTAAATGACGTCTTATATCAAGGATTGTGTCACCAAACGACAATTTGGGGCTCTGTGCAGAATCATCATAACAGCTGTCCTCTCGGTCGTCGTGCAGTACTCTTTGTCAGGAGTCAGGTTCACTGCTTGATCTGACAGGTTCATTCGAGGAATATGAAAAGATCCTCGTACAACTTCCTGCTGCATTAAAAGCAAGCAGGTTTTATGCCAAAGTGGCGACGTAACAACATTTTTACGCCGAAGCAGTCTGGAAATACTGTATTACGCGGGTTGTTCTGGAGCTATATCTTACGCTGAACTAGTATTGAAGCTCTGTTGTACGCCGATGGTTCTGAAATTATGTTTCACGCCACCTAGTGCTGGAGCTCTGTTTTATGCGGGCTTCCTGCATGTTGAAGGTTTTTTACGCGTATGATTCCCCAGCATATTTTTCATGCTTCTACAAATATATTTTCAGTACAGGATAAAGACTGCAATGTCTATGAGGGTATCATGCTGACAACTAAATCAGTTGTATACAGCATTTTATGTAAATAATAATGCTGAGAAGGAGAGAGGGGTTCCAAGACTTGTTATTAATTATAAACCTTTAAATAAGGTTTTAAAATGGATTAGATATCCAATTTCTAATAAAAGAGATCTACTTAATAGAGTAGCCAAAGCAAGATTTTACTCTAAATTCGACCTGAAATCAGGTTATTGGCAAATTTAAATTGATGAAAAGGATAAGTATAAGACTGCTTTTATTGTTCCTTTTGGTCATTATGAATGGAAAATAATGTCATTTGGTCTGAAGAATGCTCCTTCAGAATTTCAGAATATTATGAATAAAATATTCATTCAACATTCTAATTTTATATTATCTTATATTGATGATATATTAATCTTCTCAAATACTATAGAAGAATATTTTAAACACCTTAATGTGTTTAAACACTTAGCTATTAAAAATTGCTTAGTAATTTTTTTCCCCAAAAATGAAACTCTTCCAGCAAGAAATAAGATTTTTGGGACATAATATTGTGAATAACACAATAATTTTAATAGATAGAAGTATTGAATTTGTTTCTAAATTTTCAGATAAAATTACTAATAATAAACAGTTACAGCGATTTCTTGGTGCATTAAATTATGTATCCGAATTCTATAAGAGTAATGCTAATGATACAAAGATTTTGTATCAAAGATTAAGAAAAAAATCTACTCCATGAAGTAATACTCATATTGAAGCAGTAAAAATTATAAAACAAAAGGTCAAGAATTTATCTTGTTACACTTAGCAAATGTTGAGTGGTTCAAAATTGTTAAAATCATTGCCAGTAATATTGGTTATGGTGGAATACATAACAGCTAAATCCTAACACAAATAAGGAAGTATTAGTGAGATATCATTTGGGTAAATGGAATGATACTCAGATTAATTATTCTACTATTAAGAAAGAAATTCTTTCTATTATTCAATGCATTCATAAATTTCAAGATAATTTACTTAATAAAAAATTTCTATTACGCATTGATTGTAGTTCTGCTAAAACTGTTTTAGAAAAAGATGTTCAAAATTTAGCATCTAAGCAAATATTTGCTAGATGGCAAGCTAAATTAGCTATATTTGATTTTGATATGGAATATATTAAAGGAACTGACAATTCACTTCCTGACTTTCTTACTCGTAAATTTTTACAGAACCATAAATAGGAAAGATAAAGGAAAGCAACAATGGGTTCCTAGACCCATGACGTCAAGCTCCAATGAGCCGAGACATTACTCCAAGAAAACTGTTCTTGGAAAAGTGAAGACCTCTAATAGAGGAATTCAGATTCAAGACACTGAGGAGACCAATGTTTCTTTATACAAGCAAGCAGTTGAGGTTGAAATATTTTTTACTCAAAATAATTATTCTGAAGAAATTCTTCAATTAGAAAAATTAAATATTCCAATGATGGATGATCTATGGAAGCTGAAAGATAAATATTTGAAAGCCAATATGTTTTCAATACAGGGTAAAGACCGCAATGTCTATAAGGGCATCCTGTTGACAACTAAATCAGTTGAAATAGAATATTTCTGTCAGAAGACCAATGATCTTCGAAGTGATGTTAATGACAGCAAAATTATTATTCGTCAAATTATCACCCCTCAATCATGGGGACTTCATCCCAATCGAACTAGACAATTAGTTCACCGTGATAAAAGCATTAATGTGCCTTATACCTATTGGGATTACATCGAGGCTTTTACCAAAGTATTTTACTTTGACAATAGTAAGCAAAAGCACTCGTGGTTTATTAGAATTTGCCCAAAAATTCTTAAACAGAAAATTCTTGCCTGGTTCGTCTGTTGGTAGTTACAATTCGATGCTACCTTAGAAATTTTAACACCATCCCTGCAAGAATTATTTGCTTCTTGGGCACAATCCTATCCCTTATATTAGAATACTGACAAACTTTTTGAGAGGGAGAGTACTATGTATTTCTTTATCCATTTTGAAATACCATATATTTTTAAATGGGTAATTAAATGTGAGTACAATCATTATAATTTTTCCATTTTAGCCAAAAAAATCTGATTAAATGGTGGAATCGTATTGACGATAAAGAGAAGGTACTAATTATACAAAAATCTATCAAGGAAAATGAGATCCTTGTTGAAGCTAAGCTAAAGAGAGAAATAATAGAAGATAGCCCTCTAAAGAAATTAAAGGATTCATTGAGAATGAGGAATCCTCGAATTACTGATGAATAATTAAAAAAGAAGTATCTCTAATATATGCAGACTTAATTCGATTCAATTTTTGAGACAGATAATATATATGTTAGCTCTGCTGAATCAGACAAAATGGTTGAAGACAATATTGAAGAAGACTCGAAAATCTTCTTCAAAAGAATACATCATAGAGTCACTACTCAGCAGTCTGATGATGACATTGATGACGAAGACATATAATAATTGTATCAATCTGCCAAAATCTATACGGTAACTCTTTACTTTAATAAAGAAGGAATCTTTCTTTTCAGTCGACAATGGTGGACCCTAATCTACTTTCGATGCTAATGCTCCGCTAAGTGTCAAAGGTGATTAAAGTAAATTAAAGATGATGTTGATAGGCACTTACAAATGTTCGTGTTCAAGATAGAAGGAATCTTCTACCTGCACCTGCCGGTAACCCAGTCAGCCACTGTAGACGATTTGTGTTATAAATAGAGGCAAGACCTCTTTGTTATGTATGCTTTTGTTTTCCAGTTTTAAGAGTGTGTAATTTCCTTTCCTTTCAAGCTTGTACTACTATTACTTATCATCAATAAAATTTTAATATTTCGCACAAGAGAGTTTGTTCTCATCCGCTCTACAATAGCACCTATCCTGGTTTCCTTTCTTGGTATCAAAGCCATGTTATTGGCTCAAGGCTGAGGTAATACTACTTTCTTACTAGCATGTAATATGATGATGTAATTATTATTTCTAGTTATTTCTCTGTTATATTTATTATTATTGGTAAAGCTGTTACCTTAGTTAACCACGATAGAGTTAGGATCTGTCAAAGCGATATGTTACACCTTGTGGGACGACACAAAGTCGCGTAGCCTTGTTATGCCATGATAGCAGTTTATGGCATAAATCGTTGACAGCCGTGCTAGGCATTTACTATCGTTAGATCTATCCGAGACTACAAGAGTAGTTTACTAAGGTAATAGAGTTCTCATAATAATTACTGATAGCAGTTCTAATAACTTGGTTATAATAATTATTCATTATTCATTCTAGTGAGAGAAGTAGAACCTCAATACGATGATGAATCAAGCATTAGCAATTGGTTCTAATAAAAAAACCCTTAATAAGGGTAAAGCAATTAAAAATGCTCAAAATTTTGAGTATCCCTCTAAATTAGAGAAATTGAACAAATGGACAATTCCAAAGGTAAAGCCAAAAGAAATTTACCAAATTGATACTTTTGACTTTAGATCATCCATTGCTATAAAAATAATAGAAAGAATAATTTCTGTAAATAATACAGAACATTCGCTTAAATTAATAAACGAAGAAGATATCGATCATATTCGTGATATCTATAATTATGTCCATATTGGACTAATACAGGTTGCATTTAAACCTTTAACTCTCCCAGGGTTAAATGCATCAATTATGACATCTCTTAGAGATGCAAGATGTTTAGATTGGAGTCAATCCCTAATGGGAGTTATGCAAACTAGTATTTGCCATAGCCCAGCCTACTTTAATGTTTATCCTAATTTAACTTTGTCAATAACTGATGCTCATCTATTTGAGTCGGTAACCTTAAATTTGAAAATCAATGGTTACAATTTTCTTTCAGGATCAGAAACTATAGCAATAATCTATAGGATCCATTATAAGGTGATAAATACCATTGCTCCAAATGCGAAGCATATTACCAAACCTGGTAAAACTACTTTGGTAGAAACAAATATGTTAACTTCCAAAGTAGCCACAAATCGAATAATTCGATGGGATAAAATTAATTTTCCAAATGAATGAATTTTGAATCTAGCTGTTTTACCAAGGCCAATCTTGGACACAGATATTGATCAAATTATTTCAAACTCATGATGGAGAGATAGAAGTGAGATTCACTCCACATGATATCTCTCGACTTTCAATATCAAGTCGTAAAAGACTACCTTCAACAATAGGTTCGACTTCTTCTAATAAAGAAGAAGAAATAAATAAAATCAGAATAATCGATGATGCAATAGCATATCCCTTATACAAGGCAAAAAGCAAAATAGGCTCACCGACAATATCGAAAATAGAATTTGTCATTATTTAATGGTTTTTACAACCAATCAAGAAGTTCGAAACATTTTTAATAGAATGTACTATGAAAACATTAAATTTCGAAAATTGTTTGAAAAAACTTATTCCACAAAAAGAAGGTATGAATTTAAAGATAAATATTATAATCATCTAGAGAAAAAGAGAAGGATAATACCCTTCGTCGACTGGTTTATCCAGAATTATGTGGATACAGAATTAACATAAATAAATATGTTAGAAGAATTTTATAAAGTCTGGAATACTGATGTGGGATCTAGTAGCGGTATTACTAGATCAATGTATCTGCCTAATTAGTCTATTAAACTCACTGTCAAGAATTCGACAGAAAAAAAAAAAGATGATGTTTTTTCATCAAAACTATTGATAGTAAAGAAACAATTATAAAAGAATTACAGAAAGCCCTATGGTAAAATAATTATACAAATATTTTTATCCAAGTCATGGGTCAACAATTGATCCGAATTGAACATGTATTGGATAACTTATTGCATAAATTTAATGCAATTAGACATTTGGATCTTTCGGGAATATCTTCTTTAAAGGAGTACTAATATCTCCATTCGACCTCCCAGTGAGGTAAAAGAATTTAAAGTAACTAAGGCTCCTGAAGTCACTAAAGAAGATATAAAAGAGCTAGTAGCTCAGTTCAAAAGGAATAATCTTCAGACTATAAATGCTGAAGAAAAAGAATTACAAGAGCTAATAACTCATGTTAGGCAAAAATTTGTTACAGTTAGTGAAAACACTAATAAAAATAAATCTGCTAACCTTCAAAAAAGTATTCAGTTATTAATAGACAATAGTCCTATGCTACTTCTGAAATATCAGATGATGATCAGCAATTTGAGGATAATATCGACGAGAATAATGACCTTAATCCTCATAAAAATGATACTTTGCAACAATCCTTTGCTGATTTAAAGCATAATAATACCATCAATAATCCTCAAATTCAGGCGGTAAAATATGGTAAACCTAACCTGATGAAGTATCACTACAAAAGATCCACTCCGGCTGATGTACTATTTGAAAAAAATGATTCAATAGTACAAAATTATTACAGTGGAGGAGAAATCTATGAATGGAACATAGATGGGCTTACTGATAAACAAATTCATGATCAGTTACATCGAATGATGATGTATTCCAATGTTGCCAAGGCTATTGGGATTAATGATAAAGATACCGCACAATTTATTTTTTGTGGTTTTACCGACATTCTTCGGGGCTGGTGGTCTAATTGTATGACTGAAATTCAGAGGCAAAAATTATAAATGTCGTTAAAACTGAGACCAATTTTGAGAATAATACTCAACAAACTAAGCAGGATGTTGTTTATACTCTAATTATTACAATTTTAGAATACTTTACAGGAGGAATCTCCGATCATGGAGAAAGAGTGAGAACTCTTCTTCAAAATTTAAGGTGTCCAACATTAACTCACTTTAGATGGTATAAAGATACTTTCTTAAGTAGAGTAATATTACTTGGTGATGCAAATGATGCTCACTGGAAGTCTAAGTTCATTGATGGACTTCCTAACATTTTTGCTAAAATAATAAGGCAAGGTTTAAGAAACCAAAATAATGGTATTATTTCTTATTCTAACTACACTTATGGTAATTTAATTAATTAGTGTATTGAAGAAGGTCTAGCTTTATGTAATGACTTAAGGTTAAGACATCAATTAAAAACTCAGAGAATCTCTGAGAAGAAGCAACTGGAAGAATTATGTGACCAGTTTGCAATGGATACTTTCAAACCTCTTAATACGAAGGAGAAAACGAAAGTAAAAGAATATAGAGATTATAAAAGGCCTTATAAAAGAAAGAAATATCCTTCAAGAAGGCAAGACACTACTGTTAAAAAGGACAGTAAATATTCTAAGAAGAGAAAATCTTCTAAAAAGAATAATATCATTAAATATTATAAATGTGGCAAATTAGACCACTATGCTAACAAACGTTACACAAAAAAGAAATTGGAAGAGATTGAAGGTGAAGGGTTAAGAAAAATCCTATATAAATTAATAATCAATTTCGATTATGAAGAGAGTTCATCCAATGAAGAATCTAGTGATGAATAAGTTAATGAATGTGATATTGATTACAAGTGTAACGAATGTGTTGCAAAAAAAGATATTAGCTACTATAAATCAATAGTAGAAATAAATGGGTTATCAATAAACACTTTGACTCTCGATGAGAAAAAAGAAATTATTGAGGCCTTACTGATAATATCAGCTCTGCAATTAAAACAAGAATAGTTGATTTAATTGGAGAAGAGTCGGATAATAAAGTCAATACTCATATCCAGACTCCTATCGAAGCCTACAATATGGCTGAAGTAATTTCTAGATATAGAAGCCGACAAGTTAAACCTGTTACTGTACAGGAACTTCAGTATGAAATAAAAACATTAAAAATTGAGATAAAAATATTGAAATCTTAAGATCAGCAAATCCATAAAAGACTGGATAAGCTAGAACTAGATAATATATCTAGAAATACTTCCAGATTGTAAGAAACTTGTGAATCCTCTGCAGGTTCTTTCCAACCTAAAGAACAAGAAGAGGAGATTCAATCTGTTCAAATGGAACAGATATAACCAGAAGCCAGGAGAAATAATTTTCTGCAAAAAATAGATTTATTTATTACCCATAAATGGTATATAAAAATAAACATGCTCATTAATAATGAGTATTATATAACCAATATAATTGTACTAGTTGATAGCGGTGCATATCTTAATTGTGTTAAAGAGGGAGTTATTCTAATAAAATATTGTGAAAGAACTACCCAGACACTTAGTGCTGCCAATAATAAAGCACTAACTACTCCTTATAAAATTACAGATGTTAATATTTGTAAGGATGATCTTTGTATTCCTATACACTTAATAGTTGTAAAAAAAAGATCTCAGCATGTTATTTTAGGAATTCCCTTCCTAGAAAAAACTCATGCCTATCAATGAGATAAACAAAGAAGTAATTACAACTTCTTATAAAGGCAAAAGAATAATTATTCATAAATTTATAACTAATTCAATTGTTAAGATTCTCAATGAAGTTACTTTAAAGGAGAATCAGATTAATTTCTTAAAAGAAAAAATTGTTCAGGTAAATATTACTCAGCAATTAAAATAGTTGGAAATCCAACGAAAAATTAAACAAGTCGAAGAGGACTTTAAGCTACACACTTGTAGTAATATCCCTAATGCTTTCTGGGATAGAAAATAACATATTGTTTCTCTTCCATATGAAGAATCCTTTAATGAAAGGAATATTCTAACAAAGGCAAGACCTTGTCAAATAAATCAAGAATATCTTGAATTATATAAAAAAGAAATCTAAGATTTATTGGATAAAAAATTAATTCGCAAGTCTTACTCTCCATGGAGTTGTACATCATTTTATGTAAATAATAATGCTGAGAAGGAGAGATGGGTTCCAAGACTTGTTATTAATTACAAACCTTTAAATAAAGTTTTAAAATGGATTAGATATCCAATTCCTAATAAAATTATCTGAATGATATCAGAATCCTTTTATTTCTTCAGAGGGCTATCTTCTATTATTTCCCTCTTTAGCTTAGCTTCAACAAGGATCTCATTTTTCTTGATAGATTTTTATATAATTTGTACCTTCTCTTTATCGTCAATAAGATTTCACCATTTAATCAAAAAAGTTCTGGCTAAAATGGAAAAATTATAATGATTGTACTCGAATTTAATTACCCATTTGAAAATATATGGTATTTCAAAATGGATAAAGAAATACATAGTACTCTCTGAAGATTATTCCTTTTGAACTGAGCTATTAGCTCTTTTATGTCTTCTTTAGTGACTTCAGGAGCCTTAGTTACTTTAAATTCTTTTACCTCAGTGGGAGGTCGAATAGAGATATTAGTAGTCTCCTTTAAATAAGATTTTCTCGAAAGATCCAAATGTCTAATTGCATTAAATTTATGCAATAAGTTATCCAAAGCATGTTCAATTCGGATCAATTGTTGACCCATGACTTGGATAAAAATATTTGTATAATTATTTTTCCGTAGGACTTTCTGTAATTCTTTAATAATTGTTTTTTTTACTATCAATAGTTTTGACGAAAGAAACAGCATCAATTTTTTCTGTCGAATTCTTGACAGTGAGTTTAATAAACTCATTAGGCGCATACATTGATCTAGTAATACCGCTATTGGATCCCACATCAGTATTCCAGACTTTATAATATTCTTCTAACATATTTATTTATGTTAATTCTGTATCCACATAATTCTGGATAAACCAGTCGGCGAAGGGTATTATCCTTTTAATCATCTAGAGAAAAAGAAAAGGATAATAACTTTTTAGCAGAACTATAATCAATGCGTAATAGAAATTTTCTATTAAGTAAATCATCTTAAAATTTATGAATGCATTGAATAATAGAAAGAATTTCTTTCTTAATAGTAGAATAATTAATCTGAGTATCATTCCATTCATCCGAATGATATCTCACTAACACAATATATATATATATATATATATATATATATATATATATATATATATATATATATAGTATAGTATAGTATAGTATAGTATAGTATAGTATAGTATAGGAATTGAACACCTAAGACATTAGAAAATTCTTAAATTAGAAATCTATTTGCCGTTGTCCAAAAATGGATATTTTAGCCTAAATTATTACTATTAGCCCAATCATAGGCCTTTTAGATAGAATTATACATTATAAACGTTTTGGTAGGCTTGGGTTGAAATTTTGAATACGGTAATAAACGTATCGATCCATAACTTGACTCTTGGGTCATAAGAATTTATAAATTCAGCCTTATATGAATTTTGGGACCTTGTTTTATATATATTGGAAAAATAGAAATATGATTGTTTGTCAGTTCAAAGAATGTTAAGGTCTAAAATTTCTTCTTTCGACACTTGTCTTATCTTAGTTAATGACCAATACCTTACGAATAGGTACTTGACTAAATTTATGTTTGAAATAACTATACTCATATTTAGTTGTTTGTATTAATTCTTGATTGTTCATTTTGTTGTAAATTATGACACTGACATTCTTATTTAGTTAAATTTTATAGTGAATATTGCAAAATCATGGGTTAATAGCATTAAGATATAATTTGCCCAACGTATGAAGCTAGACCCCTTTCTTTTATTTGTTGATATTAAATATTCAATTGCGTGTTATCGGTGTTGAGTGTTCCACCGAAAGGATCGGCGTACCCAGAAAATTCTACAGAGGGTTGCTCCGGGTCTATATTTATAAACTGTAAAAAATTTAGAAGTCCAGAATACAAATGAGAGACTGCCGAAATTTTTAAGAATTTTCAGTGATAACCATTTTTTATTTAACCCATTTTTTTGGAATTTGAGTCAGTTTTCTTAGAGATTGACTCATGATTAATACTTAAATCATAGGGGTCTATTTCCTTTAGAACTTAAGACGCGTAGGCCATGGACACAGGTTCACGCATGCAAAACCAAACTCAAGTTTCCAGCGATTCTTCTCTGTGTCAATTGGAAGAATTATTACATGAATTTGTATTCTCGTCTTATCTCGAGATTCGAGAATGAGATTTATACTAGAATCTTGGAAACTGATACATGCTTGAATCCTGAAATCCAAGACAAGATACATACTTGTATCATGGAATTCTAGACAAGATATGTACTTGCATATTGAGATTTGAAATGAGATATAGAGCAGAGCAAATACAAGATAATAGAATAAGGATATTTGTAGCTTTAGGTTACTAGAATAAGTCCTACGAATTAAATATCTTATTTCTTAATCTTGAAATTCGAGAACCCAATCATTCTCAGATTTTTATTTTATTTTATTTTATTTTATTTTATTTTATTTTTTTCGTCCTTGACCGAGGACTTGCATGTTGTTTGACGACATAATATTGTTCACTAGATTTTTAGAAATATTCTCAAGAAAACTACTATATGAGGAGCTGGAGAACATGAATGAGATGATGCAATTGAAGGCGATCGAGTTGGACCCAGATTTCTTCACATCATCTATTGAAGGTATAAATGTATTATATATATTAGGTTAATAGTTGTAATTGGGTAGAATAGTCATTTTTCTATTTATAGTTTAGAATGTCCTTTACCCAGATTGGTGATTATTTTATTATGCAAGTTATGATCTTTGGTAAACATATCTTAGAACTGTACGGACAACAATCGCGAATATGGATACTAGAATATTCATATGTCGCGTAGCCTGTGGATGATGTTACGTGCTCGACTCGCCGTATTTTGGGAACGAGACGTGACAAGAAAGTTGGTATTTCACTAGCTTGATTTATTGGAAGAAAGGAAAGAAAATTTGTTTGCTTGTAAGTATTGGAAGAGAAGAAAGCAAATTTGTTGTGGTAAATTTGGAAGAGTTGTGTTCTATTTATACAAATTTTCGGATGCCAACCCTCCCCAACCCACCCAACGTCCTTAAAATATAGTTGTTAGTCATTTTCATTCAAAAATGGTCCAAAACGGTTTTATATTTGGGGTAGTTTGGTAAAAATATTACCCTTAGGCTAATATGGCTATTGGGAGGAGTAATTTACCAAAATATTCCTCCAACGGTATAATTAACGTTTATATTGGGGGTATTAAGATAAATTATTCTCCAAAATATATACATAACAGACTTCTTATACGAGATTTCATTTTACGAAAAACTTACGAGATCGGAGAACATATGTATGTTACTCTTCCAAATTTTTCTCTCTTTATAAAATTTAAATCTCTCATTTTTAAAAACAAATCTATCTCTATCTTAAAAATACAAAAAAAAAATCTATATTTGAAAATAAAAATCTATTTCTATTTTTAAAACATATCAAAATAGAGATAGATTAGTTTTTAAGTCATATCCACCAATTTATTAATTTTAATGTTAATTTTTATTTTAATATTAATACTAATTTTAATGTTAATTTTACTTTTAATGTTAATGTGATTTTAATGTTAATAATAAAATTAAAAGTAAAATTAACACTAAAATTAACATCAAAATTAAAATTAATACTAAAATTAAAATTAACATTAATATTAATATTAACATTAGAATTAACATTAAAAGAATAACATTAACATTAAATTTAATATTAACATTAACATTAATATTAAAATTAAAATTAAAATTAACGTTAACATTAATATTAAAATTAATATTAATATTAATATTAATATTTTTAAATATAGATTTTTTTTAAGCTAGATTTATTTCTAAAATTAAAATTAACATTAACACAAATTTTATTTCTATTTGAAAAATAAAAAATAAATCTATCCATCCCTATTTTAAAAATAAATAAATAAATCTATCTTATTTTAAAAAAAATCGATAGATAGGACTTGTTTTTTTTAACGGGGATAGATTTGTTTTTAAAATGGAGAGATTTAAATCTGCCGTACGTTTTCCGTAAAGTGAATCCAGTATATGAAGCATATATATAACAATAGGGCCCGTTGGGGTGGGGGTGGGGTGGGGGACCACTTCACAATCGAGCCTCTGACCCGGGTCACCGACGTGGCCGGGTTACCAGGTCCACTACAAAAACAACCGGTTCTACTGCAAAAAAAGTGGTTCAGTTCGGTTCACCGATCGGACCGGGCTATCGGGCCGCAAAACCAAACCCATATCGAACTAGGATCTCCTATGGGCCGGACTGGATCGGCCCGTTGACTAGGCCGGTCCAGACCGAGTTTGACCGAATTGAAACCGGACCGAGTTTTGAACCGCCCGGACCATTTAACACCTTGAGTTGTAGAAAAATTTCAGACACAGCAATACGTGATGTTACTGAAAATAGAAAAATTCTAAAGGCACTACGTTTTTTGCTTATGGCGGCCCATTACTTCAGGACAGTCCAGGCTTTTACAATCTTTACTAGAGACAGCCCAAAATTTACTTAGGATAGTCCAACCATAATCCCACCCCTACCCCAACCCGCCGGAGGAGGAGGAGGAGGAGGAGGAGGAGGCGGCGGGAGGAGGAGGAGGAGGAGGAGCCACGCCCCCCCCCCCCCCCCCCCCTCCCCTCCCCTCCCCCCCAGTGCCGCCTCCCGCCCTCGCACTCCGTAACCGTCGTCCGCCCCTACTGCTGCTGCTTCTTCTTCATCTTCTTCTTCTTCTTCTATAGGACTGTCACTATGTTGACAGTCCTTCTCATGGGAAGGATTGTCAACATTGTTGACAGTCCTAGGACTGTCACTATGTTGACAGTCCTTTCAATGGGAAGGACTGTCAACAATGTTGACCGAGAAGAACTGTCAACATAGTGACAGTCCTAAAAAAAACATAACGTGTCTGGAACAATTTTTTCGATGGCTAACTTATAATTAACCAAAAAAAAAATGACTAGCCTAAATAAGTTTTGGAGTGCCTTTAGAATTGTCCCGATGGTAAATAGAAAGCTATCACACGATCAAATAAAGAAAACAGAAAATTCTTTCCTGAAGTCTTGAACAAACTATCACGATCAAATAGAAGGAAGATGACCTCCAGGAATGGAAAATGCAAGAACAAGACCAAGTAATAAACCTTTAATAGAAATAAAATTTCAGCACTGATCTTCAAGACTTGCACATCAAGCAATGAACAGAAGGAAGATGACCAAAGTGCAAAAACAATACAAGTAATAAGCAACGTTTTTGTTGACACTTAAAAAAAGAAATTCTTAAAACTCTTCTTAGACAACAAATGTGTCCGTCCGCACACCACAAGCATACCACAAGGCTCATGCCACGCCCATGAGTAGAATGGTCATATGGACCCATTGAACCCATCAATGCTCAAAATAGGTCAAGTATGTCTAGATTAGACTAAACTGCACCATGCAATCAAAGTTTGACAAGCCTAGAAGGCTAGCTTCGTTGTACAGACTAGCCAGCTGGCCAGCTTCGCTATACATGCGAGTTGGCTGGCTAGCTCTGTCATATTGTCGAACTATCAGCTAAAATGTCTAGCTCTGCTATACGGGTGAGCTTTCAGTGTGTCTAGCGTCCTAGACGCTAACTCCGCCAATAATAGTTACGATGGCGAATTTTAGGGTTATTTAGATTTAGGATCTCGTATAATATTTTAAGGTGTTATAAAAGACGGACGGTTTGGAATCCGGTTCGAATCCGATCCGGTCAAATTCGGTCCGGGTCGGTCCGGACCCGATCAACGGACCGATCCGGACCAGCCCACTCCTCCCTCCCCAACTTTCGGGTCCAGGCTGGGTCAGGGATCCGGTCCGGACCGTTGGCAGCTTCGTTCGGGCCGGGTCCAATTCGGACTGGCCCGATCGGCCAAGTCCGGTTCGGCCGAATTTTATTTATTTATTTGAAAAATATCCGTTGGGAGTATTTTTACCAAAATATTCGTTTGGGATACTTTTACTAAAATACTCTCGTTTTAATGGCAGATTTTTGACCGTTTTAGTTGTATTTCGGTCATTTTTCTAGAAATGTCCAAAATACTCATTATAACAACTCTTTTTTTAAGGTATTTGTGGGTGATTTGGCCACAAAAAATTCTTATAAATAACCCATAATTCATGAAAAATAAACAAAACATAATTTATTCACTCTTACAAAAAAAATTTCCTCTCTTACAAAGTTTAGAAGCAATGCAATTACAAAGTTTAGAAGGAAAGCAATATACTGGAGTCCAACTTCTTCCCTCTCAACACATTTTTTTGCGATTTTTTTGGAGGTTTCTAGCAGACGTTACAAGTAACTTTAATATTCCAAAATAGTTTTTTTTTCTGATTTGAGATTTTTCTTCTCTCTCTCTCTCTCTCTCTCTCTCTCTCTCTCTCTCTCTCTTGGTAGAGAAGTAATTAATTTTGCTCTAATTTTTTTTGCATTTTTTTTTTTAAATATGGATGGACCTGGTTCAAACCAACCTTTTAAAAATTATGGTTATTATAACAATATGTTTGAAAATAATCATATTCCTGATTCTGCGCAACCGACACAAATGTCACCTCCTGAAGTTGAAAATATGACTACGGCTACAAATGTTGACAATAAAAAAAATATTTCTTATGGAATTATTTTACAAAAATATTTGTCACTGATAGTGAGGACGCACCGGTTTTAGATCCAAATGATCAAAAATCAATACCTAAGACTGTAGAATGTAAGATATGTAAGCGGGTTTACAAATGGAAAAAAATGACGGCACTTTAAAAAGACACTACAAAAGTTGTTATGGCAAAGACACACTACAAACTAGACAAACACAGCTAAGTACCGGTTGTTAAGGATCTTCTATAGATAACTTTACTTATTCTGATACTCGTAACAAGTCTGAATTAGCAAGATATATTATTTGTGATGAACAACCCTTTACTTTTGGTGAGAGTGATTTCTATTATAATTATGCAAATAATACCCTTAATCCTTGTTTTATTAAAGTTTCTGAATCTACTACTAGAGCAGTGGCTCTGAAATTTTTTCAAAAAGATACGGCTGCTTTGAAAGAAAGTTTTATGCATGTTAGTAAATTAGCTCTAACTTCTGATATATGGACTATTAAGCAAAATTATGCTTACATTTGTATCACGGCACATTATATAGATCAAAGATGGATGTTGCAAAAATGTATCATTTGTCTAAGGCCTTTATAGAATTTTTACATACTGGCGCTGTAATCGGTGGCGTTGTAATGCAATTTGTGCATGAATATGATATTGACAATAAAATATTTTTGATTTTTTTTATAATGCTAGTAATAACACTTCTTCTATTAATGTTTTGAAAACGCAATTTACGCCTATGTTAGAAGGTAGACTTTTTCATGTTAGATGTGCTTGCCATATTATTAATTTAATTGTACAAGAATGTTTTAAATTCTTTCAACTAAATTTAGAAAATGTTAAATTATGTTTACAGAGTTTGAACGCTTCTGCAAGTAGACAACAAGCTTTTGAAGTTTTATGTACACAATATGGTGTTACTTTTAGGCGATTTGTTAAGGATGTACCACATAGATAAAATTCTACTTATTTAATGTTGAAATCTTCCATGAAGTTTAAAGATGTTATTACATATTATTGTAATGCTAATCCTAGTTTTGATTATTAAGTAATTGAGAATGATTGGTTAATTGCTACTTCTAAATTATTTTACAATACTACAATCATTCTATTTGGAGTTTATTATCCAACTTCTCCTTTAGCTTTAACAGAAATTCTTAACATGTCTCATTTATTTTCTAGATATAGAAATGTTCCTGGTTTTGATTATGTGGTTTCCAAAATGGAAGCCAAATTTAAAAAATATTGGAATAATATACTTCTATACTGTTTGGCTTCAATTTTTGATCCCAAGTTTAAATTAGATGGTGTATTTATTTTATTAGACGAATTTGAAGATAATATGAGAGTTGACGTACGTAGCTTGAAAGTAGAAATTAAGGATATTTTAGATAGTTTAATTGCTTTATAAGAAGAAAGATTTGTATCCACCCGACCCGGTACAACCGTTCAAGGTAGTAGTTCTGGTTTTGTGTCTAAATTATCATATGCTAAAAGTGTACTGCAAAGGAAGAAACAAAAAAAAAATTCCCAACTTACTTAAGAATTGTCCTTATATCTAAATTCTTATGAAGAAGATAAATATGACTCTTCATCTTATTATTCAATTTTAGAATGGTGGAAGAGACACGAAATTTTTTATCATATACTTTCTTCTATAGCACGTGATATTCTAATGGTCCCGGTGTTCACAGTAGCATCAAAATCTTGTTTTAGTGCATGTTCAAGGATGCTAAGCAATAAGAGGAGTCGGTTCCTGCCAGATATTTTGAAAGTTTGTGTCTGCGTTCATGATTGGACCCATCCTAAAAAAAGAATTCAAGAGATGAAAGTACCGATATCTCAGAACTGAATTTTCAAACTCTTACTATGGTTGACGATACTGAAGGAGGAACTAAGCAATAAACTTCAACGAAAGACGGACGACGAAATTTTTTGAAAAGACTTGTACATTTTTTACAAGCTTTATGCAAATAAAATATTATTTACAAGTTTATATTTTTTTTATTACTTAATGTTATAATACATTTATAATTTTATTATCATTAATAAAAAAAATTCAGCTTTTTCTTACTTAATGTTCTTAGTTGTTTACATTTAACTTATTTATTTCTATATAAATAACTTCTTTAAATTTCAAGTTATAAATTTATATTTAAATTCAAAAAAAAAAGATTTATACATTTTTTCATAAGTTACTAAAAAAAAATCAGAAAAAAAATTTCAACTTCTAAATATTTAGATTTTAACTTATACTTAAAGTTATATAATTATTGATATAAAAAAATCAAATAAATTTTTCTTACTATTAAGTTAATGTTTATATAAATTTTTACATAAATTGTAATAAATTTCAAATTATACAAATTAACTTAGTAACAAAAAACCTATAAATTTTAACTTGGATTTATTAACATATAAGTTATATTATATATATATATATATATATATATAAACATAAAAAAATATAAAAAAATGGGTCGGGCCGGGCCGGCCTGCTCTCTCCACCGGGTTGGGTCCGAACCGACCCGAACCCGGTCAAACCAGACGCAGGCCGGAGCGGGCCGGCCCAATACACAACTTGAATAATATTTAAATTTTACATTTATGTCTCCATATTATCCAAAAGAGGATTTGGATCTCTTCCAAACGGTTTATTTGGACTGACCGACCAAAATAGAGATTTAAAACGCAAATTTTGAATATTATACGAGACCCTAAAACTAAATAAAAATATGTAAGGGTTGTGTAACTTAGATTATTCAGTTTTTGATGGTCAATTGAGAATGAGACTTATGGCACTGTTGTTTATTTTTATCATGATCTCAGCAGCCACACAATCCTCCGAGACTCTAATTACAAGCATTAAACAATACAACCGGGACGAGAGACATCTTATGTCTAATGGGTCGAGTCCATTTTTGTTCACCTACAAATACTAGGGTGTTTGTTCACCCTCCAATAAAAAATGCACACGTGGCATTTTCAAAGTCAAAGTGAACAAAACAACTTGCAATATGGTTTTGTTTGAATGAAGATATCACGTGTGCATTTTCTATTGGAGGGTGAATAAAAACCTAGTATTTGTGGGTGAACAAAAATGGACTCCAAATGGGTCTACTAATTGAGTAGGTTGTTATGACCATTTATTGGGTGATGATTCCCATAAATTCATATTCAAACGGGGTATTAATAGGATGATATTTCCCAAAGAGACGGTCTATTATATCCTAACCATACAGTAGGCTTAGCTCTGCCCAACAATAGGCAAATTAATCTCATGAGCGAAATATTTGGGAGGATTTAATTAAATCTCATTAATTGGGATTTTTGATTGAATCCGAACCGATTTGGGATAATAATATTAAATCTCTTAATGAGAATATTCATCCCCGATTCTGAGAGGATATCATTACACTCCCATGGGATAATATCCCCACAGACTTGCAGCTTAGCTTTGTCGTCCAGTGGGCTTGCTCCGCCAAATGGCAAAATTAGCCTCATCAACTCTTATAGCCCCGCCATACGAGTGTTAGAATGTTCCTAGGGGACAATATACCTTGTTGACTATAAATAGCCCACGGGCTAAATCCATATCTTTTGATCCTTGGTCGATCTTGGGCTATTGACAAGTGCAAGCACAAGAGAGAGAGGGAACTTCCCTCACTTCTTCCGTAGAAGTTAGCGACTTACCCTTGTTTGTTTCCCTCTTTCGAAAGAAAGTCCAAAGTACGGGTTCAAACACCTTAACTCCCTTATGAGAGTTCTCATAGAGACTTTATAGGCTCCGCATAGTCTTCAATTGAACGGGTTCAGAAGCATCCGAGCAGCCATCGACACAAGGAGAAGAAGACTCAAGTTGAAGTCATTTCGTAAACTTTTGCACGCGGACCGGATTTCCATCTGCACACTGTCCAGACTGGTAGGATGTTCATTACAAACTCTCTCAACAGAATATTCGTAATCTTTTACATTAAAAATTCATTCTCTCAGAAAAAGATGTTGAATAGTATCATTGCCTGTAGGAATGGGAAGAGAAGTGCTAAAGCTGTTATGTAATCGGATGCTTGTATAATCACCTACATTAAGGATATGTTTGGTTCCACGGTAATGTAATCGTAATTGAATCGAATGAAAAAAAAATGTATTTTTTTTTCATTCGATTACATTGCAGTGAAGTGAACCAAACAATCCGCTAACATTCTACACCTAATGATGGAAACATGCACAATCAATTAACTTTTTTTCCAGATAAAATACTCTTTTACAACAACAATAAAAACACTGCTGCTGCCAGTCTAGGAAGAGAGAAGAAAATTTTTGCATGTCATTCAATGATCCAAAGAAATGGAACAACAGCTGGGAAGACAGATCAGTACAATAAAGATACTCAGTTATCCAAATAACAAAGGTAAATATGTTCACCGAACACGACGGACCTTCTCTTCCTGTCCTAGTCCAAGAGATTTCTGTGCATTGGCAATTCCCTGTGGATCTGCAAGAATATTAATGTCAATTCAAGTTTTAATCAAACTCTAAATCGTATTCCTGGACATATATAATATAGTGAATCTGTCAACTTCATACTGCAATTTCACAATCTATGTTTAAGTATGAAGTTGCAAAAGTTTTCTACCATAATAAGAATAATATAAAAATAACAGAACCAGCTAAACCTTGGGTATCCTCATATAGAAAGTCTTATCATACAGCACTTAAAAGGAATTAGGAAGATAAAGATGTAGAACAGTACCACCTCCTTTCGG
Organism: Iris macrosiphon; assembly: GCA_036927795.1. NCBI lineage: Eukaryota > Viridiplantae > Streptophyta > Magnoliopsida > Asparagales > Iridaceae > Iris > Iris macrosiphon. Next base: position 24,413,957 of record JAYESA010000016.1, on the reverse strand, counting down.
TTGAGGATTGGGGTAGGTGGGATGCGTTATTGAAATTTCTTAGTCCTCGTTATGCAACTAGAAATTATTTGGTTGTTGAAAGTTTAGTTAGAAACAAGAGAAAGGAGGTTACCAAACAAAAATATTTATTCCCTAGAAAGTAGAAACTAGAAAAAGAAAACTATGGCATGTTACTAATAACATGTGACCACATGTTAGGATTATATACTAAAAGTATCACTTTGTATTAACTACATTTCTTTATTTTGAATAAGAATCATATGGACAAACGTTTGCATATTGTAATTGTTACAATGTTAATGCAAGTGACTGATATTCTATATTATAGATAATATGGTGTGTGGTGTCACACAGAAGATCATATTAACAGTTCCATGTGGAATATATTATAAATAGTCCACAACCTAGATGGATTTGGACAAACCATTGGTAAAGTTGTAGTGTAATATAGTATTAGTCTATCTTGACTATAGGTTTATACTAGTACACTTTGTGTGGATTGAACAAGACCACTTGAGGTTCTCTTTGTACTGACTATAAAAGAGAATAAACACCTATGTTACTATTGATGTTTTTGCTCTTAATCTGGATATAATAACAGACATGTATATTCAATATGCATTACTTTGACTCATAAAAGAGTGAGATTCATTATAGGTCAATAACCTCTATGAATTGGGTAAGATATTGTGTGTATGATGGATTATTAATTTTAAAAGGAATTCATGTCCCGATACATCGAGCTGATGATGTCCCCTAATAAAGATTGTCATGTAAACCATGTAGGTGGATTATATCCGACATGACAAATAAAGTTACTGTCAACTATATTGATTAACATAATTTGATCGACAGACATTCGATATCTTAACATGGGGAGACAAACATGCATATAATAAGGAGCCCATAAACATAATTTTGGATTAGGAAGGTCCAACAATAGCTCTTTAGTGGACCGAGCTATTGTTAACGGGTCTGGGTTGTGTGTTAGGACTGAACATGGGATACCCAGATCCGTTAGGAGACCTAACCCTAATTTTTCCTCATCGTCCATGTCGTAGCCTATATATATCATCTATTCTTTGACCGTCAGCATCCAAGTGAGCAACGTTCTCGAAATTCATTTTTCACGTAAGGAGAAAAAGAGGGTCAGCCAAGAAGAAGAAAAAGGGTGAAAGATCGTCGCCAACATGACGTCCAATCCGAGGAAGGAATACGACAAAAGATCGTCGCCCACATGATGCATGACGTCAACATGATGTCCAATCTTGACGTCCAATCCTAGAAAATGTTGGAAGATCGTCGCCCACACGACTGATCGAGGTTTCTGAAAATCGGCATCTACTTCTCATCACTTCAGGTATAATTCGTGAATCCTAGTTTCTACCATTGAAGGATTAGATCACGTCTTAAACATGTTAATATTTTATCGATCGATATGCACACCAATCTGCGGTCCTGGGGATACCCAATTCCATCACCACAGTAATTAGTTTTGATTACTTCTTAAAACAGAAGACAATAATGATGTCGGTCCCTCTTGTTTCAATCAATCTCTATCCCTTGGGTAGAAAAACTAAATTAAAAAAACTAAAGTTCAAGTTTCTTAACTTGATTTACAAGAACCAAATAACACACCAAGTCAGAAGCAGGACTTTCTACTAGGTTTATTAGTTCTGCATGCAAGTTTGTGGTTGCCAAATACACCAAGATCAAATTTTGGTCTAGCTACCAACTCTACATATTTTGAGATGTTTCATTATTTATAACCGTGAATACAATATCGTACCAGTATTTTAGGCTGATTTCTACCTATAACTAACTACACTGCTTACACAATTTTCACCTAAGAATAAAAAAACAGATTTCTTTAACAGACGTGAATCACAATATGGAGATGACGACAACATGAAGACAGCGTTGACTTTGGTGTGGCCTAGTATTTTTTGGAATGTGTCTTATACATATCCGACATTACATGCATCGCACACAATTTTGTAGTCCCCGTGCTTCCTATGTAAGGCTGATTTCTATAATTAACCGCACTGGGCATAATTTTCACCTGAGAACAAATAAGGCTTTGTTCACAAGAAGCCAACTACTTCTTAAAGTTCACAAATAAGTGGGCCAAGGCATATCAAGCAAATCCTAGCTACACCTAGCAACTCTGGTTTAAGTTAAATTTAAAGAGTTAATACTTTGCATGCTCACCTGTCATTTAACAACTATGAATGGGGAAGAGATCGAAAAAAAATAGAAGAGAAAAAAAACAACATGAGAAGACGTAAACGATTGCCACTTATATATTATTTTCTCAGTTATCACCCACAGCAGCCCATGCTTTTCAACAAAAAGACATGCTAACATGTTTAGCATGATAACATAGGGAATTTGTGGAATAGAATTAATCAGAACTCATATCAGATTATTTGTGCGCATATGTATTTACCATGTTGATATCTCTGCACTTATGCTCCAATTTTACTTGGAACAATTTCTGAATATTGTTAAATGCACTTTTAGTGATCAAGGAACAAGTCAGGATGTACCAATGTTCGAGATATGGATATTGTGTTCATATCGATTTGGATTTTTTGAGGTATCGGATATCGAAGATATATCAGAGATACTGAAATATCGGATATCAATATATACATAATATGTTATATACTAAATGTCCTATCAAATTCAAATTTCTAGACCCAAGTACCAAAATAAACATCAGCAAAAAAACAATGATAAGAAGAAAAAGTAGAAGGGTCTTTTGCATATAAGTCCCTCAAATCTAGTCTACTTTCAGATAGGTCCCCTAAATCTCATAAATTGCTTAAAAGTCCCGCAAATCAATAATAAATAGAGTTATGAATCCCTTTCCATCAACGTCCCGATAACTATAACCAAATACCATAATTTAGCTTGTCAATACGATTTTACCCCTTAAGCTAATGTTAATACCAAACCCCACTTATTCCTTTCCCAAACTTTTCATTCCCAACCCTTTCCAAAATCAATATGTTGTTGGTGGCCATAGGGATGCTTGTTGCTGCCTGCAACCTTCTCCCATCCCTCGGCAACGCCTACCTTCAGTTTCGGAAGAACATGTCCTACTACGTCAAACTATGCAATCGTCGTCCTCGTAATCTTCCTCGACTTAACATGGCACTTGTTCTCCCCTATTGTCTTCATCGCCATGATGGCTCTTTCTGGTTGTTCTTTTTACTTCCTTTGTGATGTCCCCTCTTATCCTTCTCATCCACGTCATCGTCAATAATGTTGTTCTCGTACTCCATCTTGACTTTGGCTATATTGCAGCCCACCAACGTCACAATCAATATTCTTCGTGTCCCATTGGTAATTGGGGTTGTTCATCATCATTGCCCATGTGGCGGTCGAGACGGATGATCATAGCGAAGAAGAGTCCACGACAAGAGGGTACATGGGCAGGTGGTAGGAGTAGAAGAGGACTTCATCTTCTTCCTAGTTTTTTTTTTATTCGGATTTGTTATCTTTTAACTTATTTGTTGAATTGCCTAAGAGATCTCTAGTCATGGTAACCCTATCTTCTGCCTACGGTTTTGCTTCAAGCCTTCAACCTTCAGAAAAAATATACTTTGATTCAATGATTTGTTAACTTCCGCAAAACTAAAGAATCATTAATTTCCTATATTTCTTATTTGTATTCAAGTTTGAACATAGATTTATACACAATGGTACCGTGATCATAAAATGATGACCAAAATTGTTTTTGTTGGAGTAAAGGTCTGACATTGATTAATCTCAATCATCTCTACCAATCATTTAAGTAACTCCTAACCAAGGTTTGCAGTATCGATATCGGAATCGAACTCTTCCTTTGAATATTGGGATCGTCTGTATCGATAGTTTCGGATCGAAGTATCGGAGTTTTTGGTATCGGAAAGCAAATAATTATTAAAAATTAGAAGAAAAAAATATTTTATAGATTTTGCCATAATTTTTAAGTATTTTATGTGTTCGTTTTTAAATATTTTGAAATTGAATGAAATAACAATAATTTTTTTTTATTTACATGTTTTTACAACCTTACTACGCTTTTACTTCCTCGTTGATTGGTCTTTTTTATTCGACTATCTCTACCAAATTGACTGAAAAAGAGACCCCCAAAAGTCGGTATCGGCCAGTATCAACAGCAGTCGGTATTGGATCGAAAAATGCCAAACCGTATCGGTATCAGCCGTATCGGATCGGTATCGACCGATACTGCAAACTATGCCCCTAACAACTCTAATGAACCATGAAGGAAAGATACCCAAGAATGGAGCCGTACTGGTAGCGATATTGAAGGAATAAGGAGATGATAGAAGGGACGGAAAGTTTATTCGAGGAAGAAGAATCTAAAGAGAGACGAAGTTTAGAGAATTTGTAGACAAGGAACTTTAATTCGTTTAATGGAGGTGGTAATTTGCTGGTGAGAAATGAATGGGTTTTCAGCTTTTAATAGAGGTGAGAGATGCAATTAGTTGACGATTAGTCACCCCATTCATTTTGGCGGCAAAACTGTCAATAAAACATTAAAACATATTCCAATTAAACATGACAGAATTTTAGGAGACTTATACACTACATTTGAGGGCTTATATGCAAAAAACCAAAGAAGAATATCAAACCATCAATAAACCCTTAAGAATTCCAAGTATCAAAATAAAAAAGAAATTCATTTCAAAGATTTTGAAACCTACACCAATAATCTCTATAAATAAAATCAACATTCTAAGAAACCATTGTATGGGTTCTTCAAGAAACAAGTAGCATAAGAATTAACAAAAAATTAAATGTTAGAAAATTAAGAAAGAAGACTCATTTGTGTGCTTCAAGAAACCAACAAAAAATATCTCATTTCAAGAAAAGAAAAGAAAAGAAAAGGGACAAAAATGAAAAATTATGCACAAGAAAAAGAAGAACAAGCAGCATCAACAAATAAAAAAAATGGAAAATAGAAAAATCAAACAGCAAAGAGAGGGGAGTGCTTACTAAGGGAGAGGGGAAGAGAGTTTTCTCGCAGCCGCTAAATCGATCGAGCAAGAAAATTAGGTTTTCTTTTGAGGCTTTTTAGTTGGTAGATTTGGTTAATGAGTAGGATAGGACCCAACCCAACCAGAAAACCCAACTGATCCAATATTTTAATATATCGGAAGATATCAAGTTATCAACCGACATATCGAGAGTTTTTTTTCAAAACGATATATGTTTGTTTGGGCTCAAACCGATATATTAGCCGATATCTATAACACTCGTATGTACAACAGTACTTTTGTTAAGCTTTTTGACTTATTACTAGTAAGAGATGTCCTAGTGAAACATTGAGACTGTGCTTATTACTAGAGGGTAAACTCCATCTTCATCCAAACAGTTTTAGTCATATTTCATGTCGGCAGAAGCATTCTTTGAAGATCCAAAGGTTCCATTTTGACTTTTTGAGACAACTCCACAGTTTCCTAAGTTTCAGTAATTATTATTTCAGGAGAGATGAAAACTAGAAGGGGAGTTTAAGAAGGCTTCACTATGGAGCATTAGCTTTGGTGCACAAAACAAAAGGGACAAAAAGTGTAGGCATCTGTGTAGCTTTGTACATCAGAGATTTTATCCTATATAACAAATTCCACCTGTACGATTCAAAAAAAAGGAGCTTTGTAACTAAAACTTCTGTAAAGATTGGCCTAACGTATTCTTGATGTATGTTTAATTATTTCATGGTTTTGTTTTAATTGACTCCATTGGATACGAAGGATTTGATGCTAATAGAGACCTTTAATGCCAAAGGTCTTGCGCACTCGGTTAGTGTTGTGACAATTTTCGCTTTCCAATGGTACACCATGGAGTGACATATCACGACTTAGAGCCTCTGCGACACCCAATGTTTGTTACAAAGACCCTTAATATGATTCCTTTTGTTAATATTAATCCTGTTTCATCTGTCCGAGACTTGTTTTTTGCATATGTACTCCCTGCATATTTCCCAATAGATTTTATGTGCATATCTTGCCTTCCTCCCGCACAAGATAACCCACATCCTTCACAGCCAATATATATCGCATAGCTCTGTTACCAGGCTACACTGTAAGGGATGCAGGATATTTTGCATGATATTTTGCAAAATCTCGTGGATCCCGACAGTGCAGCCACGAGATTTTGGTTGCATGAGATTTGCATCCACACAAAACATTTTTGCCTAACCTACATCCAGATTCATCAGGGATAACGCACTCCAAATAGGTAATCCCATGTTGTCAAGGTTATCTATAATATCAAGGTCACTCACTGGCTATGACATAAGAGTCAAACTAGTATATTCCTGCAAAGAGGACCACTTAAAGATAAGCAGATACAAAGTTGATAGTCATATGATGCATTGTCCCCTAACATAACCAAGGTTAACAGACTCAGTATCGTACCCTCTTTATAAGTAATTGATATGTTTGGCAGTTTTGTCAATTTTTGGATCCGAATATCCAAGTACCGTGTTTCAGAAGTTCAAAAACCTGTTTTTAAGTTTTGTGAAGTGCATTGGTGTTAGTTTCAAACAAATATCTTTATATATCGGTGTGTGCAGGCGGACGTATATTTTAAACATCAAACCAATGTTTTAAAAATCGGACCGGAGGTCAACCCGGACAAAGTACTTGGTTAATTACAACCAGTTTAACCAGTTGGTTCAACCATGGATTAACCTAAGTGGTCCAAGTCCAGCCCCTTCTATATACTGATTTTTATAAAAATATACATTTTTAATTGATTTTGAAAAAACAGTGGATCAATAGTGACCCGGACCGGAAAAACTACCGGTTCATGGGTTAGCCGGTTGAACCGGCCGGTCTAGTTCGGTTTTTAAAACACTGCATCAAACACCTTTTTATTTTAGGTTTTTTGCATATAAGACCTCTAATTTTTTTCACATTCACATAAGACCTCTAAATATTGTTATTGGGTAGAAGTCCCCCAGAACAGAATAAACGTGAGTTTAGAGACCCTCCCCGTTTGTAACAATCGAAAGTTAACTACAGATTTTAAGTAATAGTGTAAAAGTCATTTTTGCCCTCATTTTCTTTCTTTATTACTCCCCTTCCTCCCTGCCTCTACTCCACCTCCAAACCCACAATTCTCCAATTTTCTTCCATCACCAATCATTCCACCATCGACAGCTCTGCTTTCACCAAAAGAAGGAAATAAGCAAACATCGCAGCTTTGATTTCATAACCTTGGTTACGGATCTCGGGAGTGAATCGTTTCAATCTGTACAAGAATGAGTGGGACACCATCCCTTCCTCCGGACGCTTCTTTTCCTTTATTAACTTTTGTTCTTTTTTATACTACCCATTAGTGAAGCTAAAAGATTTGATTGTTTAACAAGAGGCAATGAAATTGTTCCTCTTTTTTCCTTCCTCCACCTACTCCATTTCTCCTCCCTTTTATTCCATTTTATCCTGGAGACATAATCACCAACTCTTTCCCCTCCCTCCTTTACCCCCTTTTCTCTTTCTTCTACTCCTCCATCTCCTCCTCTACTATAAAACATCATAAACTCATCCCCAAAACATCCTTGAGTCATCCCTCTACCATTCAAAATCATCACCCAATTCTCATGAGCGAACAACGAGCATGGGAGAGAAACGGGGAAGGGGAAGGGAGAGGAAAAAACAGGTAGAGAAGGAGTAAAAATGTTAAAATAAATATTTTTCAAGGATTTAAAAGCCCCTTCTCGTAGTTTTAAGCGTTTCAGATCATCTATCACATTGCTGCCTTAGAAAGGTGCCTTGACTTAAATGTGACCCGAACCGTACCATTTATTTCGAATCTGGAATCTAGCTCAATCCCAATAACTAAAAGCTATAAATATTATTAAATATTTTAAAATATACTACAAAAGAGACAATAGGTTTTCCCTCTTTGTTGTCATCATTTCCTTCCCTTTTTTCCTCTTTTCTAACACATCAAAATCTCATCCCTCTTACTCTGAATACGATGTCCATTGTTAGGTGGCAACATGTAAGTCTCTCTTAGTCTCCCTTTTTTATATCTCGCTCACATTGTTTTTTTTCTCTCTATTCAATTTAGTGATACCCTTAGCAATTTTTCTTGATTGAAAACTTAATATAGTTGATGTTGAAGCCTTACACTTGCATATTTAGTATACACAACAAAAATTGCATGGAATTCTTATAATTTTACAATTATTACATCTATCATACCAATTAGAAGGAAACCAAAACACATTAAGGCATATAAGCTTCACTTGACTTACTACACAGTACACACCCCCCAATTTATTTACTCATAGAGTGAGAGTTGTTGATGACTTGGGACATCATATGTTTCAATAACTACATGTTTATATTAACCTACCTACTGCACACCCAAAATTGTAGTCTCGAGGCCCCCGCCTCGCCGACTTAAGGCCCCGCCTAGATCTTTCCGGACTTTGTTGCCTCAATGGCTCACTCTGCCTTAAAAAGCTTCATATTTTCTATTTGGATTATTCTTGTTTTATAAGGTTTAGTTAACCAGATAGACTCGTAACTCGAATTTTAATGATTTGAGAGACTTTAAGCAAATAACAAGATTTTAGGGACTTACGTAAAAAAATCATAGATTTAAGGGACATGTACAAAAACCCTTTACTTTAGAACATAGAAGGAAACTTTTGAACTTATGTGTGTGTGTGCGTGCGCACGCACATTTGTGTGGGTGTTCGTGTGTTTTTTCTAAATGTAAAATGCCCTTTTGTTTTAAAATAATACTATCATTAACAAATCCAATCTAAAACAACCAACCAGCCAGATTTTATTGATATTTACCTTTTTGAACTTTTGAACATAATATTCAACAACATATCTATTTTTGAAACATTAATAATACACAAGGGTTTGAACTTCTGATTGAATACTACATGAACTTTCTCCTAAATGTATGATTAAATATTGTGACCAAACATTTATAGAATTGTTTCCATAAAACTCAATACTGCATCTTAAAATTTTGACAACAAGGTATCAGTAACCCTCTGTATGAGTACTCCTTAAATGTTCGGTGGTTTTGGATCAGGGTATCAAAATGCCGAGTTTCCGCACTATAGATAAAATTTTAAAAACTAAAATGTTATTATAATATAGCGAGTTAGTGAATAGTTGCATGATTTCTTATGGAATTACAACATCAGAAATTGCATTTAATAGGCAACTTATTATATATAGGCTTAAAAGGTACTCTAGTATGAAATTGAATAATATCATATCAACTACAAGTTTCAGCCAACTTTGACAAAACATTACAAGTTCCAGGCAATTTAGGCATTGTTTAAGAACTATAGGAACTGATGATTGGTTCTCTGGCAATTCTAAAATCTTACAAATTTTGGCCAATTTCGAAAAACATTTTACTTGGTAAATTTCACCCAAATTTGACCATTATTGGACCCAAATAACCAAATTTCTAAAACCGCCCAATACTGATTTGTCATGTCGTTTTGCATCAGTTATGTCCAAAATTCGATACAAAATGTGGCCCATATATGTCAACTGATTTTCAACGCTCAGATTTTAGGCAGATGATTGGTTATTGGAACTGTCAATAAGGTAGTTTAATCTGGAAGAGGCCAGGTTCATAATTAAACTGGTTAAAAAAATCTTGAGAGTAGTTGTCAGAACAAAGATTTAAATACACATTATGAAACTCGTATATCTGCCAAGTTTCTGAAACCAAGATTAAAATAAGAAATAGATCAGATTGAAGATTTGGCAAGCATGCTTGTTCTAACCATGTTGTGCAAACTTGAACATGAGATAGCGCATGTAGCAATCTGCATGTGTACAACGGAGTGGGGTGTGAACAGGTTTGTTTAATGTGGTCCTCCGAAACCATAGACGCCAGTCTAGGTGTTTCAGATGGCCTAGCACCTAAGTAACAAACATTTAGGCTGCCAGGTATTGAGGTGACCGTCTAGACACAGTGAGGCAGGCACCTCTGTCCGCCACGACCTGCCCCAGTACTCTTCAGCCCTTCTCGCCATGAAATGATAAACCCGGACCAGGCACATTAACCTTTGAATTTGAAATTACAACACTAGCCAGACCCAATAAGCTAATAAAGATATTAAAGATAAAAAGAATCCGATACCTATATCCCCTCCCGATTTCCTTCACCATCGTCTTCCCTACGTCGCCTCCCAGCCTCAACCTTGTCAACGATCCAACAGGCAACGACCCTTGCATCCTCAACGTCTAGTGCACAGGTAAGTCTATCTTTGTGTTCCTTTTCCCTCTGCCAATGCAAGGAAGCCCGACTACGGGTCTTTAACTCATTGCTCTAGTCTCCCAGTTAAATAGCAAGTGAAGATAAGAACCTCACAACAAGAACTCCCGTTCATAAACCACAAGTTGTCTTAACATACCTAATGTACACGGGCAATTTAGTATTGAGATTCTTGATGAAACTCTCACCTAGGCATTTTGATCCTTGACGCCTTGCTGCCACAAAAGCTTGGGTGTGACACAATGTATGCAAGGACCTAGGGAAGGAGTAGAAAGAATGGAGAACATTCTTTTGTCTATAAAAGGTTCCCATCTATACGCCTAGGAGGCTTATGCGATCTGCTGTCAAATTAAGTGGAGCAAATATTCTCACTCCCATTTTTATCCTACATACACCTATGTCATAGGTATAAAAGGTGTATCTTTAATTATTTGGGTGTAACTTTTAAATGCATGTATGCACAATGATGAGCTTTAAGGTATTGATTTGCATTTGTCTCTGTTGGCCCAATGTTTAAGTTGAGTTTTTGAATATGGCTAATCGATTAAAGTTTAGTATTATGATAATCATGCAATCACTACTCAGCATTTTCCAAATATGCATTAATGCTATCATATTTGCCTTTGTATGTTGCTTTGTTCGTCTACATGTATTTGCAGAAAAGCAATATGCAAGATCGATATGGACATATGAAGTAAAGAAAAGATGATGAGCCAAAGACGACGTTATACCAGAAGATTTCTCTGAACCGCCTACGACTTATCCGAAATCTCCCACTCGGGGGTTCCGTTGTCCGGTCAGCGGACGGAGGTCGAGGGGGCAACATCCCTCGTGGAGTTCGGGGACAAAGCCCCCGAAAGGTATTCAGATTTCCATATCTGTTTATCTTTGGACAACTGCCGTCAAGGAAGAAGGCGTATTCAAGTCTGCTCAATCGTCAGAAGATTTGTGTCATCAAGTGCTCTTGGTTTTCATTTTGTTTTGTATTTTTTTCTTTTATTTTATTAGTAGGATTGAAAAATCCATCCATTTAATACTCTAGTCCAAAAAGCAAACCAAAACCTATCTCAACAAAACCCTGGACAGAGGGAACCAAACTCGGGCCAAACTCGGCCTAGGACCGAACTCAGTCCCCCCATGACCCAGTTTACAACGTTCACATCCAACGTTCCTCCTGGTCCTCAGGAACCTAACGTTCGGATTGGAACCGAGTTCGAGTCAAACTCGGTTTCAGTAAAAGCTATAAATAGGCTTGTGATTCCACAATTTCAATTCACTCAAGCACTCAATCTTTACTTGTCTATCTAGTTGAGCTACAAACTTTCAATCCCCAAGCATCAACTCCCTAGCCTTATAGGGCCAGCGTGGTTCCAATTTAGAAGTCTGATCGTGTTGTAAAAGCTTGATACTTCCAAGTTTTCAAGTGTTTGAAGTCTGCATGCCCTTCGCATCAAACACACTTATCTGAAGTCGTTCGAGCCCTTCAGATCAAAGCTCGAGGTTGTAAGAAGTCTGCAAGCCTTCGGATCAAAGTTTGTGTTGTACGTTATTTCACAAATAGTGGATTAACTCCGAACAAGAGTTCTCGGGCCTGGACTAATCCTCCACGAGAGAAACCAAGATAAAATCTTGGTGTTAGCGTATCGTGATTTCTTACTCAGTCTTTCTTTCATATATTTGCTATATTCAATATCTGCTTACATAATTTATTAGTTGGTTATCAGCCTTCATTTTTAGTTGGTAAATATGATCACTAACTCTATTCACCCCCCTCTAGAGTTGCCATCAGTCTCAGTCCCTATACTAGTCGTAGGATCCACCACAGCTGCATGCCCGAGAGCTATAATCTAGTTGATCATATCTGTTCAGTTTCATTTTCATTTTGTTCCTTTATTTCTCCTCCCCGCCTTCTGTTCTGTTATATGGCTTCAGAAAACAACTGATATTGGCTACATTCTGCAGACTGCAGAGCAGACAACTGCAGCAGGCTGCAGCACAAAGCAAACCACCTGCTACTGAACTGCCACACACTGAAGAAGTGGCAGGAGGAGCACTATTCTCCACTGGTAACATATTTCTCTACCTGTCCTTGTCCTGCTAAATCACTTAGTGGCTGCCTAGGTTTGGCAACCATTTACTTGCTTTATTAGAATACTGGTCTATCATATTCAAATTTTCTTACATAAACACTTAACCTTTTAAATGCTGAAATCGAGAGGGAAACTGGACCAGAGAGAGAAGTCCAAACAGTTTGAAACCTAACTTTTGGAGTGAAGGATAAGACTGACCTAGACTGATTTTGGCTCTTGTGTGCAATATATGTTAACTAATCTACAAAGAGGACAGTAATGTACAAGATGGATACTAGTTAGAAAAAAGAAAAAAAAGGATGACAAACACTGGAAAATACTCAAGTTTTGGTAATGAGGTTTAGGAAGAAGACGTGATACAATTGCAGCTTCATATTTCAAAATGAAAATTATCAAGAACACCCTTGCAGTTGTCCTCCAAGCATAACTACTAGGATGTATAATGCTATGAAAACTCCAGTCCTTTAGAACAATGTAATGATTTGGACAATAGTCAATTTGTCAACCTCACTTTTGAAGGCATAGTATGCAGAATATTAGCTGTAACCAATGTCTAAATGCAGTTGCTTCATCTAGGTATTCTTTATTCTGTGAACATCCATGACGAACATTCTTACAAAAACAAATTAGAAAAACATACATTTAAACAATGATGCTGATGGGAAAACAAATATTTAATAAAAAATGATGGAAAGAAGTTTCATTAATCATCTAATTTTCTGAAATTATCAAAGTAATGACAAGGTCATGGATGGTTTCTTTACAGTGGTTAATAACAATTTATGGATGATCATATGCTTCCTAAGTTATATGCCAATATCTGTTACCAAAGATACCTAAACAGTGGTGAATAGGAAAACAATATAATATTCATTAGTATTGTGGAGATACTCAAAACTCATCATAGAATGTAAAATCGTAGTCTAGGATATCCATTAAACATCAAACCATCTACAGTTACTTTACAAAGTTCAAACAACTGAATATGAAAGCCATCATTAGACATAAAGCTAGAATAACAGATAATCAACATATAAGAAAAAAATATGGATTATAAAATAAAATAACAGCAAGCAAACAGTCAAGGAGGATAGTAAAATAGCATTTTCACTTCTGAAGTTGAGTTCCAAAGGTTTTTCTTTTGCTTACCAAAGAACTGTGTGAAAATGCGAGTGAAGAAGCTCAAATTGCGTGATACAGTGAAGCCTACAGCAGGAGGAAGAGGTTTGACAAGGGTGTCAATTGTAAAAACACGTTGGAGAAACTGCAAGCATTAGAAATTAAACCATCAGAAGACTGAAAAAGGAGCCATGAGAATGGAAATTATTTGGTTTCCACAAACAAACTCTATACGATATGGTGGAATTTGCAAAATAATAATGGCAGCATGTCAATCATAGATTATTCTTGTATTCCTATATCATGTTATTACTTCTCTAGAGTATAAATCCAAACACCAAATGGACTTAAACACTCACAATAGTGTAATTGGCTTTAAGAACAATAAAGTGAACTAAAATTCGAGAACAAGTAGACATGAATCAAATAAAACATATACATACCAGAAAATGACATACAGATCGGAAATTAACTATCCACTAATTTCTCTCAAGAATATAAGTATGGAACATACTAACATTCAAAACAAGAAAAGGCCTCCACATCATTGATTAAGAAATAAGTATCCAGATATGTTAATGAATTTCCCCTAAATCTACACCTATTCCCTGATTTAAAATTAAACGAAATAAAGCAGGTAGACATATCTTGAAACAAAGGAAGCTTGAATCATCTACTCTATAGTTACAACCACAACAAAGCCTTTATCCCACATTTTAGGGATCGGTTATCTGAATCCTTTCTTCCATTCAACAGCTATGTTAAGGTCCATGTCCTCTGTAACACATTTTAGTTTAGGCATAAATGAACATGAATGAATGTGGATTTGAGCATCAAGAGGTATATCCGAATGGAAAAAGAGGATTCATACAGTCGACCCCAGAAATTTGGAATAAAAGTTTGTTGTTGTTGTTTTTTGTTGTCCATCTCGATTGGCTCCACCTCCAAGTTCTCACGAATACACTCCTTTTTTATCCTATATTTTAAAGTAGTGTCACTAATCCATCTTAGCATTCTCGTACCAGCTATGCTGACTTTTTGGACATGTTTTTAATTGCACAATATTATGATTCGTAAATCATAGTTGTTCTTATACTTGTCTTACAAAATTTCTCTTTCAATTTTAAATCATATCATGTGATCACACGGTACTCTAAGAAGTTGGACATGTTTTTAATTGCACAATATTATGATTCGTAAATCATAGTTGTTCTTATACTTGTCTTACAAAATTTCTCTTTCAATTTAAAATCATATCATGTGATCACACGGTACTCTAAGAAGGTGTTAGTCAATCAGGATTTCAAAATTACATATGGTGATTTTGAAATCCAGTATTAGTCAATTCGGATTTCAGAATGATATTTCCCAACCACCTTTATTCAATATGATAGATGAGATTTTAAATCGCATGGGTCGTTCATCTTTTCACATTATAACAACATGTTGAAAGGGTGTGATTTTGAAATATGAAAATCGTATCCTCTTAACTCCGGTCCTTAAATTTTCCATATCCCTTTTGCCCAAGGTACCAGTTTGAGTATGGCCTCTCCGATCAAGGACCATATTTATCCAAAGTACCCTAACCATGTCATCGACCCGAAGTCCCTACCCGACCGGCTCAGCCTCCTTGTCGACCGCCTTTGTCCTCCTTTCAGACAACCACAATCCACGACATCCTCCTCTACATCAATAGCCAACAAGCGGCACTACCATGGATAAATCCGTCACTTTCAATAAGGAATGTGCCAACGACTTGGAATGACTCATCGTCGGTAAGGAATGTGCCAATAACGGAAAATAACGAGAAGAACAGAGTTTTTTTCATTTTCTTGAACTTTGATATAGTTTCGGTTGTATTTCTTTAAGAAATTTTTTTTCAAGAAAATGATATGTTTTGTTGACCAAGACGACAATGTCAATTAAGAAACAATAAAGAAAATTATGGGTTGATTTTGTCAATTAAGAATAGATGGAAATAAATATGGAAACAAAAAGATCAAAATTATATCATCAAGGTGTTTGTTAATTGTACCCAATGGCTTCACCATACTTCTAGTTATATTTATAGGAATTGTTTTATGTTACAGAGCTAAATATGGTTAATAAGTTTTGAATTTTTTACATTCCAATTGAATTAAAAAGAAATTTTTTTCATATAAGAAGTTTTTAATAAACATGATAAATCATGAAATATGACGTCAAACAAACCATATATTATGTTGCAGTTTGCACCCAATTTTATGTTAACATGATCAATAATTTTAATACAATTAATATTTAAATTACTTATATTAAAAAAACTACCTTAAATTATTCTTCATATATATAATACAAAATTCTATGAAAGCAATAAATTTTGATCATAGAAACATAGTGTAAAGTGTAGTTTCATAATCACAGAGACTCTGAAACCAATGTGTTCTGTCTAAAATCATTGTGATTTTGAAATCACAACCACAATATGTTTCTTAAATCCATATTGACTATCCCCCACCATAAAGGAACTCATCCATTTCAACCATAATGTTTTAATTCTATAAACAACAACATTCTCAATTTATCTATCATAATGAATAATTGATCCTAAACACCAAAAACCGCCACTACTAGGTATATCCCGTCCATCTATATGCACTCATCTTATCATTTCTTTCTAATTTTTTGTTGAAGTTGCATTTCATATACTTTGGTTTTGTGATTCCAATTTTAAAACCCTCAAATTACAAAGTTTCTCTCAACAATCCTATTTAGAACATAAGCCTTCTCTATTCTTATAAACCAGCACAATACCATCATGGATACACCATGGAACTCCATCATGAACATGCCTAGTAATTCATTTGTAACCAGCGCAAAAGAGTAAGGATTTATTATTGATCCTTTATGTAAGCCTTAAATGGTTTGGAAGCTCCTACTATGTTTCAAACAGTAGTCATAACTCTATCATAAATATCCTTAATGGTCTCGATATAGCTACTAGGGACTTGTTTCTTCTCTACATTATCTCCGAATGAACTCTATCATAAGCTTTCTCTAAGACACCATATACTGTGTGAATCCTCTTATTTTTCTCTCTCTAACTAAATAGTTAACAACTTTGAATATGGAAGTACATAGGGATGTGAAATGCATCATGCTTTCATCACTTTGCTATAAATCACATCCTCACAACTGCACACTGTCGTAGTATTTAAAAAACCATCTTCCAGCATCGTTCGTATTTAGCAATTTCAATGCACCATAAATCCTAAAAAATAAGAGTGCACGTACGTGAACTTTATAATGATATGCTAGTAAGATATATTTTCTAAATTTTGAGTTTCCCTATCATTTCTTACTCACTTTCATTTTACTATTGGCACATGAAAAATAATGTGTAGAAGCTAAGGATGTACTGTCATGATCGAAGCAATCTTTGTTACTGGAGAATAAGTATCATGACAATTTGTTCATTAGGTTGTCATCTCATGAATTAGTATCACGATAATTTGTTCACTAGGTTGTCATCTCGTGATACGTATTGTGCATCAGTCAGCCTAATTATCAATATTGGGTATTCTAAGATATATTATCCCCCATAGGGATATACTTATAAATTCATATAGGAAGGTTAGTAATATGCTTTTTGCATTAAAAGCTTGTCTATTTAGTATTTATTTATGTTGATTTGTTTCTCAACAAGAATTATTGAAAATCATATCTTAGATAATTATTAATTTTCTTTATTGCTTCATGTATTGGGGGCCTGAGGCTATGTTGTTAATCGCATATGATACATAATACATGTCGAGATGATACTAAGCTAACTTCGATACAAAATAAACATACACGTTGCAGCATTTAAAGAGTGAAACGGTATGAAATAACTTCCGACGCATAGAAACTGAATCAACCCAATATTAACAGGTTTATACCTAACACATATATAACCACTATAAGGCTAGGATTCTTTTAGTTAATAGAAACAGAACTACAAAGAACTCTAACGAACTCTTGTTTCATCATTTTCGGATTATGTACCATTACTTGACATGGATGAAAATCTTCGCATCCTGATTAGAAAAGCACTATGGAGAATTTTTCTCCCTAAAACTCTAAAAATGAGATGTTCAGTCATCCTATTAACTTAACACAGTGCATGATGGATCGACAAGAGAGAATCACTGTACCAAGAAAAAAGTTCCATTAATTTTTAATACTTGTCAGCCATCTAAGTGAACTTAGTTTAAAAGAAAATAAAAATAAAGAATGTATTCAATTTTGGAGAATTAAAATTCTGAGAATATCAAGAAGGCAAAAGTATATATAAATACCTCTAGATTTCACTTTTTCACCTACTTCTATTATAAACCAGATATACACACAAAATCTTGCATCAGTTTAACATACCAAAAACTAGTCCCACGTAAGCCTCCATCTGAAAAGAGAATCGAAGTTGGAGTCTATAAAGTGTTGCCTATCAAAACTGTGTAACAAAATTACAAAAGGGAAACCATTATAAACCCTTCACAATGTGCTTGGTGGAAAGTTGGGAAAGGAAAGGTAATGAAACCACTTCATGTAGAAAAGGAATCTCATTTACATAAAAGATCGAGAATCATTTCTTTCCATTCCTTCACTTTCTCAGAAACCAAACACTAGGGATGTATTTGAAACCGAACCTACTTAGCGGTTATGTAAAGTATACAAACAAACAAGACATATGTATCCTTAAGACCGAGCGGTTAGGTTAACCGACTAGATGTGTCGATCAGTTATGTCAGTTAAACTTAAAACCGATAGGTAATTTGCTCAATTAAGTATAGAACATTACAAAAAAAAAAAATCATTTTTATTTTATTTTGTGTGTGGATGTGTGGGTGGGTTGGGGGGGTGAAGGCTTAGGAAATAAGAACTTCCAAATTTAGTTTAATAGGACTAATATAACAAAACATTTGGAGTTTATTTGGAGTTGAGTTCAATCGAATCTATTGCTCAAGAATCAAATAACATTTACAAATGTCATCCGACGCATTAACCTATCTATAACATTTGAAAACAATGCTTACCAACTTATACTGGGATTGGGTTTTTTTTAGAATAGTTGTCAAGTACAAATCCATATGTATATCTGACATGTTAACCCATGTATATATCTACACCGTCAATCCAAATATATATATATATATATATATATATATATATATATATATATATATATATATAGAAAAAAGGGATATGAGCCATAGGCTCATACTCCTACATGAGCCAATGCACATGTGGACCAATAGGAATGGAGTGTACTAATGCACATGGGTGCACATGGGATGTAGGAATCTATTCCTATTGGTCCACATGTGCATGGCTCATATAGGAATATGAACATATGGCTCATATCCCGTTTACCATATATATATATATATATATATATATATATATATATATATATATATATATATATATAAAACCCATATTGTATATATATAATCAATATCCATATTTTTTTAGGATGAAAAAATTATTTATACATATATAAGAGTGGGTTTAATCGATTGGTCAATTAAATAGTTTAAATAAAGAGGGAATCCCAAACCGTAAAACCAAGCAGTAGAATTATTTAGAAACTACCAAACCGTCCTGATTTGTTGGGCCAAACCGAAACCAATCACTAGATCGGTTTGGCCAGTTAACCGAAACTTAGATTAATCTTGAACAACCCTACTAAACACAGCCTTAATCCCCACATTCTAAAAACCCCAAAATGTTAGTTTCAATATGTAACCACCCATTCGACCAAACAAGGTCATAAAACACATCTTATCAACATACACCACATATATACTATGATCCTTCAAAATACCCATCTTTAAAATAGTTTGGGGCCCTTCCAGGTCCTTCAATTTATCCACCAGACACAAAATCTAGAGTCCCATTCTTATGCTCTCTTGCAAATGAACTAGAATTCATCAATCTTGGAATCAACCTAAATTTCCAACTTTCTAACCTAGCATTCCAAGTATTCCTCCTGAGAAACCAAAACCAGCTAAGAGCTCGTCAAAATCCAAACTTGGAAAGAACCCCTCATCCCAAATCAAAAGCTAGGGTTTCATGAAAACATTACCAAAGCTAAACAACTAAAAGCGTGTGTTGCACGCCACACGAATATGACAAGACACAACAAGGACACGGCACACATGTTTCGGCGTGTTCTTGCGTCGGCAGAGTGTCCGTGTCGTGTCCGACGATATCTAAAGTTGATAGAGAAACGAGGAGAGGGGGGGGGGGGGGGGGGGGGGGGAAGGTTTGTTGGACCTGATAGTTCCTCTGGAAGCTGTAGCGGAGCTCAGGGTCGATCTCGACTGCCGATTCCTTGTCATCGACATCGTTGGAGGAGGTGCGCTTGCGGCGGGGGACGTGCATGGTGGGGGTGGAGCCCGGGGTGTTGGTGGCCTTCAGCTTTGCGTCCTCGAACTTGTCCGCCTCTATCTCCTCCGTTCTCCATGGCGCCGACGCTAGCAGCTCCTTCTTCATCTTTTTTCTGTCTTTCTTTCCTTCCATCGTTTGCAAGGAGGCAGGGGATAAGGCTAGATTTTATTGGATATTTATAAGGGTAATTAGAAGGGCACTACACATTTTACTCGGGACTAGTCCATTAAAAATTTAAAAAAAATTACAAATTTGCCATTATGAAAGTTACTTGGGGGTTAGTCCTGTTATAATCAGGACTGTCAAAATTTTGACAGTCTCATTTCCCAAAATTACAAGTTTCCCAAAGTTACTTGGGGCTAGTCCAAATTTTTATATCAAGACTGTCAAAATTTTGACAGTCCTAGAAATTGTTAGGACTGTCATAATTTTGACAGTCCTAATTTTAACCCACTGAAAATTTTATATAAAACTAGGACTGTCAGGATTTTGACAGTCCCACAAACAACGAGGACTGTCAAAATTTTGGCAGTCCCACAAGCTATGCGGACTGTCAAAATTTTGACAGTCCTAATTTTAACCCACTGAATTTTATATAAAACTAGGACTGTCAGGATTTTGACAGTCCCACAAACAATGAGGAATGTCAAAATTTTGACAGTTCTCATTTTAATTAATTGTCAGGATTTTTTTTTTTAGTTTTTTTCTATTTAGTTAGTTTTGGATTTTGATTTTTTAATTTAGTTTAACATCCAAAATAAAATATGTTATCATTGAACCCAAAAAAAAAAAAACTACCGTACGAATATTACGTCTGCCGTCGATCAGACTTCGAACGGCAATAACTATTTGTTTTCAAATCGTTTTTCGTCACACAATAGGTTGATTTGTATGTTTTCGACGAGAGTAACACAATTCGTGTAGAGAAAATTTTCATCCTAAGTAAGACGTACATATTACAGGCAAAAATATAAAATATAAAACTTTAAAGTATCATAACTTTTGACTGGGAGATCGAAACAAGGTCCAGTTTGAGTCAAAATGACCGTATGGAAAAGTACTTCGTTTCCTCCCCAACAACGGCCTCGATGTGGTAGCATCGTCCTTTGTAACGATCAAGACTGGTAAGTCCATCAGTCCACACTGTTATCCATGTACCAGTAGAAGATTCGATAAACCACTTCACCGTTTGACGGACTTTCCAAATTTTTAGAATCGTAAAAAAACGATGTTTCGACCTCCAAATTTTACTTTTGGTAATTTTTTTTTTTTTACAAAATATTTAATGTACCAATAATAAATTTACTATTTTAAATAACATAATACTTTAACAAATTTTAATGATAGAAATTTGGAATATTTTAAAATTTTGATACATATCGACAAGTGAGTTAATTTATTTTAATTTTTTGTTAATTTTGAAATTTCGATACAGTCAATTTACTATTAATTTATTTTAATTTTATTTCGTTAAAATATATTTTCTTAAATAAAACATAAAATTAACAAAATAAATGGGCCCTCCCACCAATTAACAAAATAAATTAACAGAAAATAAATTTTAGGACTGTCAAAATTTTGACAGTCCTACCAATTGGAAGGACTGTCAAAATTTTGACAGTCCTAAAAATTCAACATATATTTTAGGACTGTCAAAATTTTGACAGTCCTTCCAATTTGTAGGACTATCAAAAGTTTGACAGTCCTAAAAATATATGTTGAATTTTTAGGACTGTCAAAATTTTGACAGTAGTTCCAATTGGTAGGACTGTCAAAATTTTGACAGTCCTAAAAATCAACATATATGTCAAATTTTGACAGTTCTTCTATTTTTTCTTTTTCTTTTTTGGTTTCTTTTCTTTGTCATTGTGTTATTATTCATGTCTTCCGGCGGCGGAGTGGAGGACCTGGTGGTAGCGACGGAGGAAGGAGGGGAGGGAGGAGCGGCGGACGCCGAGGGTGCCGAGGTAGTCGAGCAAAGAAAGGGGGTACGAGACGGAGGAACGGGAGAGGAAGGAGGCGGTAGAAGGTGGGGGAGGAGGCAGAGGCGGCGACAGCGACGACGACGGGAGGCAGCGACGGGAGGCGGCGGTGGAGGACGGGGGAGGAGGCGGAGGAGGAGGGCTCCAACAAGAAAGGTAGGAGGGAGGAGAACTCCGGTGGAGATGGAGGAGAACTCCGGCGGAGAGTAGGGGGGTTTGGGCTAGTATGAGTAAAAAATGGGCTAGTGTGAGTAAACTTTGTTCATTAATGGGCTAGCCCCAATCCTAGGCTAGCCCCAAGTAAACTTTGTAGTGCCCTTATGAATTCCCATTTTATTTGGTGATTTTCTAGAGCCAACAAACATAATTAAGTTGATTTCAGTGGACACTCCAAATTATTGAAAATTTTATAAATTATTATATTTGAAATATTTTTTTAATATTGACACACAATGGTAGATTTTAAATAGATACTCCAAATTAACCTCATTTTTTTTTCTTCCTCTTTTTTTTTTCTTTAGTTTGCTTCCTTATTTGGTAAGATTCTACGAGTAAAACTTTGATACAGATGGCTGTATTAAAGTTTTGATATAGTCAATGTATGACAAATAGATTCCACCTCAAAGTTTATATATATATATATATATATATATATATATATATATATATATATATATATATACACTTGTACGTTTATGAAGAGAGAGGGGGCCCCTTGTCATACAGCGGCTGTATCAAAATTTGATACATTCATTTGTATCAAAATTTTACTCAGATTCTACCTCCCTTTTTTATTTTTCGTTTTTGTTTCCTGTTAAGAAATAATGATTATTTTTTTGGGTGGGCCCAGAAATTAATGTAGAGAACTAGGACACGTTACAAATCTGGAGTGTCTCTTAACTTTATAGTAATTTTCAAGTATTGACAAGTGCTCGTTGCAGCCTTTTAATGTTACAAAATTTGACTAAAGTCAAAATGTAGTACTTGAAACCTCTCCCATTATGGATATTCTAATAGCATAAAAAATTTATTTGGCAACAACTCTCTCATTTTTCTCTCTAATTGGCCCCTTTCTTTCTTTCTAAACTCAATCCAATAAAATACAATAAGATAATAAAACTCAATCAAAATGTTAAAAAAATAAATTATATGTTTTTTTCAAATATATATCTTTTTAATTTCGTTTCTTATATATTCTTATATTTATGTGTAATATATGTTTTGAAATAGTTTCCTATTAAAAAGTCACTAAGGGACTATTCTCAAAGTTTTTCAGCTTTGGATGTTCAAAGCTTCGGTACAGACCCAATCATGTTTGAAACGATAGAGAATGCAAAAAATTTAACATTCCTAATTTGTTATCCTTGAGATAAGAAAAAAAATGGTAGTTTAAGATGCAAGTACATTAAAAACGTGTGTTGCTCCCAAAAAATATATGTGGTGCCAATAACACTAGTCTTTTTCTATTTTGTCTTTGGGACTTTTCATTTTCTTCTATTTGGTAGTGGGGGTGCACCTATTGAAATACCCCTTCACAAATAACTCTTAGGTTGTGTTTTATTAGGGGAAATACATCTATGGAAGTAATATATTTTTTTATTGAAAATATTTTCGTGGAAGATACTTCAATGGAAATATAAATTTCTTTGTTTGATTGTAAACAATTTTTCGTAGATATTAATACTTTCATTTTTTAATTATTATTAATTAAAAATTAACTATTGAAAAATCTCACCTAAAATATTAATAATAATAATAATAATAACAAATTATTTATTAAAATATAAAATAACTATTTATAAGTTTCACCCTACTTCTGCTACCTGGCACTTGGTGCGATCATCCGGGAGAATTACCATGGGCCCTTAATTAACTGCTGATGTGCCGAATGAGAAAAAGTTTATATAGATGGACCAAATGAGGGTATATTTTACTATCAAAATGTCTTCTATCATTATCTTTTGTTAAATTGCTTATAAATAGTTAATTTGTTACTTGAATTTTGATTTGAAGATAACCAATTGGTGATCAGACCATCGAAATGATGCAATTAGGAAGACCTACCGGGGTGCTTACAACCACAAGATTCGGGATACAATGGATGACTTGAAGAAAGTATTTGATCGTGGAAAATGGAGGAAAGAGTGGGTTCGTGCGTAGTATTAGGAGGAAATGAAGGCAAAGTTGGAGACTGTTGAGTTCAAGTAGAGGTCCGAGCAAGCGAAGAATGTCTATTCTTGTTCTAAACTACATATGGGTGGATCGTTCCCCACCTTCGTGCATATTCGAAAACTTGTACGCTAAGATTTATTTAAATGTTTAAATTATTTCCCTATATATAGTTTAATATCATTAGTTATTATATTGTTTCATGTATAGGCCGATGAGATTGTGAAGAAGGGTGGAGATCCCTCTTGAATTGGTTTTGCGAAGGTTTTTTATCACATGCACAAGAGAAAGGACGGGACGTACATGGACAAGAAGGCGAGCAAGACATATATAAGTATTATATTAGCTTTATTTATATTATAATTTAATATAGTTGAAACAAAATAGGATAGTCCACAAATAGCTTTATAGAAAATGTTTTAGGATAGTGTAATGTGAGTGTACAGATTGCATTCCAGTCTCTACTAAGGAAACCTCTCGACCCAACCAGAAGGCGGATGAGTGTCGAAAAGTCTATAGATGGGCTAGTGCCTACACCCCTATCATTAAAGAAAACGAGCTTTGGATAAAGGCCATTGGCGAGAGAGGGAAGGGAGGATACATTCTGTTACGCCCCCAGTCCCAAAATACGTAGGACTACTATACGTTGCAATGTCTAGCTACGTATCAAGTGGACTCTAGCCCAACTCGAATACGTATACGCTTCCTATAGGGCAAATACATTGGTCTAAAATGTCAAGTTAGCTATATCCCAATCCATAAAATAAAAATATCAAGAGAGAACCAAGTGCACTAAGGTTTATTAGATCGTAATACACTTATTCTAAATAGACAAATGTATTAAAGTGGGTCCCTAATAATACATATGTCATAAACAAGATCAAGAAAAGAATAAGCTTATAAATACTAGGCTATAATAGCAGCTTGAGTCAATATAGGACAAAAATATAAATACGTGAGAATATGACACTAACGGTCATCAAGTCTTCAGAGGGATGTAGAAAGATACATAATGTAAAACCCCTCGACCAGAAATTAGGGTTAATTAAATTCAAATAGCCTAATTAGGGTTAACTAGATATAATTAATGATTTATTATATAGTATTATAATACTTGTGAAATGATTGTTATTTTAGGATACTACCCTAGCTGTTGTCCTGAAACAAATTTCACATACTTGGCCTAGACATGCTAACCTATCATATTGAACCTAGAACAAACCCCGGATATTGATTTTCGTGCCTGATTTTGGTCGCACAAAAGTCGTTACAAACGTCCGTACGCAATTTAAATAAATTGCGTAACTACGTTCGTTGTCCGTTCTAATCGAAATAGAGACCCCATCTTGATCCGACTTGACCAACCCAGATCATGATAATATTGTACTCTGAGCCTACTACATTAATGACCCTTGTCCAACCTAATTTAGACCCCCCGAATTTTATTAAATGAAATTAGAGACACCGGTGAATTAATTATGAATTTATTTACGTGGTGACCTGACCTAAATTAAATTGGACCTAACTCCAACCCAAACCCACACCCACACCCACAAGCCTCATACAAAACACCATACACCATCCTAGTCCAATGTAGAACACCAAACATGGTGTTTTGTTACATTAAATCCCCAATTTCAGAAATTGTACAAATACGAAATTGTTCAGGGTCCTTTTTGCAAAATTACAATGAGGTGTCCCTCTCTCATTGGCCAAACATCATGGAGAAAAGAATGTAATTCCCTAACCGTATCCATTCATTTTCCCCCTATTCCTAGTGTACTTGTACCCCTTTATGAAGGACACATCTTGACCCTTCATTCAAAATGCTACATTCCTAGCCCTCCCCTCATCTTGATGGACATCCCCAACTCCCCAAAAACTATGTCCAACCGGCCCTAATCCCAAGGCAGCCCCCCCTCACTCTCTCTTCTACTTATACATTAATTTATATCACTTGTATTGCACACAAACCTAGGAAACCAACAAGAAATCCTATTCCTCACTATACACTCAGCTCAACCTCAACCCCTGCCTTTCATCCCCGCCGCCCTACTCCGGCCAGCCACCAACTCCGACCACCCCCATAGCCACCCGACCACCTTCGTCAACCTCCCCCCTACCTCCAGCCATCGCCACCCGTCGCCTAGCCGCCGGCAGCAACCCCCAGCAGCCCGTCCTCAACCCGAGCTCCTCCCCACACTGACATCCGACCACCCGACCTCAGCTTACTCTGCCACCGCTGAACCGCCGGCCGCCAAACTTTGCCGACCCCTTCCCCGGCCAACCACCGTCTTCCCCGTCGACTTTCAGCCCCGGTCGACGACGCCCCTGGCTGCCCTCACCCCCGCAACGTCGACAGTCCAGAACCGCTGCTGCTGTTGCCGAACACCCCACGCGTCGCCAGAGCTCCGTCCGGCCACCCCCACCGTCGACGGTCAGCCACCGGACTCCCCTCGGCCTGAGCAACGTATAGGTACATTATTTTATGTATTAATACTAGTATTTATATACTTATTTAGAGTTGTATTGGTTATTATATGCATATATATATAGTTTCAGTATTTTATACGTATTAAGTATATTATTTAGTATTTTCTGTATTAGTATGTATATATGTATATATATACCTCCTGTATAAATACTGTGTTATAATTATATATTTAATGTAATTAGTTTTATATATAATAATATTATATGTATTTTGTGGACGTGTATAAATACCTATGCGTATGTATGTATGTATGTATATATATATATATATATATATATATATATATATATATATATATATATATATATATATATATATATATATATATATATATATATATATATATATATATATGAGTATATATATTTATGTATGTATGTATATTGTATAGTATATATTTAATATAAATCATAGTTTAAATATGTAATTTCTGTGATTATGTATGTAAAATAATACTATATATTTTTATATATCTTCATATTAAAAATGTATACCTATGTAGCATATATATATATATATATATATATATATATATGTATGTATGTATGTATGTATGTATGTATGTATGTATATTTAATATATATGAAGAATATTAAATATATAATATATATTGTGGTTAAATATATTTTCTGGAATTAAGAACATTATATGTAATATAATATTGTATGTTAAATACTTATACGTATTAAACCTCTAGTATATATATATATATATATATATATATATATATATATATATATATATATATATATATATATATATATATATATATATATATATATATATATATATATATATATAGATATCTACATGTATGTATATATATTTTTATATATACCTTTCATTTATGTTGTGTATATAAATTTATGTACATAATTTCTATATAAATATATGTGTATGTATAGATATATAAGATTATGTAATTATCTATTATAGGCATATATAATTAATATGTGCATATATACTTATGTATTGGGGTGCTATTAAGTAAAAATATAAATATACTAATTTTAAACGTACTATTAAACGTACATATTATTTATGTATATTTAAATATGTATGAGTGTACATATAAATATATATGTGATATCTATATATAAATATATGTACTAAGGGGTCCCACTAGTTGTACAGTCCAGACCCTGTGTCAGTTGTAGATACAAGCAGTGTGTCTTAGTCGTGCTATTGTAGCGACTAATATTGTCATTATTATATCATATATAGGACTATTGGACAGTACCGCCGAGGCATCAGGAGCAGGGCTTTGGATTTCGCAGCTACCCGGGACAAGCAAGTATACCTTGCTGATTTACTGCTTAAAATTAAATGATAAATATTGCAAATATACATAAAACTGTGCGCGTCCGAGATTGACTCGGGTGCAGTCGACAATGCGTCGATGAGTAATGTACTTGACCTAGTTGTTAGCTGACTCTCCTACAACTGTGGGGATATTTTGATATCTTCCTAGACCGTGACACTTACACGTATCACGATGGTACATTCATATTGGGATGCGGGTCCGCGTACCCGATTCGCTATCGGTACGTACGACATGCATCACGGACTAGCCTGTATTCTAGAGTAGTATAGTTAGATGAGACTTGGCATATAGATACGGTACACTCACGTCATGTATTCGACTTACGTATCTACATTGGGCGGGGAGGACAACTGACAAACGTATGGGATACACACATCGGACTCCGTGGTATCCAGAGGAGCCACAGACCCGATGACTTCCTATATTCAGACACCGCTCTCTTCGGAGTATTACGGATGTATATACATTGCAGATACCACGTCCCTTAGAGTGTGGACGATATATATATACAGATACCTCATTCTTTGGAATGATGGACGTTGCAGATACCACACTCTAGAGGACGTTGGACGTTATGCCTACACCTACCTATACGTTCCGAGGTTGTCCTTACATTGCATTCACTTAGATGGTTAGCACACCCTCTTTACTTTTATTCAGTACTATATCTGGCATGCATATTGTATCTTGTTACGTCCCTCTGAGGACCTGGTTATCTTCCATATTTGGACGAGGCCTATTACCCCACAGTGTACGGGCCAGGTGTGGAGACGAGGTTTGCTCTTGACGAGGAGCTAGAGGTTTTACCATCAGAGTACCCCTGATCATATTGGTAGGCCTTCCGCCTATGACTGGAGCTCCTTACCTAGTTAGCAGTTGTTCCAGTCATTCTTATTATCAGTACTCTTATTTCAGACTATCAGTACTTTATCTCCAACATTTGTAGTGGGTTTGTTTCCACCAGACATATTTCAGTTGTACTATATCATTCGACTATGTTTCTTATATTTCAGTCTTTCATTTCAGTATTTTACTTGTTGTTTGTGGATAAGATTAGATACTGCCTGTTGTTGATATTAAACTTGTTAGATTTAGGACAGCGTAGCATGCTTCGCCAGGATCCATTAAATTGGGATATCCTCGGAGACGTGTCAGCTGGCCAATGCCACGTGGCCTGGTTCCATATATTTTGGGACTGGGACGTGACACATAATATACATGCCAAATATAACAATAAATAAGCATGCAATATAGACAAGAAAATAGCCACAACGAACACTAAACTAAGACAAGAAAAATACGATGACTAAGACGGTGCATGCTACGAGAACAACTGTATCACTCGTGGCTACAGGTAATAGTAATCGCAGTCCTGTCATGCACTATAGTCATGTCACAGGTCTCTATCGCAGCCCGGCGAGGCACTAACGATCAATGGTTCAAGTGAAAAAATCTATATCGCACCTCGGTGAGACACTAACGAGTCAAGATTGTTAGCCCAATAATCTAACCATGTTTTCGAATATGGTTATTCGATTAAGTTTAACTTTTTAATATTACTAATAATCATTCTATGACTACATTTAAACTTAGCATAGTCCAAATGTGTATCAAATGTACAAAACTTGTTGCTATGTATATTGCTTTGTTCGTCTAACATGTATTTGCAGAAAAGCAATAAGCAAGATCAAAATGTGGACTTATGCAATGAAAAAATTATGATGGGCCAAAGACGACGTCATCCCAGAAGATTTCTCTGAACCGCCAATGACATCTCCAAAGCCACACATCCGGGGGCAGTGCCCCCCATGGGTGTTTGGGGACGAAGCCCTCGAAAGGTATTCAGATTTCACAATCTAGGTATCTTAGGACAACTGATGCCAAAGAAAAAAGCCATTATCTATCAAGAAAAGAAGCCAAGCTATACCAACATCACTTCCAGACTCTGAAGAAGCCTACACTTGCTATAGTCTATCTAGAGTCTGTAATGAGTCTTAGGAATAATTATAAACACAAGAAAAGGATGGCAAAATCGAAAGCTAGGGTAGAAAATAACTCAGGATTATTTTCGGTTGAAAATCGGCATACCGACGGTATACCGATTTTATATAAATGTTGCTCTCTGTCGTTTGGACCGGCATACCGACGGTATATTGATCCGGTTCATCATAGTTGGCAATCCAACGGTCGGATTCTGTGCACTAAATGATCCCAACAGTCATATTTATAGCCGTTGCTACTGCAGACTGGTATACCGACGGTATACTGTAGTATACCGATGGTATACCGTTCACCGGCTGAATGTTGAACTCTTTCTTTATGTTGGACTATATAAAGCCTTGAACCCCTTCTTTCAAGATTGATCCCTTTAAGCCTAAAAATTTCCTATCTACCAAAGGACATCCATAAATACTCCACCAAAGCTTTCATATGTCTATCCACAAATTGTGTTAGAGTGTTCTTGAGTTGTAAAAGTTAGATCTTTATATTTATTGTAAGAAGATCAAAACCATCTTGTAAGAGGTTGAAGTGTACAAGCCTTCGGATCAAATCTTGTGTGAAGTTAGAGAGCCTTCAGATCAAAGCTCTTGTGTAAGAAGTCAACGGGCCTTCGGATCAAATCTCGTGGTGTAACTATTTTGCTAATAGTGGATTCAAGCCAGACAAGAGTTTCCGGGACTGGAGTACCTCGATGAGGATATCAGGATATATCGGGTGTCAATATTCTTAGTGCTTTACTTCTTGCACACTTAATTTTTAAATTGTCTATTATTAATTATTTGTACTTGATTTATTAGCTTGACCCTATTCACCCCCCTCTAGGGTTCCAACAATTGGTATCAGAGCAAGGACTATATTTCTTTTGGCTTAACATCCTTAGAGTAGATCCTTATTAACTATGGCATCATATTCCTCCTCCAATAAAGATGATTATTTTTCTAGTAGCATAGACAATGATGTTTCTTCTAAATGTAAGAAATGCTCTGAGTGGAAAGCTATGGCTAACCAATCCTTAGATATTCTTGATAACCTTCATTTTACAAATGAAAAACTTTCTGAAAAGGTTACTCATTTAGAAGAAGCAAATGAGTTATTGGGAAATAAAAATCATGATTTATTATCTAGACTTGATTGTCAAAACTCATATTGTGTTTCTTTAAAGAGTTTAAATAATGCTTTGATTTTGAAAATCAAAACTCTCTCCTTAATAGAAGATTTTAAGAAACAAACTCATGAGTTATCTTAATTGCATGATTCTTCTATTGATGCTTTAAAGAAATAAAATAATATCTTCATCACTAGAATTGCTTTATTTAAAGACGAGAATAATATTTTAAATGCTAAATTTAATTCTCTTACTTGTATGCATGATGATTTGTTGTCAAAATATGATATTCTTAAAACCAAATCTTCTTATGCTCACACTAGAGATATTCATCATTATAGTATATCACATGATCACAACCATACTCATTTTGATACATGTGCATACACTAGCATTAGGTGCTTCCATTGCTCTCGCATTGGACACATGAGTTTTACTTGTCCTATTCGTAGGAGTTTTACTACCAATGCAAGAGTAAATGCTACTTGGGTTCCCAAAGTTAACAAATGTGGATCCAAATTTATTTGGATACCAAAGTCTTTGCCTCATGTTGTAGGTGGAGCTTCTTGTGCCGGAACATAGCACCGTGGAGCGTGTTGGTGATTGCAAAGCTATAATGGTCATCTTCCAATCAATTGTACCAACACAAATGTGGTCACTATAGCCACTTTGGTAACTTGCTAAACGATTCTTCCTAAATAGTGTATATTTATAGAATCTAGCATGTTTCATTTATGTCTTGCTACTAGCTCCCATTGATTTCTTTTAGTTGCTTATTATATGAATCAATATGAGTTATATGATACTAGCATGCTTTGTGTATTTCTCTTATAATCACTTTTATCTAGCATGACTAGTTGCTTAACTTAAAATGATTAGTTCACACTATCTAGTCTATCACTCATTTTTTATTAGTGTGACACATTTATAAATGCATGTTATAATTTCTTAAACCTTATTTATAAAGCATGCATATTACTCTAGTCCATAGGATCTTGAGACTTTGAATTAAGCAAATATTTTTGTCTCTTCGTCTTTATATTATTGAGATAGTTACTCCTCACCGATTTATTTTTTAAATATAATATTTAATATAATTGGTTCTTATGAATATATGTGTTTAGCACTAGTTTTTATTGCTTGAAAAGTATATACTTATACTTTGATTTAACCTTGTGCTTGCATAATATATTCATTATTGATTCTTGTTCTTTTTTTTGACATATCTCTTGTGAATCAATTATGTTGTGCCTAATAAAGCTTATTTATACATGTTTGATTTTGTGATTGCATTTCAACTTTTATTAAGGATACATGACTATATAATTAATCTCTTATATTCATATGATGTTCATGTATTTCTTATATTGTTATATATTTTTGTGTAAATATCTTTATATAGGCATATGGGTTAAGCTCAAGTTTTACTTTGATTTGAAGAGTATTCTATACTTGTATTTTAAACTTGTGCTTATCTCATATTTTATCTATTTATTTCTTTTGACAAATTTGTGCATGTTTCTTTGAATCAATTAGCTTCTTCCTTAAAGTCATTTTCTTGATTTTATCCTCTTGGCTTTTTGGTTGACAATGTGTATACATGCTTTTATTTGATTGAGTCTTTTCATGTATGCCTATTTATGATATATATAGCTTTATATATACATTGATGATTCTTTGATTTTGAGTTTTCAAATTGTTCTATCTTTGAAATTGGGTTGTTGAGAGAAAATACTTATTATTATCTTACTCATGACTATATATGGATGTTTATTTAAGAATCATATGTACTTGTACTTTAACTTGTGTATCTTTCTTTTACCCCAGTTATGAGTGCACCCTTTCAAAACCTTATTTCTATTGTGCACTATGAAAGCTTTTTGAAAAATATTTTTGCTTTCTCTAGCATCTAGCTTTCTCGATCTTGATGATCTTTCTTTGTTCATTTCTTGGATTTTATGCTTAGTTTGTAGTTATTATTCTCAATGATGTTGTAGCATATAAATATATATGTAATTGATACATCAAATACCTTATGCCTCTTGCTACTATATGTTTGAGCACTTGTTTTGAGATCTATACAATTCTAGAGAATACACTTATTTCCTTATGGTAATAATATTTTACATTCTCTAGATCGATCTATAATTTTATTGTCATGGATTGTTCTCAATACTTGGTAAAAAGATTTATATTATTATTATCTTCTTGTAAATCTTTTAGCCTTTGATTTTATAAGAGACTTTTTCTATATGTTGTGTTTATTCTTGCTCTTATTCTTGCTTAGTGAAGAGTCTATAAATTATTTTGATCTTTCAAAATATATGACCTTATTGGATACTCTAAGCTTAAGCAAGTATCATGTATATTAGTGACTCAAGTTTTAATGAGCATATTTATCTTGTTAATGGTTTATCTCATTAATACTAATTGGTTATATAGCTTGCTCTATTATAATAAAGTGTTAAGCTATATAATCTTAGTTCACTTTTACTCATCTAGCTATTTTTTTATTCCAATCTATATATGTTATGCTAGTTTATAAAAATAAGTTTTGTAAATTATCTTGATGAGATTTGTTTTCTACATTATATAGATATGTTTATTTTATAATATTAGTTTGACAAATCCTTGATTCAATCTTGTTTGAATATTAAAGTTTGTGATTCTTTGTTTTAATCTCCTTCCATATGAGTCATTAGTAAACATCTCTTGAATTCTCTCACTTTTGAGTCATGATTTTATCGTATCATTTTTCTATCTCATCATATTTAAATTTGTAATAATTTAAATGAGATTGACTCTTTTCCATGTTTTTCATTAATTTGTGAGTTTTTATTATAGCTATGGACGTGGAATTTCTATTGAAGTTTATTGATGAGATTCGTAGGATCATGCATATTTTATTTATCTCTCTTGAAAAATGATCCTAGTGATTGAGTAGTTCAAGATTATCTAACTATGTAAGCTTCATGTCAAATGTTTCACTCTACCTTGACTACTCATGGATTACCACATATGAGCCTTTGCTATTTGAACTTAATTGGTTTTCATCTAAGTATTAGCAAAGTTCGGTCCATACCGTTGATTGATTGATATATGTTGCAAAGCCCATTAGGTCAATATAAAGTAATCAATTAATTAATTCTTGCTTGATTAGTTAATCATGGACCTTTTTTTGTATTTTTGAGCTATATTGTGACATTCATCATGTTTTGTTTATTTGATTGATTATACTTTTAGCTTCATGATAACTTTTTCCTCAAAATATAATATATATTGACCTAATTTATTTTTTTATGAGTTTATCCTACTTAGGTCAATATTTCTTACCTTTTGATTTATATGCTTAATTGGATATTTCTTTATGATGCTCATATTTAAGTGCATTTTACATCGTTCTCTCTTTTCTTAAAGATGATACTTTTCATTTTTGTGACCATTCTTTTGCCTTATATGCATCGAGTATGGGAGGAAATCTGTAGTTGATATATCCCCTAAATCTTGTATTTATCTATTATTATGCTATAAGTGCTTTGGAATTAGATACACATATTCTTAGGGGGAGCAAATTAATTAGTTCAATTTATTTACATCCTCTAATATGTGGTATAACTAGTTCATCATGAACTCATATTGCTTCTTGTTAATATCCTTTTAATTGTGTTTATGATATGTTAAGGGTTTATGAGAGTGTATGCTATTGTCTTACTTATCTTTTCTCTCTCTTATTTATGGGTTAATAGATAGAATCTTTCTAAAATAACTTGTTTATCTTTATTGATGATTCTATTAAGCTTTCATTGCCTTGGCTTTCCTTGCATGCTAAATTATTTTGGCTTTCTTTGCTTGGACTTACTCAAAATTCATGATTATCTAGATTGGTCATACTTTGAGGGGGAGCATTTAAGTCGACTGAATCTCTCTTTCTTAAGTATTTTTCTCCTTTACCTTCATGTTTATTTAAAAGTTATTCGTATAGCATGTTATGGTAATTGAGTTCAAATGCATGAACTTGGGTAAATGAATAGATCTTGCAAATAGGAAGATTCATGTATATCTACTTCATTTTTTTTAATGCTTATGCTCCTTGTATGGCATTGACCCACTAATTTGTATTGGCAAATTATGAATCATATTTGTTTCCTTGATCATTGTTAAAAGCTCTTATTATATCTTCCATCCTTCTATATTAGTATCTATTATATTTGCAAATATCTAATCCTTATGGCTTTTGTTAGAAATCTATTCTTTCCAAACTAGAGTAATATTTCATATCATATTATGTTTTGGATTTCTTCCTTGAATTTCTAGTTGGTAAACCTATTATTCCATTAGTCTCATCTTTCCTTATTGATATTACTAACTATCTTATGTTTTGACAATCAATATTTCAATTGGTATTATATATTAATTATGTATTTTCTAAAAATTGTCTTTACACACTTCTCATATTGCTTTCATAACCGATGTTGATCATGGTTGTCTATGCCTTCCTCCTGCTCTGATTTATTTACTTGAGATTGAATTTCTTTTGAATTTCTTGCATATACTAGTAGGGGAGCTTATTTTTTATAATGTCAATGGGGGAGAAGTAAGTTTAAGTATGCGCTATTATGTTTAAAAAGTGGTAGAAGTAGTTTAAGTAATACGTTTTTAGTGATGTATATTTATATCTTTTACATATTAGTGACATATACATCTATTCTATCCATCTTAAACTTAACCGATTTGTCATAATAAAAAAGGGAGAGATTGTTAGTCCAATGATTGTATCATATTTTTGAATATGATGAATCGATTAAGTTTAGCCGTTTAATATCACTAACCATTCATGAAATCACTATTACATTTATACTCTTCTTCCACCTTTAGTGATATATGCTTATTGTTTTACATATTAGTGATATGAGCTTCTATTAAAGTTATCTTAAACTTAACCAATTGTCATAGTAAAAAATGAAGAGATTGTTAGCCCAATAATCTAACCATGTTTTCGAATATAGTTATTCGATCAAGTTTAACTTTTTAATATCACTAATAATCATTCTATGACTACATTTAAACTTAGAATAGTCCAAATGTGTATTAAATGTACAATACTTGCTACTATGTATATTGCTTTGTTCGTCTAACATGTATCTGCAAAAAATTAATAAACAAGATCAAAATATGGACTTATGCAATGAAGAAATCATGATGGGCCAAAGACGACGTCATCCCAGAAGTTTTTTCTGAACCGCCAACAACATCTCCGGAGCCACGCACTCGGGGGCAGTGCCCTCCGTCGGGGTTCGGGGGCGAAGCCCCCAAAAGGTATTCAGATTTCACAATCTGGGTATCTCAGGAAAACTGCCGTCAATGAAAAAAGCCATCATCTATCAAGGAAAGAAGCCAAGCTATGCCATCATCACTTTCAGACTCTGAAGAAGCCTGCACCTGCTATAGTGTATCTAGAGTATGTAATAAGTGTTAGGAATAATTGTAAACACAAGAAATGGATGGTAAAATCGAAAGGTAGGATAGAAAATAACCCATGATCATTTTCGACAAAAAATTGGCATACCAACGGTATACTGGAGTATACCGACGGTATACTAATTTTATATAAATGTTGCTCTCTGTCGTTTGGACTGACATACCAACGGTATAGTGGTCTATACCAACGGTATACCGGTTCATCACAGTTGGCAATCCAACAATCGGATTCTGTGCATTAAATGATCCTAATGGTCATATTTATAGCCATTGCTGCTGTAGACCGGTATATCGTTCGCGGGCTGAAATTTACAATTTTGCCCTTTCTTTGTGTTTGCGGGTCAATCTTAACTTTGATGAGCGGGACTGCTTCTTCCCATTTGGAGAAGTAATAGGTTGTTGTAAGTATAACCCAATGTTCTCTAGAAGAAGATGGGTTGATCAAACCAATAATATCCATTCCCCAAGCTTCAAAAGGCCATGAGGCAGCTATAGGGTGTAAGAACTCTGTTGTTTGGTGGATAAAATCAGCATAGATTTAGATAAATTACATTTACAAGCATAATCTACGGCATTTGCCACCATGCTGCGCCAATAATAACCTATTATCCTGAGGCGGTCTTATAATTTAGGACCTAGCTGATCTGCTCCACAAATGCCATCATGAGATTCACGGAGTGATTATCTTGCTTAAGAATTGGAAAGACACCATAGCAGCAATCCCTTATAGAACGACGATATAATATTTTGGATGAGGCATCATAGTAGAATCAGAGGGAACATCTTTTAATAGAAGTGGCTTCTTTCAATTTTTTTGGAAGAATCTCATAAGCCGCGTAGTCTATAAAAGGGTCTCTCCAATCTTTATCCATGGAAGTTGACTTTATGACATAGCTCTGTTCAATTTTTAAGTTATTTTTTGTATAAAATAATTCTTATCCTGCTAGGCCGGCCAAAGCATCTGCTTTCATATTCTGTAACCGAGGCACGTGTTCGATGAAGAATCCTTTAAAAGTAAAAGCCAGTTCGATTGTTGCTTGATGATAAGTGATGAGGTCTTCATGTCGAACCTCGTACTCTCCCCTGATCTGATTGACTATCATCTTGGAATCTCCGTAGGCTTCAAGATATTCTTTGTCTAATTCTTTACCTAATTGGAGACAGTAGAGCATTATATTCTGCCATATTATTTGAACATGGTTCACTGAGAGAATATGCTCGATTAATGAGTAATTTGTCAAGAGATACTAGGACTATGCCAACTCCAGCTACTGTATTATCTTTGGGTCATATTCTTGATGCGCCATCAAATAATAGTTGCCAGGTGTCATCTCCCATTTCTATATTAGAATCTAAGACTTCATCTGGGATGTCATCATACAGTTTAGAAGTTTTTGGTACATGACGAGCTTCCAGGAAATCAGCTAGTGCTTGACCCTTCACTGCTTTTTGCGGGACATATACCATGTCATAAGGTGATAGCAACATTGTCTATATGGCTAAAGGAGAATTGAGTGTGCTTGGCTTAGTCATCAATACTCGAAGATAATTTACTCTAGATATGACATGAATGGTTTGACCTAACACGTAATATCGTGTCTTATGAATAGCAAACATCAAGGCGAGGCATTCTTTTTCCACCGGATTGTATCGATGTTTAACGCCGACCATTATACGACTGAGATAATAGATTGCATGTTCATGACCTTCATTACTCTTCTGTGCAAGAAGAGCTCCTAGGGAGTGATCCATTGCTCGAACATATAGCAAAAATGGTTTTCCTACGATCGGAGACACCAAAACTGGCAGATTTGTTAAATATTATTGGATGTCATCGAATGCTTGTTGATATGCTTCGTTCCAGACAAAGGATGTGCCTTTCTTCATTAGCTGAGTGAAGGGTCGGCATCATCCCGAGAGATTGTAGATGAATCTCCTAATGTATGACAGATGGCCTTGCAGACTACGAAGTTCTTTGAGATTACGTGGAGGCTACATTTCGATGATATCTTTGATTTTATCGGGGTCAATGTGAATACCTTTGGAAGTTATAACAAATCTGAGAAACTTGCCATTAGAGACTCCTATAAAGGATTTAGTTGGATTCATCTTCAATTGGTGATAGCGCATCAATTCTAATACAGTCTTCAAATCTTGATGGTGATCATCTTTAAGACGACTCTTGATAGAAATAACATCCACTTAGCATTCTACTATTTTTCGTAAATGCTTCGAAAAAGTTGTACTCATGGCTCGTTGATATGTTGCACCCGTATTCTTCAAGCCGAAGGGCATGACAGTATAACAGTAAACTTCCAATAGTGTATAAAAAGAGGTATATTTTTTGTCATCAGGTGACATTTTAATTTGATTGTATCCAAAGAATCCATCCATGAAGGACATACGTTCAAATCTGCATGTATTATCGATTATGACATCTGTGATGGGAAGAAAAAATATCTTTTGGATAGCCCAAGTTCAGATCTCGATAATCTACGCAGACCCAGACCTTTCCATTGTTTCATGACTGGAACGACATTGGCTATCCAGTCGGTATATTGCTCTTCTCGAACGAAGCCACATGTTATGAGTTCCTTGACTTCTGCTTCAATTGCATCCATCATATATGGATGGAATCTTCCTTGCTGCTATTTCACCGGTTTAGCATTCAGAAGAATATTTAGCTTGTGTATGTCTATTTGAGGATCTAGTCCAAGTATATCCTTGTAACTCCAGGCAAAGACATTGATATACTCCTTTATTAACTAGAGTAAAGCGTGTTGATTTTCTTCAGGAAGATTTTTGCTAATAAAGATTGGTCTTGGGAAAGGTTCTTCTTCTACATCAATTTGGACTATTTTATCCTCTGTATGTGGTTCATATTGCTCAAATTGAAGCTCCCATTGAGTATCTATTTATTGTGCCCATGGATCTTCTCGACTGGTTCCAATAGTTCAACGTCTTTATCATCTGGGGCAGTTGACACCATATTTACAGATAAAGCCTGTTTGAATACGTCATCCATGCTTTCATTAGAATCCCACAATGATGAGTCAGAGGAATGAGAATGCGTCACTTCTTCCAATTTTGAACTTTTAAGACTTGGTGGTGGTGTAACGTATTCCAAACCGTAACCAGTTCGCTGGAAGTATATTTCTGGCTTGCCTTTTGGAGAGAAGTGACGTATAGGAGTCCGTCTGCCTTTTCCATAATTTAGTCCCAAACCAGATTTTAAGTTGTAGTCCATCCCTTGCATAATGTTCTTGGCTGGTTGGCTGTAATGATACAGTTATATCTTTCCAATATCCTCGTCAGAATTATTAGTCTGCATGCCTTTTTTGTTTTGAGCTTTGCAAAAAATTATCTGATGTTGCTTGTCCTGTCTTGCTGGGACTATAAAGTATGCATCCTCATATTGTTCATATAATGAACTATATTGAAATAAAGATGCCACATGTATGGACAGAGGTTCATATAGGTGAAGAGCCTCTAAGAATTTTTTAGCAAAGTGTTTAACATCAACGTAGTACGAAGTAGTGTCTTCTTTATTCATGAAATACAAGATTTATTTATCTTCCACATAGTCAGCAGAATCTTTAGCCTTGACAGGAGACTTGGCAAGATTGATGACTAGGGGTTGATTCACTGATATTGGTTGCTTGTTACAACGAAGGTCAATAACAGGAGGCTCATTCTCCAGTGTCGTGTCACGACCCGTACCCGAATATTCGGGCACGAGTACGTAGGTACGTCCAGCCTACGCCGCAGTGTCGGCGGTAGTACGCTGTCTAGGTCTTAATCACAGTTAAATAAAATCTAGCTCATTCATAATATTATAAGTAGGCAAAGATAATAACAGGAAAGGAATGCTAAGATTTCATAAATAAAACAAATGTGACAAACAGATCCATGGTTTATTACAGAACCAGAAATTAAATCGGGGACAAACTCGATTACTAAGATGGAAGGGAAAAAATAACTACTGCTAACTACTCCGCAGAAGTAGTCTCCTGGGTGGGAACCGGCTCCTCAAATGTGTCATCTGCTCCCTCATAGGGGCCATAATAGGTGGGGGCATAATCCTCATCATCGCCTAATATCAACGGATCCAGTCAGGAAAGGAGCAAAGTACACAATACACAACATGATTAAACTAAATATTTATGACAAGTAGAAAAGAACTGACTAAGTATCATGTTGAGAATATGCATAAATAAGTGATAACAATAACTAAGAGTTAAATGCTGTAAAACAGGGATATGAGTAAAACAGGAATAAATGAGACAGGAAAATGGAAACTACAACAAGACAACAGGAACTGTAATAAGACAAGAACTATGTGTGTGAACTTGTGTTATTTAGAATACGTAGTTGGCATGTAGGGGTTTATAAGGCTAATCAGGCCGTCATAGACGGCTACCAGTCAGGAATAATCGAGTATCAGGCTGATGGTACAGTCGCGTACCAACAGCTAGCAGTCAGGACAAGGGGAAGGGTAAACTACATGCCTCCTAGTATTCTCCCACCCGACACGAAAAGTAAGACATGAAATCCAATATTCTAACACTACGTGTAATCATCCAATGGTACTAGTAGAGCAAGGAACTAATTATCACAATATAAAGAATAAGCTTGAAGTGCAGGTACTTGCCTGATGTTTGAATCCCACTACGGTTATGTTCTCGGGGAAAAATTCCAGAAATGAGTCTGGATGCTGAAATAAATATTACCATCATGCTCAGAAGGTATCAAATAGCTAGAAACGCCTGTCCTTGAGTCCAATTTGGAGACAAGGGCAAAAACGGTAATTTCGGATCAAAACGGGGTCCGCATGTGGGCCCGCTTTGCACCGAAAAATGTATCAAGGTCAAAGGTCTCCAAATTTACCAAACTTAGTGTCAACAGGTCAGGAACGATGATACGAACCCAATGGAACTTCCAGAATTGGATTCCGATGAGCCGATCACAAAATCGTCCGTCGAGCGGGCCTGTGGGGCCCACGACACGCGATTTCGTCAGCGTTCTCAGAATCGAACCAAACTTGGGTCACAGGACCAGCGTATCGCTACGAGTCCGATGGCGCAAGTTTTGTTTCGATCCGACGTGTGTACAGGAAGTTAGGGCTTGATTTAGAAAAAGGCAGATACGGGGCGGTGTCCGCGGATATGCGTTGATCTCGGTGTGCACGCACACCCGAATCGACTTCCGCGAAATCCCACATGTCCGTATCAACACTGCGCACGTATCTGTGAAGACCGCGCGCGACCAAGTTGTCCCGTTTGGCGGACGTACCCAGTTCCGGGGTGAATCGGGTCGATGTTTTTCCTGTTTTTGGATCGCGGTGTGCGATCACCACAGGACGCGATGCCCCGAGCGGTTTGTCCGGGCACCGAGAGGGTCATACAGGCTTCGCAACGCAATTTACAGAATTGAAAATGGGGCAGCGAGGAGAAAGATATGAGTACCTGAACGGGGCTCCTCGAAACTGGGTTTCAGTGTCCGACACGTGCCTCTGTGTCCTTGACGTGTCCACGCCGTGTCCACTGTGCCCGTGTCCGGCAGCGAGCTGTGTCCGGCCTAGGGTGCTTCTGGCGGGTCGGCGGAGGCGGCCAGGGGCTGAGTTGGCCGGCGGCGGGTCGTCGATCGAGCGGTGCACGGCGGGGATGCGGGCAGAGCTAGGGGGCGCTGGAGGGGAGATCCGGCGTCGGGTCAGAGAAGAAGAGGGGAGGAAGGAGGAAGGTGGCGCTGACGGCTGAGGGAGGAGGGGAGGTGGCACTGGAGCTAGGGTCGCCGGAGTTAGGGTTAGGGCTAGGGAATCTGGAGGAGGGGGAAGAGGGAGAGGGGAATTTATATAGGGGCTCGGGGAGGGTCGTGGCCGGGTGAGGCGGGGAGGTCGGGTCGTGGGGACGCGCCGGCGGAGGCGGCGGAAAATCCGGGCGGCGGAGCGGGACCCGGGTCGGGTCGGGGAGCGGGACCTGGGGGAAGGGATGGGGGTCCGGGTCGGGTCGGGCGGCGGG
The DNA here is from genome assembly GCA_036927795.1 of Iris macrosiphon. NCBI lineage: Eukaryota > Viridiplantae > Streptophyta > Magnoliopsida > Asparagales > Iridaceae > Iris > Iris macrosiphon. The sequence goes on along the minus strand of JAYESA010000016.1, from coordinate 24,371,486 downwards.
TTCCGGGTTGGGCGGACCCGCCCGACCCGTTAAACCACGGTTGGGCTGGGCTTCGGCCCACTGGGCCGGGCCGGAACCAAATAATAATAATAATAATAATAACAATAATAATAATAATTAGTTTAATTAGTTTTTAGGTATTTAAAAATAGGTCCGAGGCCCATTAAAATCCAGGAAAATTATCCTAAGTCCAGTTTTTCATTTTACACCAAAAAATATTATTTCCATAATATTTTAATATTATTTATTATCAATTAAAAATTATTTACTAATTTAAAACCCTGATTTTAATTACAAAAAATTCCCAGAAAATTCCAGAAAAATGTGAAAAATCCAAGTTTAATATTTTTTTTGAAAATTCAGGGGGTTACAATCTACCCAACTTATAAAAATTTCGTCCTCAAAATTTAAAATTACAATGGCACGAAGGGAAGATCGAGAGTTAAAATATACCTCAGGGTTCAAAAAGATAAGGGTAGCGCTCTCTAATCTCGTCTTCTCGCTCCCAGGTGGATTCGCTGGGAGAGTGGTGCTTCCAAGCTACACGAACAAGGGGAATAACTTGGTTCCTTAGGACTTTATCCGTTCGGTCCAGTATCCCCATAGGTTGCTCTTGGTAAGTCAAGCTTGGGCCCACTTCGAGCTCTGAATGATCCAAAATGTGATTGGGATCTGACACGTATTTTCTCAACTGTGACACGTGGAAGATGTTATGGACCCCATCCAGAGAGGGTGGCAATGCCAGACGGTATGCCACTTCTCCGATTCTTTCCTGTATGCCAAATGGTCCAATAAATCTTGGGCTGAGTTTTCCACTCCTTCCGAACCTAATGGTGCCACGTGTCGAAGAAATCTTCAAGAATACTAGTTCTCCAACCTTTAATAAAGTCATAATCAAGTCTTAGTTCCATAATCATAATGTTTAAATTAACTTGAATTTCATAAATTAATTACCTCAAATTCCAAGGGCCTTCGATGGCTATTTGCCCAATGTCGTTGCCTGTCTTGAGCCACCCGAAGTCTTTTCCTTATTTGTTTTACCTTCTCGGTTGAATCGATCACCATCTCTGGTCCCAGTAAAGCTCTTTCTCCTACATCGTCCCATGATAACGGGGTACGACATCTTCGTCCATATAAAGCCTCAAATGGAGTCATTTCAATACTTGCTTGGAAACTGTTATTATAAGAGAACTCCACAAGATGTAGATAGTCTTCCCACGATCCTCCAAAATCCAGAACACATGTACGGAGCATATCTTCCAGTGTCTGGATTGTACGTTCAGATTGTCCATCGGTTTGGGGACGATAAGCTGTGCTGAATTTGAGTTGAGTCCCCAAGCTAACTTGTAAGCTCTTCCAGAAGTGAGGTAAATCTTGAATCTCGGTCGGAGACAATACTTACTGGAACTCCATGCAATTTAACAATATGTCTGATATATAAATCTGCCAACTTCTCCGTAGGTAGCCCTACTTTGAAGGGTAAAAAATGTACAGATTTGGTCAGTCTATCCACTATCACCCAAATTGCATCCTTCCCACTAGGTGTCCTTGGAAGTCCAGAAACAAAATCCATAGTAATATGTTCCCACTTCCACTCCGGAATGGGTAGTGGTTGAAGCAATCCCCCAGGTCTTTGTCTTTCAGCCTTGACTTGTTGGCACACTAAGCAACGAGATACGAACTTGGCTACTTCTCTTTTCATGCCATACCACCAAACATGTGTCCTCAGGTCTTTGTACATTTTGTTGGCTCCTGGATGTATAGAGTATTGCGATCTGTGCGCCTCTTGCATAATTTCTTCTCTTATATCTCCTTGAGGTACACATAATCTATCTCCATGTCTCAGTGATCCATCTTCATGAATTTTGAATTCCTCCACTAATCCAGCTTGCACTTGACCTCGAATGCTTCGTAGGCCTTCGTCTTGAAACTGAGTCTCCTTAATCTTATCCATTAAGGTAGATTGGATTTGCAAGTTCATCATTTGACCTTCTCTTCCTGGAATAATTACCTCAATACCCAAACTTTCTAAGTCCTCGAGCAGGTGTCGGTCCATCGTCAAGTACATTGCCATAGGATATTTGCTTAGAGCATCAGCTACTACGTTGGCCTTCCCAGGATAATATTGAAGGGTGATGTCAAAATCTTTTATTAACTCCAGCCACCTTCTTTGCCTCACGTTCAGCTCTTTTTGGGTAAATATATATTTTAAACTTTTGTGATCTGTAAAAATTTCCACCTTTTCCCCATAAAGATAATGCTTCCATAATTTAAGAGCAAAAATAATAGCTGTCAATTCCAAGTCATGAGTTGGATAGTTCTTTTCATGAGGTCGAAGCTGTCTAGAAGTATATGCTATTACCTTCTTGTTCTGCTCCAAAACACAACCTAGACCTTTTCCAGAAGCATCGCTATATATAGCGAATCCTCCGGTTCCAGATGGTAAGGTCAGAATAGGGGCAGTAGTCAGCCTTTTCTTCAATTCTTCAAAAGCATGCTGACATTCATCAGTCCATGTGAACTCTTCATCCTTCCATGTTAATTTTGTCATGGGTTCAGCAATTCTAGCAAAGTCCTTCACAAACTTCCGATAATAGCCAGCTAGTCCCAGGAATCTTCTAATTTCTGCTACAGAGTCTGGAGTGGGCCATGATTCTACTGCTGCTATCTTCTTGGGATCTACTGCTATTCCATCTCCAGTTACAACATGTCCCAAGAATTCTACTTTGTCTAGGAAGAATGCACATTTAGATAATTTTCCATAAAGTTTTTCTTTCCTTAAAGTCTCCAATGCTAGCCTCAAGTGTTCTTCATGTTCTTCGGGAGTCTTGGAATAGATCAAAATATCATCAATAAAGACCACTACAAATTTGTCTAGATATTGCTGTAAGACTCTGTTCATTAAGTTCATAAATACTGCTGGAGCATTAGTCAACCCGAACGACATCACTAAGAATTCGTAGTGTCCGTTCCGGGTGTTGAAAGCAGTTTTGGGGATGTCTTCCTTCCTCACCCTTACTTGGTGGTAGCCATACCTCAAGTCAATCTTTGAGAATACCCGAGCTCCACTTAATTGATCGAATAAATTATCTATCCTTGGTAGGGGATACTTATTCTTGATTGTTAAAGCATTCAGAGCCCTATAGTCAATGCACATTCGAGATGTTCCATCCTTCTTTGGCACAAATAATACTGGAGCTCCCCAGGGTGAGACACTAGACCTAATGAAGCATTTGTCTTCTAACTCTTTTATCTGCTCATTTAGTTCTATTATCTCTTTTTTGTTGATTCTGTAGGGATTTTGAGATATTGGCGCTGCTCCTGGCACTAAGTCAATAGAGAATTCAACTTCTCGGTCTGGAGGTAATCCTGGAAGATCCTCAGGGAAGACATCAAGATATTCAGAGATGATAGGTAGTGACAATTCTTCTGGTACTAGGGCTCCGCAAATTTTGCTACTATCCAATTCTCTAGAACCTCTAGTGAATTCAAATTCTGGCTTGTCAGGGGGCCTGAAGATTACACTACCTCTGTGACAATCTATAGTGGCATGATGTTGACTCAACCAATCCATACCCAGAATAATGTCAAAACTGGGAACTGGCATTACGAGTAGCCTAGCATATAATTCTCTTCCACATAGTGTAATAGGACAATTGTTACATGCATCACTAACCGGGATAATTCCTCCACCGGTAATGATCTTATAACAATTCCTAAGAGGTTCAGTGATTAAGCTATGATTCATAAGGAAATCTACTGACATGAATGAATGTGAAGCTCCAGAATCAAATAAAGTAATGGCTGGTATTGAATTTATAAGTACAGAACCTGTTATCATATCTGTTGTGGCCTCAGCTTCCTCCAGAGTCATTGCAAAAGTATGGCCTTGCTGAGGTGCACCCCTCTGTTGCTGATGCTGGTGCTGAGCAAAGCGTTGTTGTTGAGTTGGAAGTGGGGGTCCTCTCTGCTGCGCTGCTGGGGGTCTGGCCTGAACTGGAGCCTTTTGTGCAGCTGGGCGTCCTTGAGCAGCAGGACAGTCCCTCATTTGATGTGCTGCTGAGCCACAATATAGACAGGCACCTAGCCTCTTTCTACAAACTTGCCAAGTGTGACCTTATTTTTGACAATAGCCACAAGGGGGAGCTTGTTGGTTCTGTCCTTGAGCTTGGTGTTGGGGTGCTGTGGCTCGAGGGAGAGGACGCTGGGTTTGCTGTGGGGCCCTCTGCTGTGGTTGTGGTTGGAATGGGCGTTTGTGGGGTCCCATACTTCCAGTATCTCTCTCCCGCTTTAGTTTATGTCCCATGTCTCTCTCAACACCTTGTGCCATGCTCAAGATTTCTTCGTATGTACAAGCTCGGCTAGTGGTGACAGCAAGGCGAATATCAGGAGACAACCCCTTCTTGAATCTACGGGCTCTATCCTCAGGGGTACGAACCATATATTCTGCAAAGTGGCTCAGTCTGCTAAATTCAGCAGTGTACTCATCAACAGAAAGGTTACCTTGTTCCAGCCTCTCGAATTGACTTTCGAGAGCTTTCCGAGCCACTTCGGGATAGAATTTCTCCTTGAACAGCCTCTTGAAGTCCTCCCAAGTGAGATCAGGAGCAGATAGTTGAGGTTCATCTCTAAACCAAGTCCGAGCTATGTCGAACAGTTGCAGGCTTGCAGATTCCACTTTAAGATCATCAGGGACCCGAGTAGTCTTCAGGAGTCACTCCACATTCTCTATCCATTCATCGGCATAGAGAATACCTTCAGTCCCATAGAATTCCAGGGGTTTAAGGTTCTTGAAGTCCTTGGCACTTTCTGGCCTCTTGTGTGGTGCCTCCTGGGAGCGAAGAGCATCCAAAAGGCTAGTGCGTAGCAGGGTAGTCTGTTCCTTCTGGGATTCTATGAGTCCCTGGAACACTCTGAGTAGCTGTGCCCCATCCATAGTAACTGTCGGAGTAGTTGGAGGCGGAGGGAGCGCAAGAGTTTCAGGCACAGTCTGCTCGGCTGGTTCGGATGTACCTCCTACAGTATTCCTTGTCTGAACCATTCTGAAAGATGAAGGGATAGGAAGATTAGAATAGATTACTTGGAAATCAAGGGCGATAGAAAAATTGACTAGGAATGATATCAAGATTTGAAATAAAAGATCCTATTATGTGAATGAGCTTTTCCTAAAATCCTCAATCTTATTTCATACCCTGTCCTAGGATATTATACTATTTAAGGATACTAGACCTGCATGGGCCACCATAAAAATATGTCACGACCCGTACCCGGATATTCGGATACGAGTACGTGGGTACGTCCAGCCTACGCCACAGTGTCGGCGGTAGTATGCTGTCTAGGTCTTAATCACAGTTAAATAAAATCTAGCTCATTCACAATATTATAAGTAGGCAAAGATAATAACAGGAAAGGAATGCTAAGATTTCATAAATAAAACAAATGTGACAAACAGATCCATGGTTTATTACAGAACCAGAAATTAAATCGGGGACAAACCCGATTACTAAGATGGAAGGGAAAAAAATAACTACTGCTAACTACTCCGCAGAAGTAGTCTCCTGGGTAGGAACCGGCTCCTCAAATGTGTCATCTGCTCCCTCATAGGGGCCATAATAGGTGGGGGCATAATCCTCATCATCGTCTAATATCAACGGATCCAGTCAGGAAAGGAGCAAAGTACACAATGCACAACAAGATTAAACTAAATATTTATGACAAGTAGAAAAGAACTGACTAAGTATCATGTTGAGAATATGCATAAATAAGTGATAACAATAACTAAGAGTTAAATGCTGTAAAACAGGAATATGAGTAAAACAGGAATAAATGAGACAGGAAAATGGAAACTACAACAAGACAACAGGAACTGCAACAAGACAAGAACTATGTGTGTGAACTTGTATTATTTAGAATACGTAGTTGGCATGTAGGGGTTTATAAGGATAATCAGGCCGTCATAGACGGCTATCAGTCAGGAATAATCGAGTATCAGGCTGATGGTACAGTCGCGTACCAACAGCTAGCTGTCAGGACAGGAGGAAGGGTAAACTACATGCCTCCTAGTATTCTCCCACCCGACACGAAAAGCAAGACATGAAATCCAATGTTCTAAAACTATGTGTAATCATCCAATGGTACTAGTAGAGCAAGGAACTAATTATCACAATATAAAGAATAAGCTTGAAGTACAGGTACTTGCCTGATGTTTGGATCCCACTACGGTTATGTTCTCGGGAAAAAATTCCAGAAATGAGTCCAGATGCTGAAATAAACATTACCATCATGCTCAGAAGGTATCAAATAGCTAGAAACGCCTGTCCTTGAGTCCAATTTGGAGACAAGGGCAAAAACGGTAATTTCGGGTCAAAATAGGATCCGCATGTGGGCCCGCTTTGCACTGAAAAATGTGTCAGGGTCAAAGATCTCCAAATTCACCAAACTTAGTGTCAACAGGTCAGGAACGATGATACGAACCCAACGGAACTTCCAGAATTGGATTCCGATGAGCCGATCACAAAATCGCCCGTCGAGCGGGCCTATGGGGCCTACGACACGCAATTTCGTCAGCGTTCTCAGAATCGAACCAAACTTGGGTCACGGGACCAGCGTATCGCTACGAGTCCGATGGCGTAAGTTTCGTTTCGATCCGACGTGTGTACAGGAAGTTAGGGCTTGATTCAGAAAACACGGATAAGGGGCGGTGTCCGCGGATACGCGTTGATCCCGGTGTGCACGCACACCCGAATTGACTTTCGCGAAATTTCGCACGTCCGTATCAACGCTGCGCACGTATCTGTGAAGACCGCGCACGACCAAGTCGTCCCGTTTGGCGGGGCGTACCCAGTTCCGGGGTAAATCGGGTCGATGTTTTTCCTGTTTTTGGATCGCGGTGTGCGATCACCACAGGACACGATACCCCGAGCAGTTTGTCCGGGCACCGAGAGGGTCATACAGGCTTCGCAACGTAATTTACAGAATTAAAAATGGGGCAGCGAGGAGAAAGATATGAGTACCTGAACGGGGCTCCTCGAAACTGGGTTTCAGTATCCGACACGTACCTCTGTGTCCTGGACGTGTCCGCGTCGTGTCCACTGTGCCCGTGTCCGGCAACGAGCTGTGTCCGGCCTAGGGTGCTTCTGGCGGGTCGGCGGAGGCGGCCAGGGGCTGAGTTGGCCGGCGGCGGGTCGTCGATCGAGCGGTGCACGACGGGGATGCGGGCGGAGCTAGGGGCGCTGGAGGGGAGATCCGGCGTCGGGTCGGAGAAGAAGAGGGGAGGAAGGTGGCGCTGACGGCTGAGAGAGGAGGGGAGGTGGCGCTGGAGCTAGGGTCGCCGGAGTTAGGGTTAGGGCTAGGGAATCTGGAGGAGGGGGAAGAGGGAGAGGGGAATTTATATAGGGGCTCGGGGAGGGTTGTGGCCGGGTGAGGCGGGGAGGTCGGGTCGTGGGGATGCGCCGACGGAGGCGGCGGAAAATCCGGGCGACGGAGCGGGAGACTCGGGCGCTGCAGGACGTGGGGAAAGGGATGGGGGTCCGGGTCGGGTCGGGCGGCGGGTTCCGGGTTGGGCGGACCCGCCCGACCCGTTAAACCACGGTTGGGCTGGGCTTCGGCCCACTGGGCCGAGCCGGAACCAAATAATAATAATAATAATAACAATAATAATTAGTTTAATTAGTTTTTAGGTATTTAAAAATAGGTCCGAGGCCCATTAAAATCCAGGAAAATTATCCTAAGTCCAGTTTTTCATTTTACACCTAAAAATATTATTTCCATAATATTTTAATATTATTTATTGTCAATTAAAAATCATTTACTAATTTAAAACCCTAATTTTAATTACAGAAAATTCTCAGAAAATTCCAGAAAAATGTGAAAAATCCAAGTTTAATATTTTTTTTGAAAATTTAGGGGGTTACATGTCGGCTGTTCATTACATCGAAGGTTGATGACCAATGGAGGTGACTTATGTAGGTTGATGTCGAGAGGATTTGAAGGAGTTGGACGAGTAGTACGTCCTTTGACTCAGATTATTAATGGCTCTTCTCTTGGGGTATTTTCAGCTTTATCACTAGCTTGATTAGCTTCTTTTTCATATACTCCAGTGTATTAAGTGCAGATTCAGCAAAATAGGCTTTGACACCTTTGAATGGGTTGATGTCAGCTACCTCTGTTTTGACTTCTTTCCTACTTTTTACATATTTGAAGCATTGATATAGGGTGAAGGGTACAATTTTATGCACGTATATCCCTGGTCGTCCCAATAAAATATTGTAGGATACGTCAGAGTCAATCATATATCATGTGACTTCAGTACATAGATCGCCTATCTGAATTTTTAGGTGTATCTTTTCCAGCGGTTTACTTCTTCCAGCATTGAAGCCTTGAATGGCAGTTCTAGTAGCAGACATGTTGTGCATTGGTATCTTCAATCCTCTCAATAGGCTTTTAGGAATGATGTTGAGTGAAGAACCAGGGTCGATGTGAATCTGGTTCACCTTAATTGATCTGATATAACCGGTATAATATAGAGGTCTGTCATGCTGATTATCCTTGAGTAGCATGTCATCTTGCGTGAAGGTGATGTTAGGAATCTTCTCGATCAGGCTGTGGCATTGAGGACACGCTAATGGCTCTTCATTAGGAGCCTTGAGTTGAGCTAAGCATAATTCTGCATGTAGTAGAGCTTCGCTTAAAGCTTCACGAGTCTCCTTCAACAAACGAAGTAACTCAAATATGGAAAGTCGGACTGGGGTATTGGACACTTGTGCCATTATGTTAAATTTATAGGAATTTTTAAGTCCTTGGGGTACATTCATTTTTAGGGATTTGTAGAAGCATACTTCCTTTTGCTTCCCTTTCTCTGTCGTAGTAGGCTTCAAAGGACCAGGTTCGGTTGTGACTGAAGCAACATGAGTTGGCGAAGTAAGAAGAGTGTCAGAAATATCTTTTGGGACAGATTCATAAGTTTTATGATAATCTTTGCCAAACCTGGTACCAGTCATGGCTTCTTCGGACATCGGAGAAAGAAGCACAATGTTACAAGACTTGAGTTTCTTTTTAGCATGCCTCTTCTTAGAGTAAGTCTGTGGGCTGGTCTCGTCGTAGCCCAATCCACTACAAGATTTATTGAACTGTCCTCAGAGTTATAGAGGAATATGTTGTCCTTTGCTAAAGTTTAAACCTTCAGCTTTCTAGAAATTATACCCCATATTTTGTATCAAGCGTACAGATTGTTGACTGTATCGATAAAATTGGGGACAAACCTCCTCAAGCACCTGAGTTGAGGTCGATGCTCTAATTGTTGAAGAAGGAGAAGGAAGAATTTGTATAGGAATACCTTCATAAGCAATGAAGATTTGTTGTGCCCTATATAGCGAAACACTGCCAATTATGGACCATTGCTGGTATGTCAAGCGAAGCTTACGAGTTGAGCTTGGTGGGTATAATGTTCATATTTTGAAATCTGATCTCGAGAGATACATCTTCTTGATGTTGGTCTTGATCTCTGTTTTAATGATGATTCAAAGAAATTATATTGCATGATTTATACTTCTTACCCTTCTTGGATTTTGAATTGGAAGATGTTGCTCTCTGGTCCCAATCTGGCAGCAGGTCGGGACGAATCCACATAATCTTGCCATGATATATGGTAAGAGACACCGATTCCTCTGTTTGACTTCTAGGTGGCAGAAGATTTATTACTTCCATCGTAGCTCGAGGTATTGAGATGACGTCATTTGGGACTTCTTGTGCTAGAAAGTCATCGAATTAAATAGACACCATATTGGTAGTGATTGTCTTCTTTTCGTTGTGAAAGGTGATAGCTTTAGCATCTATCAACTGTTGTATCTTTTTTTAAGACATAACAAGCCTTTGTAGGGTGATATACATATCGGTGGTACAAACAGTACTTCGGGTAGTCGGTTTTACCAGCCTTATTTGGTCGCTTGATATCAGGCAACTACAACTTGTTACTTTTTATCAAATATTCAAAATATTATGGATATCGCTATCTTTAAAGGAATATTCTTCCTTAGGCCTGGAAGACTCTGGAGACTTTTGTGCTGGAGGAGAGGTGGGTCACTTTGATAGGTTTATTACCAATGCCTCATTTTCATTGCTGTTGTGATTATTTGCACTGTTGTTATTGTTGGAGGGATACTTTCCTTTCGTATTGGTTATTTGTAGCCCCAAATTATGTGCCACCTTCGTGTTACCTTCAGCAGCTTCGGCCCCGGTGATGAATATCGTCCTGCCTTGAAATTGAGATGGACCCGTCCATAACCCTACTATAGGCAGTAGGTTCTTTTTGTAAGTATCAATGAATGCGGAGTCTGGAATGCTGGAGGTAACTTCAGATGTGCTTGCCTGAAATGCTCTATGAATTCACGAGCAGGTTTCTTCTTCTTCTTCTTCTGTTTGATATCGACGAGCGAAGATATTGTCATATCCATGCCTCCCTCATAGAATCGTGAGAGGAAAATACTTCATGTCATCAAACGAGGATATATAGTTATCAGCTAAATTGCGATACCAATAGTAGGCTATGCCAGCCAAGCATCCCATGAATAATCTGGTAAATAGGGCATCTTCTTTCTGCAGATGAGCCGTCATCATATTGATGTAATTAATATATTGGCTCGGTCATGTCCTGCCTTCAAACAAGACTATCGATTGGGGCTTATATTTAGGAGAAAATAGAATATTATCCTAATAAGGAGCATAAGGCTGTTGCATCCCTAGCTTCTGGAGTTGGTTTTTGTTCTTTAAAACATCAACATGTACATGCAACTCTCGGATATCTTCGAGAGGATCTTCTGGTTGGAGTGGTGCAACTGACTGATAAGATCCTGGTTAAACATGTATTATCATCGGCGGAGGTCCACTCCCAATATTGAGAGGATTAAGAGTAGGTGCTGTTGACTCTTAGTTTATGACTGCTTCTGGATTTGTATTTTTTTGCAAAGGTATTTTTTCCGGAGTAGGCAGTGCAGGTATGAATGAAGCCACTTGGACAGGTACTGCTATAGCAGAATGTTGGGCTGTCTTCATTTGATTCATATTTTGCATCATAGTGTGCATGTCCCTGAGAGCGGCCTCTAATGAGTTGAGGCGTTGTTCGGTGGACTCTGATGGAGAATCGTCTTGTTCATTACTAACGACGTAAACGCTAACATCCCTGTGTACAACAGAGGGATTGGTAGAAAGTGCCGTGTAGTTAGAGTCTACACTGTCAGTTTCAGAATGGGGGGATTGCTACCCCCAGCCTCGGATTCTGAAGAATGGGGATTCCTGTGAAGAATGAGCTCCCATCTTCGAGAATGAGTATTTTGGTATACTCCTTCAAAGGAGTCGACGAGTTGGTAAATCTCCTCTGGCTGGGTGTTCTTGAAGAACTTCGTCTTGATTGTCTCCTGCCACAGAGAAGATGCGAAGCCATGTATGCTGAAGCAAGGAGCGGTTCATTATCATATTCCTGTGTAAACTCCCTCACCCAAAATTAGACCTACTTTGCTTAGATAGTGAAACTAGGGCTAGTTTGAACCCAATTGGAAATAGAATATTTTATTTAAATTTGTAATATTTATATCACTTAGCGCACCTTACCGTTGCTTCGATAATTGGAGCACTATATTAGCCATTGCCTACCTATAAATTTCACACTCTTGCCCTAGACATGCCCGTCTTCTATTCTGACCTCGTTGTAACTTATAATTATGCTCTCTTGTGCTACATTTTAGTCACACGATATTCGTCGCAGATATTTATATTTAATTCTAAATAATTCTAACTTTGTACCCTTGTGCGTTCCAATCAAAATTGGAGACACAATCTTGATCCGTTTCGTGCAACCCAAATTATGATAATATTCTACTCTGAGCCCTCTATGTCCATGACACTTGTGTCCCACCTAATTTTATCCGCATGTATTTCTAATTAATTCAAGAACACCTTGCGTATTAATTTTAATTAATTTAATCCAATTTCTATCTTTGTGCATTTTCCCAATTGTTGGGCATATTTATGCAAAAATGCATTAAGGTGTCCACACCATTGGAAAATACATGAAGAAATCCATTTTTTCCCTTCACATAATTTTTTCCATAATTTTCGGAATGTGCAACACAACATCGCCCCCTCATTTAAACCTAGCATTGCATTTTAAATAATGCAATTATAGCCCTCCAAACATCCCCTTGTGAGGCCAAGGCCCAACCCCAAGAGGATGTTGACCAAGCCCACCTACCTAGGTCAACCCCAAACCTAAATTCTACATGTATATATAATATAATTTTTTCCTTTACTTTTTCAACACAACACCCAAAACATTACCTAGCCGAAATACCCATCTCCCTTTACTGTTCACCTCCTCCTTCCTCACGACCGCCGGAGCAGTTCCCTCCTCCGGCTAGTCCGCCTGAGCCACTTCCATCCACCCCCGCCTGAGAACGCCTGCACGCCGCACCGCCTCTTCTCTCCTCCCTGATCTCTCCTTCCCCGACCTCATCTCATCAACCTCCTCCTCGCCGGACTTCCCCATCACCACCACCATTAGCACCGGCCTCCACCACTGCCCACCGTCTCCTCTCTACCTCCCTCGACTCTCCACGACGTCCATCCTCGTTGAACCCCGCTGAACATCGCCAGCAGCCACCGCCTTCGTCCACCATCAACTGAACCGTAAACCGCCATCACCACCCCTGAGCTTCTCCTCTCCTCCCTGTCATCGACTCCTCCTACCTGCTCCATGTCATCCTCCTCTCGTCGAGCCCCGGTCAGACCACGCCGGAGCCGATCGTCCCTGAGTCCCCCTCTCCCTCGTCGTCTTCTTCATCTCCCTGACCTCCTCCATTCTCCTCCACACAAGACCCCCACTCGCCATCTCTGTGTGGTGCCCCGTTTCCCCTATTCGGGGAGCGCGGCTAAGAAATACTAGACGGTATCGTTCGATCGGGATAGATTGAATTAAGAACTCGTCCTCGTTATGGATTTGTTTCTTCGGAATCGATTCCCATATTCAGCGGACCGTGCCCCCGGGATCGACTTAGCGGCAGAGTCAGGAGGGACCTCTCCGCTATATTCTTTTGTTGCCTAGTTTTCGCTGTCGCTTGTTGCTTTCGTGCCTTGAGTTGGTTTTCGGATTTGCTTGGGTTTTCTTGAACGGTTTCGATGATTTCATTGCTTTCGTTCTTAGGACTGCACTTCAATTCCGATAAGGGAGAGAGAGGAAGAAGTACTGATCAGCTGTTCGTTTCAATACAGGTGAACCAGCTGTAGTCGTCGCTCGAGCGGACGCCTAAAGCACGTCTTTCCTTTTCCTTCCAACTACCAAAGTGAGTGGCTACCAACCCAATTAGCTAGCCCTACTTGCTAGTCTTCACATCTAAATCTCGTGTTCGTGCTTGCCCCGATCAAACGATACCAAGTAAATAACTAAAAGACATCAAGATAATAAGGGAATAGACTTGGGAAATATTGCTTGTCAAATGAAACTTGTGAACGGTTACTTACTTATATGCTTGCTCGTTTGGAAATGTTCATCATATGCATAAATATAAGTTAGAATGTATATTTCTTCTTAGAACTGTGCTATGTATAGAACTCATTTTCAATGCCATAAACTGAACAGATAGGCTATGCGAAAGTAAATCTTGCCCTGTACTGCCCTGCTCCTGATATGCCCTAATTTGCCTCGATTGCTAATTTAGTGTACTGCGTTGATCACGGACAACTTGTGCACAAGGTCTTAGTTCCTGCGGACGGTCGCTGGGGCACCGGCACCGATCTGATCCGGACGGAACTCATGATAGTCGCCTGCTATAGGACGGAATGCCTTGGGACGTCCTGATCTATGCGTCGCACGGCACTCCGTACTGAGACTAGCCCGTCCATTATGGCAACGTGCCAGTGATCCCCCTTGTATATTTAAACCTGTTGCTACTAACTTGTGTCTTCTTGGCAGGGAAGGCAAGGTAAGTATTATGCAGGTGGTTCAGACGGGCAGGTAAATGTCACCGAACGGTGGCGAGTTATTTCAATGATTCCATATATATGTCTTGCTGTAAAATAAACTAAGGCAAGATAGAAACCCACAAATATGCATGCTTCATTAAAAACAACGTGTTGATTGGTATAGTTGGGATAGCTTGCCTTCACCAGTACGTTTCGATGTACTGACCCTCGTTGAAATAGGTTTCCCGCGCTAAGGAGAGCCGAGCGAGGAGCAGGAGACAAACCCCCAATCCAGTCCAGCTGTAGGCACGCCTCGACCGTGCCACCTTAGAAGCATTTTGAAGTTAGAAGCTAGCCACCAAGCAACCATGCAACTTCGTGGCAAAGCAGTCGTTCCGACGCAAGGTCTTATATTTTGAGTTTAGTAAGGATGTAATGTACATGACTGCTATCTCATTTTGTGTCCACACTTTTGTAAGCCCAGAGAGGCAATCCTTATGACTCAGTTCAAGGAGTTTGTAATAGATGTTCATATTATCAATAAAAGAGAACTTTTCCATGTTTCAATATGTGTTTCAATTATCTGCGTACTCTGAATATGTGCTCGCTATGCGAAACAAAAATACTTAGCCTTGTGCGGTGCGCAACCTAGGCCCGCACGGCGGTCACGCCCGGGGGACGACTAACGATTCCACGGGATCGGGGCGTGACATGTTGGTATCAGAGCACAGATTCAAAGTTCCTTTGACTCTTAAACTGGAAAAGTTTCCTTAACGATAAATTCATGTGCGAACTCCTGAACTCGTTAAGGCCAAAATGAGATACGTTCATACAATAAGTCCATAATACATTATGATCCTGATGTAATTTACCTTCCTTTCAAGGAACGACGTAAGCGCAACCATCAGCGCTGGCGCCAGGCGAGACACGGACTCAGGAGAGCAGCTCCGGAACATCAGGAAGCTCTCGGAGCCAACGGGGCATGTCTCAAACAGATTCGATTCAACAAGTGGTGCAAATGTTAACCGAGCAAAGACAGAGGGATGATGTCCGCCAAGCCAAGTTCGAGAGCAACCTAGAGGCCCGGCTCTCAGTCCAACAAAAGCAGGTAGATACCCTGCAACAGCTTGTTCAGACCCTGGCCTCCAACCATTCTGCCGCAACGACAGCTACACCAGTGGAGCAGCCAGCGCTTGAAGTTGAACTACCGCCCGCGCCAAGGACGAGGGAAGTGACTGCCTTCACCTTTGGCAACTTCAAGAAGGTCTGCAACACGCCGTTTAATGGGACTGAGGACCCGATCGTGGCCCTAGATTGGCTCGCCGAGCTTGAAGATCATTTTTCTCTCCTGGAAGTGCCGGAAGACAAGCGCGTCACCTGTGCCCAATTACTGCTCCGCCTCAATGCGCACGACTGGTGGGACGTGCATCGACGATCTCTTCAACTTGGCCATGGGGAGGGGGCGATCGCGTGGACGACTTTTCGTGCCGCGTTCGACGAGGAGTTTATACCCCTACCTCTACGACGTCAATGGGAAAACGAGTTCGTTCAACTCCGGCAGGGCAGTATGACGGTAAAGCAATACTCGGCAGAATTCAACAAACTAGCCAAATTTGCTACCGCTTATCTACCGGATGTATCGAGTCGAGCCAGACGATTCGAAGGAGGGCTACGTCCTGGTATTCACGGATATGTGTTCCTTTCGCAGTATCAGACAATGCGAGAAATATTAAACCATGCCCTGGAACCGCAGTATCCTCACGTTGCTGCCGGCGCTGTGTAAACTTCCAATCACAAACGCCAAGGCAATGATAGAGGAAACAACGCTGCAAAGCGTCCAAATAATGGTGGTAAACAGCGTGGAGACACTAGCAAGACCTGCAACTTTTGCAGGAAGCCAGGGCATATCGAAAAAGATTGTCGCCGCAAGCTTGGGACTTGTCTCCGTTGCGGCAATCCAGGCCATCAGATTAGCAGCTGTCCGCGTCGTCCACCGCAATAACCAGATCAGACTCCGGCTCCTTAGGCAAATCGAGCGGCGCCTCAGCAAGGGCGTAATCAAGCTCAAGGCCGAGTCTACACCATGACACGGGAAGAAGCATTAGCTTCGGATACCGTCGTGTCAGGTACCTTACTTTTTAATAATATACCTGCTCGCGTTCTATTTGATTCAGGTGCAACCCATAGCTTTATTTCTACAAACTTCACAACGGAGAACAATGTTAAAATGACTCCGTTGCATTTAGATTTAAGCGTTAGCACCCCGTCTGGTACAAAAATTCCTGTCTGTTCAGCATGCCTAGGCGATTATATCTGTATTGGGGAGAGAAAGCTGTCACTTGATATTTTAGTTCTTGATGTACGGGACTATGATATCATTTTGGGAATGGACTGGCTAGGCACGTGCGCGGCAACTATTGAGTGTGCAGAGAAGCGAGTCATTTTCCGTCTGCCCGGAGAAGCCGTGTTCTGTTACACCAGTAGTCCAGCGAACGATGCGACCAAGGCCTGCATGGTGATTTCGGCAAAATCTGCTCGGCGAATGCTCTACACAGGCTGCGAGGGATTTCTAGCATCAGTTCGGGACACGCGGCAGGACTACGCAAACGTCGAGCCTAATTTCGTTGAGGCGGAGTTCTCCGACGTGTTTCCGAGCGAACTACCCGGCATGCCGCCCGATCGAGAGATTGAATTCACTATAGACACATTTCCAAATACACAGCCGATTTCAAAGCCTCCGTACAGAATGGCACCTGCAGAGCTGAATGAATTAAAGCGCCAACTCCAGGAATTGCTTGATCGCGGGTTCATCCGTCCGAGCGTGTCTCCTTGGGGCGCTCCCGTGCTCTTTGTGAAGAAAAAGGACGGAACTCTACGCCTCTGCATAGACTATAGGGAATTAAACAAGGTCACAATCAGGAACAAATATCCTCTGCCACGGATAGATGACTTGTTTGATCAGTTACAAGGGGCAACGGTGTTTTCTAAAATTGATCTTCGCTCGGGTTATCACCAGCTGAAGATTAAGCCAGAAGACGTACCCAAGACTGCTTTCAGAACCCGCTACGGCCATTACGAGTTTTCCGTGATGCCGTTTGGACTGATGAATGCTCCTGCTGCATTCATGGATACGATGAACCGTGTCTTTAGGCCCTTCATCGATAAATTCGTGGTGGTGTTTATCGATGACATCTTAGTGTACTCGAAGACTAGGGATGAGCACGCAGGACACCTGCGGATGGTGCTGCAAACCCTTCGAGACCACAAGTTGTATGCCAAATTAAGCAAATCAGAATTTTGGCTGGACAGTATCTCGTTTTTGGGGCATATCATCTCCTCGGAAGGCATCTCAGTTGATCCGAAGAAAATAGAAGCAATCACGCAGTGGAAACGACCGGAGTCAGCTAGCGACATCCGAAGTTTCCTTGGTCTGGCAGGGTACTACCGAAGATTTATATAAAATTTTGCTAGGATTGCTTCGCCCTTGACTCAGTTGACACGAAAGGGTGCGAAGTTTACTTGGACAGAGGACTGTGAAGCTTCATTTACGGAGTTAAAGCAGCGCCTCATCTCTGCCCCAATTCTTACTCTGCCGAACGGACCGGATGACTTTAAAATATATAGTGATGCCTCCGGAAAGGGTCTAGGATGTGTCCTGATGCAGCGCGATAAGGTGATAGCCTACGCATCTAGACAGCTAAAGCCTCACGAGCAGAACTACCCAACGCATGATCTCGAACTTGCCGCGGTAGTATTTGCATTGAAGCTGTGGCGTCACTATCTTTATGGCGTGCCGTGCAAAATCTATACAGACCATAAAAGCCTGAAATACTTGTACACTCAAAAGGATTTGAATCTTCGGCAGCGGCGATGGCTTAAACTCCTCAGCGACTTCGATCTCACGATCAGATACACGCCTGGAAAGGGAAACGTAGTAGCTGACGCGTTGAGTCGAGTGTTTGTAGGGAGTTTGGTTATTGATGATAGGCTGCGCCGAGATCTTGAATCACTGGGTATCACACTAAAAATAAGATATAAGAAGTGGGCGCAAGTAGCTCAACTGCGCCTCGAGCCCGACTTGTTACACAAAGTGAAGGCCGCTCAGAAGGACGACCCATTCCTACAGAAGATACATGCCCTCATCTTGGCAGGAAAGGCGTCCGACTTTGCGGTAAGCACGGAAGGGATGCTTCGAGTAAAGGAAAGACTATGTGTTCCGAACGACGCGGCCCTCAGACAAGAGATACTCACGGAAGCTCACTATGCTAGTTATACTTCTCATCCAGGTAGCACTAAGATGTATCGGGATCTTCGTACGACGTTTTGGTAGCACGGCTTAAAAAGGGATGTGGCGCAGTTTGTGTCGCATTGCATGGCTTGTCAACGAGTAAAGGCCGAACACCAGAAACCAGGCGGAGAGCTTCAGAACCTTGCTATTCCGGAGTAGAAATGGGATGATATAACGATGGACTTTATTATTGGCTTGCCGAGGACGCAACGGGGACATGATGCAGTCTGGGTTATCGTCGATCGACTCACCAAGTTAGCTCACTTTCTGCCTATCAAATCTACTTGGAGTGCCGACCGCCTGGCTCAGATATATCTCAACGAAATCGTCCGACTCCACGGCATGCCCGTAACCATAGTCTCCGATCGAGATGGTCGATTCATATCACGTTTCTGGGGAAGCCTGCAGTCAGCAATGGGGACGAAGTTGAAATTCAGCTCTGCCTACCATCCACAGACCGATGGCCAAACAGAGCGCGTCAACCAGATCCTCGAAGACATGCTGCGACTCTACGCCTTGGACACGAAGACTAGTTGGGACCTTCATCTACCTCTAGCCGAATTTGCTTACAACAATAGTTATCAATCAAGCATTCAAATGGCGCCGTATGAGGCATTATACAGGCGAAAGTATAGATCTCCTATCTGTTGGAACAAAGTCAGGGAGCGGCAAGTACTTGGCCCTGAGCTCGTGGAGCAGACCGTCCAGAAGGTTCGGCTGATTCGGGACAGATTAAAGATAGCTCAAAGTCGTCAGAAGAGCTATGCGGATGTTCATCGGAGACCGCTAGAGTTTCAAGTAGGTGACCGGGTATTCCTCAAGGTCTCGCCCATGCGAGGGGTCAGCAGGTTCGGAGCGAAGGGAAAGCTAAGTCTACGATTTGTCGGCCCGTTCGAAATACTAAAGCGGGTTGCTTCAGTTGCTTATCAGATCGCCCTACCACCATCCCTAGCTGACGTACATGATATATTCCATGTTTTCCAACTTAGAAAATATGTGTACGATCCAAGCCACGTGGTAGACCTGGGACAACTGAACCTACAGCCCGACTTGACGTATGTAGAACAGCCGGTACAAATTTTGGATAGAAAAGAAAAGCTGCTTCGGACCCGTTCGGTTCCTCTAGTGCGCGTGCTTTGGCGGAATCACTCTGTCGAAGAATCTACTTGGGAGCTCGAATCTGATATGAGGGAACGGTTCCCCTCATTATTTCCTAGTGGTAGGTTTATTCCTTAAGTTTCGGGACAAAACTTCCAATTAGTTGGGTAGGATATGGTGCCCCGTTCCCCCTATTCGGGGAGCGCAGCTAAGAAATACTAGACGGTATCGTTCGATCGGGATAGATTGAATTAAGAACTCGTCCTCGTTATGGATTTGTTTCTTCGGAATCGATTCCCATATTCAGTGGACCGTGCCCCCGGGATCGACTTAGCGGCAGAGTCAGGAGGGACCTCTCCGCTGCATTCTTTTGTTGCCTAGTTTTCGCTGTCGCTTGTTGCTTTCGTGCCTTGAGTTGGTTTTCGGATTTGCTTGGGTTTTCTTGAACGGTTTCGATGATTTCATTGCTTTCGTTCTTAGGACTGCACTTCAATTCCGATAAGGGAGAGAGAGGAAGAAGTACCGATCAGCTGTTCGTTTCAATACAGGTGAACCAGCTGTAGTCGTCGCTCGAGCGGACGCCTAAAGCACTTCTTTCCTTTTCCTTCCAACTACCAAAGTGAGTGGCTACCAACCCGATTAGCTAGCCCTACTTGCTAGTCTTCACATCTAAATCTCGTGTTCGTGCTTGCCCCGATCAAACGATACCAAGTAAATAACTAAAAGACATCAAGATAATAAGGGAATAGACTTGGGAAATATTGCTTGTCAAATAAAACTTGTGAACGATTACATACTTATATGCTTGCTCGTTTGGAAATGTTCATCATATGCATAAATATAAGTTAGAATGTATATTTCTTCTTAGAACTGTGCTATGTATAGAACTCATTTTCAATGCCATAAACTGAACAGATAGGCTATGCGAAAGTAAATCTTGCCCTGTACTGCCCTGCTCCTGATATGCCCTGATTTGCCTCGATTGCTAACTTAGTGTACTGCGTTGATCACGGACAACTTGTGCACAAGGTCTTAGTTCCTGCGGACGGTCGCTGGGGCACCGGCACCGATCCGATCCGGACGGAACTCATGATAGTCGCCTGCTATAGGACGGAATGCCTTGGGACGTCCTGATCTATGCGTCGCACGGCACTCTGTACTGAGACTAGCCCGTCCATTATGGCAACGTGCCAGTGATCCCCCTTGTATATTTAAACCTGTTGCTACTAACTTGTGTCTTCTTGGCAGGGAAGGCAAGGTAAGTATTATGCAGGTGGTTCAGACGGGCAGGTAAATGTCACCGAACGGTGGCGAGTTATTTCAATGATTCCATATATATGTCTTGCTGTAAAATGAACTAAGGCAAGATAGAAACCCACAAATATGCATGCTTCATTAAAAACAATGTGTTGATTGGTATAGTTGGGATAGCTTGCCTTCACTAGTACGTTTCGATGTACTGACCCTCGTTAAAACAGGTTCCCCGCGCTAAGGAGAGTCGAGCGAGGAGCAGGAGACAAACCCCCAATCCAGTCCAGCTGTAGGCACGCCTCGACCGCGCCACCTTAGAAGCATTTTGAAGTTAGAAGCTAGCCACCAAGCAACCATGCAACTTCGTGGCAAAGCAGTCGTTCCGACGCAAGGTCTTATATTTTGAGTTTAGTAAGGATGTAATGTACAGGACTGCTATCTCATTTTATGTCCACACTTTTGTAAGCCCAGAGAGGCAATCCTTATGACTCAGTTCAAGGAGTTTGTAATAGATGTTCATATTATCAATAAAAGAGAACTTTTCCATATTTTAATATATGTTTCAATTATCTGCGTACTCTGAATATGTGCTCGCTATGCGAAACGAAAATACTTAGCCTTGTGCGGTGCGCAACCTAGGCCCGCACGGCGGTCACGCCCGGGGGACGACTAACGATTCCACGGGATCGGGGCGTGACACTCCGCCTGCGCCAGAGTCGAACCGCCTGCTGCCATCTTCACCCAGCCCGACTGCATGAGCGACCCCGAGCCGCTGTGCTCCACCGGCCTTGACCTCCATCTCCGTTCACCACCATCACCGTTAACAGCACCATCCCCGTTCCCTCTTCCTCCTCCTCAGCCTGACCTCCGCTGCTGCTCACCGCCGGCAGCACCAACACCACCACACCACCAGCACGACCACCACCGTTCCCTGTTCTCTCCTTTCCTCCTTCGCCTGAGCACCGAGCAGCCTTGCCGGAGCATCGACTCGACTCCTCCTCCTTCCTGAACTCCTCCTCCTCGACCACTATCCTCCTCCTCCTTGGTCGGACCTCCCCCTATCATCACCATCATCTATTATCATCACCACCATCATCCCCATTAACATCATCATCCCCATTAACATCATCATCTCCATCATCATCCTCGTCATCACCATCATCCCAATCACTCTCTACACCATCACCATCATCCCAATCACCCTCCACATCATCACCATCATTCCAATCACCATCCTCGTTATCACCATCACCCCATCATCATCCATATCATCACCATTATCATCATTTCCATCATCATTACTATCATCATCACTATTGTAATCATTATCACCTTAACCCTAATCAACATTATCACCCTCGTCATCATCCTCAACATCGATATCGTTGTCGTCATCGTGGACCCGTTACCCTCGCCGAAGACAACCTGCAGCAGTCACCCCTGATTCCCGTGTATGTGCACGCTGACCCCGAAGATCTATTAGATTGTTCTGCGTGACTTCCGGAGCAGAATATTGGGACTACGCAACTTTTTGACAGGCAAGTATACCTTGCCAAATTGTTACAGTACTTTGCATGCTATTTATATTTCTGTATATTTATTGCATGTGTAATTTCGTTCAGTCATTACTATATATTATATATGTTGACACACACTTGACACCTAGTATCATGAGAGGACAACCATTAGGCGTATGGGTTTTAACCACTCTGGTAAACTGTAGTATCTAGCTCGCCCTACGGTAGTGTATCGCGCTGGTCGCTACCCCCGCGGTATGTCAATTTCTGGAGTCTCGCTGGTCGCTACCCCCGCGGTATGTCAATTTCTGATATCCCTGACATGTGTGCGAGTTATGAGATTTAGATCGAGTAGCCTACCCTTGCCCATACGTCAAAAAGTTGTCCTCATTTGCATTCATATAGATTGTCTTGTACAGCGTACTTATATATTTTCAAAAATTATGCATGTTTACTGTATTCAAATTGGCATACTTCTATGTATCTTGTTACGTCCCTTTGAGGATCTGGTCCCTTTCCAGGTGTAGACGATCTTGACTATTCGCAGGAGCACGGATCAGGACTTACTACTTATCTCTTCTGAGCATCATTGGTTATCTCTAGCAATGGATCTTTTAACTAACACTTCTATTATCACCTTATTTTATATTGGTGATTTTACTCTTCTTTCTCATTTTAGTTTTGATATAGTCATTGGTAGTGGATTTGTCTCCACCCGACTATCATTGTTGGATTATTCATACTCTTTATTCTAGTTTAGTTATTTTCTTTCTGTGACTTGTTATATGGATGAGATTAGTACTTCCGTGACTTATGATAATATAGATACCACATGTGAGTTTTATTCATATTACATCGTATGTGTGTATATGGTATCCATATATTGGAGTTGCCATACACATACGGCTGGCATGCCTACGTGTCCTAGTCCTACGTATTTTAGGACTGGGGCGTGACATGTTTTTGTGGTGGCCCATGCAGGTCGAGAGCATATTGTCTCGGTTACGTTACTGTACCGAGCAAGCCTGCAATAGGATTAGGGTATAGGATCTCATCCACAATTGACTATGACTCATCTTCCTTCCAATCTATTCTATCTAAATGATCGCATCCTGCTTGATTTATGTGCTTCCCTAATAGTTCCTTGAGTATAGCCTTCTCCTAGAGTATATGAATCCTTGTTATTAGGACGATAATTAGGGTAATACACCTACTGAGAATACAACTAGAGTGTTGACACATCACTAAGTTTAGAATATCTAGTGAACCTTAGCATTCCTTATCTATAGATTGGTTCACCACTATCCCTTGATATAATTAGGGAGGACTTGAGAGTGGTGTAGACACTACTAGAGTTAATTAGAAATTTAACCATAATTGTTTGACCCTAGTATTGAGGGACCACTAGAAATCCAAGGTTGAATATTAGGACTGAACCAAACTTTCATAAGTGAGATAGTATTAGAGAACCATAAATTTAGATTATTGTCTTGATATTAGTAGACAGTACCCTAGGAGGCCAAGAGAAATAAAATAATATTTCCCTAGTTTCTCGCCTCGAACACAGAGATTAGCATACCACCTTCCCCTTAGAAAACCATGATATTATCTAGAGTCTTTCTATTTAAATTCAATCTTGTTCATTAGAAAAATTTGTTGTAAAGTCAGAAGGGTCTCTCTCTTTATGCTTTTGTACAATAAGCTCACGTAAATCCAAAGAGGAAAGAGAAGATGAGGAAGAGGGCAGACTCTGCCTCTTTGCATGAGATATGTTAAATCTTCTATGCATATTTTTTGTCCTTTGTGTGTAGAGTGAGTTGCTGGCTTGATTAGTGAGTGAATTATTATATCTCTAAGATTTTATCCTTCATGGACTAGAGGAAGTTGTCTCTAGCAATCCTCTTATGTACATGAGCAGAATCAACATGTTGTAAGAGGTTGGTCCTACTTGACACACTTTCTGTGGTGTAGGCAGAATTAGCGAAGTTTGCCTATGTGTATTTAATTTTTTACGAAGGTCTTGACGTGGCACACTAATAGTAGGTTTCTGACGAGTGGCACATAACTTTATCTCTACTGTGCGCGTAATTATGATGTTAAGAGAATGATTCTCTCTGACTAACACTTTATTTGTGCGCTTGTAGTCTTTCTTCTGCTGGCGTAAATTCTGGAGAAACTTTTGTCTCTTTTTGAAGAGTGTGCCTGTAGAGAGATTGGTTTGGACAATGGTGTCCATGAATTTCTTGTCCCGCATATTATAACCAATATGTGTAGGCTCAAAAGCTTGGGTGTGAATCACCCTTTGCTTGATATTGTGTGAGTTGCGCGATTTGTATCCCTTGTTTAACGCAAGGGAGTCAGAAGCTTGGGTGTGGATCACCCTTTGCTTGATCTTGCATGAGTTGCGTGAATTGTATCCCTTGTTTAACGCAAGAGATTTATCCACCAAATCATCGACCTGAGTCTGGTTGACAGTAGTTCTTGTCAATAATAATAATTTTTTCCTTGTTGGCAGCAACTTTGAGATATGCATGACGAGGCTTGGGCACCCACACTTTACGGGTTCTCCTCGACTCGAGTTGTTGCGCCCCAGTCCCAAAATACGTAGGATTATGAATATGTAAGCATGCCAGCCGTATGTATATGGAGACTCCAATATATGGAAATCATAACACATACGTACGTTGTATTATGAACAATAATTCACAAGTGGTATATAATTATCATAAGTCACAGGGCATAACTAAATCTCATCCACAGAATCAAATAGAAATAAATAACCAATCTACTATATAACTGAATCTCAATATGAAGTATCAAAGAATGATAGTCAGGTGGAAACAAATCCACTGCCAAACTAGAATGTAAGAGAAACCACATAAGAATATCTAATGAACAATGAGACTCGAAGAGAAGACCTCCTCGAAAGAGAAAAGTAGCAAGTCCTGATTCGTGCTCCTGCGAATAGTCAAGATCGTCTACACCTGAAAAGGGACCAAGTCCTCAGAAGAACGTAACAAGATACATAGAAGCATGCCAATTGAATACAGTAAACATGCATAATAGACAAAAAATATATAAGTACGCTGTACAAGACAATCTATATGAATATGCATAATGAGGACAACTTTTCGACTTATGGGCATGGGTATGCTACTCTATCTAATCTCACAACTCACACACACGTCTAGAACATCAGAAATCGACATAATCAAGGGTAGCGACCAGCGCGATAACAGAAATCGACATACCTTGAGGGTAGCGACCAACGCGACACAACTACCGTAGTGTGTGCTAGTTACTACGATTTACCAGAGTGGTTATAGCCCATACGCCTACTGATTGTCCTCCCCTCCCATGATACTATGTGTCAAGTGTGTGTCAACATATATATAGTATATAATTATGACTAGAAGAAAACACACATGCAATGAATATATAAAATATAATAAGCATGCAAAGTACTGTAAGCAAATGGACAAGGTATCTTGCCTGGCAAGAATGCTGCAAAGTGTAAGCGTCCAGACGTCAGGCACAATGGATCAGAAACTATGACATCAGAATGAACGTCTCCGGATGTTGAAATAAATATCACCAACGTTCCCAGAAAGCGAGATAGCTAAAAAACACTACCCTTTCGTCCAATTTGAACACAGGAGCAAAACGATAATTTCGGGTCAAAACGGGTCCATATGTGGACCACTTTGCACCAAAAAGCGTACCAGGGATAAAGGTCTCTAAATGGGACAAATTATAGGTCAAACAAATTTTAAACGCCAATACGAATTCAACGGTATACCCAATTTTGGATTCCGGTGAGTCGAACACAAATTTGCCCTAAAAGTCAACCGTAGGGCTCGCAAATAGGCGGCTTGGTCAACTATCTCGGAATTGCTTGAAACTTGGGTCATAGGACCAGCGTGATACCACGAATCTAATGGCACAAGTTTCGTCGTATTCCGATGAGCGTACACAAAATGGTACGGTATTTTGCAAAAGTTGCGATACGGGAACTTTTTACGGATACGGGTTGATTCCTACGTGCACACACGTCCGAATTAGCTTTCGTGAAAGCCTACACGTCAGGATATACCATACGCGTCTTTCGGTACAATTGGTAGGCGATGAGGTGGTCCCGTTTGGCGGGGCGCGCTCCGTATCATAATTTCTAATATTTTAAAAATAAGTTTTTGGTCAATTTGGAGGTTGAATAATTTAACACATAGAATAAATTAACAAAAACTAAAAGAACAAAAAAATTCTCGGTTATATGGAGAAGAAAAACTCTTTTATTAGTTTTCAAAAATAATAAACAGGTTGATGGCAAATTAGGTGTGAACATGGGTTTTGGTTCAAAATTCTGAACTGTTTTGATCAGTTTTTCGATCATTTTTCGGTCGATTTTTCGACCAATCCGGGACACGAAAACTCGTGACGCTTGAATAAAAATCATAGAGGGTTAGATTATGAACGTATACGAACAAACGGCTTGTAAAAATAATCAAAATTGAAGGAGATATGATACCTTGAAGATGGGGCAAACTATGCACATGTGCTGCCATCCGCGTGCTGGCGGACGTCGCTTGCCGGCTGCGGCTACGACGGCTGCGTGGCGCGGGGCAGCGGTGGTCGGCGCGGAGGCGGTCGCCGGAGGTCGGTCGTCGAATTAGGGTTTAATTAGGGTTAGGGTTTATATTTGAGTTAGGGTTATTTAGTAAGTATATGTAATATATATAGAGAGAGAAGGGAGAGAGAGAGAGATGGGTGCGGGATGGGTTTGCTGTGAAGGGGGATAGTTTATATGAATAGTTTTATTTAAGGGGGGTAGTTAGTTAGGGTTTTTATTAGGGTTAATTAGTGATTTTATTTTATTTTATTTTATTTTATTTTATTTTTCTTTTTCTTTTCTTCTATTTATATTATTATTATTATTATTATTACTATCACTATTATTATGAATATTATTATTATTACTACTATTATTATCTTTTCTTATTCTTCTTATTATTAGTAGTATTATTATTATCACTAATGTTATTATTATTATTATTATTATTATTATTTAATAACAATATATTTATTTATTTATATAGATGAGGCTAAAAGTCCAAAAATAATATTTGCACACCAAATAAATTCAGGAAAATTACTTTGTACAACTTTAACAAATTACTACACCCAAAATATTTTATGAAATATTTTATAATTAATAATTAGATATTTATCTAGTTTTATAAGTCAAATAATTATATTATCTAATTAACTACGTAATTAATTAAATGGTTATCCACCAAAAATAAGTAAATAGTAAAACAATATGCACATCTTACAAAAAGAGAATTTACCTAATCTGTTACGAAAAGTTATGGGATGTTAATTATAGGAAGTTGGAGTTGGAAAATACCCACAATTAAATTATATATATAATATCTAAATTTTTAATAATCAATCTACGGTCGTTACACTAATGTCATACTAATGCCAAGGGGTCGAATTTCTATGCCACGAAAAGATCCTACAGGTAGTGTCTCCTATGTAGGCTACTTCATATGAAGGGCGATACAGATTTTGGGGCCATCCTATATTATTAATGTCCAAACCATGGTGGAGTGTCCTAATAAAATTATTAGATTTTAATTGATTTGAAAAATACTCTAAAACAAATACAAGAAATACAAAATACCTATTTTTGGGTGAGAGGGTTTACATGAGTGCGGATGAGAGGTTAGAACTACCCCCAGAATAGAGCATTTCTTCGTTTACTTGTTGGTCAAACTTCACGACCAAGATCTTTTGCATCGAGCCGACCGACGCAACATTGAGTTGAGCTATCACCTTCTCATCAGAGGAGAAAGTCGTCCCCAGCAGAGTCTCCATCTTGTTTACGAAGAAAAGTTTATACGAAACTTTTATATTATAAACTATTAAAAAGAAAAAAAAGTACAAAAGATCATAAACAGGAATCTAAGTACAGTTGATTCTGGGAAAGTATTGCTGTAGAGATCTGATATGCGGACGATCACTTTACTTCTTGGACCAGACGATAATGAAGAAATATAGGGAATGCTGTGAACAACTTGGAGAGTTGAACAATAAGAAAGCTTTGGTAACAACGACACGAGAAGCTTCTATTTCTCTTCTTCTGTTCTTGAATTTCAAAGACTTGAAGCTCCTTTCTCCCTGTGTATCCTTAATGGATATACCGATCCTATATTTATAGAGTTTAAGAGCGGTTATGAGAGTGTGAGCCCACTTTGGACAGTCTGCACTATTTTACCATTGTGCGTGCACTTTTGGTGGACTAACACCCCACGTTCTGAATGAGTGGGTGCACAACTCGCTGCCTGCTTGACACATAGCTTCCTATACCAGGAAAGCAAAGGTCGTGGAGGACAGTTATTTGTACACTTTTTACGAGAAGCATGGCATGTAAGACACACACTCATAACTGCTCACTGTCAGCTTGGATAGTATGTGCACTTTAGAAGTGGTCTGGAGACTAGTGCACTTTTGGAAAGATTGGCTATACAAGTGCTCTTTTGAAGAAGTGGCCGTGATGGCACCATTTTGATAAAATTGGCACAACGACATACTTTTGAAGAAGTTAGCTCAACTACACACTTTTGAAAAAATTGGCTCAACAACGTACTTTTAAAGAAATTGGCTCAACGGCGCACTTTTGAAGAAATTGGCTCAACGACGCACTTTTGAAGAATTTGGCACAGCGATGCACTTTTGAAAAAATTGGCTCAATGGTGCACTTAAGAATAAGTTGGCCGGGTCGCTAAATGATAACCTGGGTTTGCGTGCTGCAGTCCAACTGTAATGATGACTTCTGACTCTTTGGTCTCTGTTCCAGCCTGTCAGATTCATCGTATTTAATGCTCGGGGGAAAGCAGACATGCAAATTGTACGCCTATCTGCACTGTTGAAAGCAACTTGAAAGTGCACCACTTTTCTGTTCTCTGAATAGTAAACCATCTTTTGAAATAAGTAGAAAGTGCACCATCCTCTAAATAGAGAGAAAGTGCGTCATTCTTCCTCTGTTAAGCTTATTTATAGAAAATTGCTCAATCTTTAAGAGACGATGCATTTTTATGCTTCTACAGTCAACAAATAAAGAAATAAAGTAATCCAAATAGATCACGATGAATAAAAAAAATATCCAGAAGAACTAATAGTCAGGTGGAGATAAATCCACTATCAAACGACTATATCAAACTAAAATAATAAAGGAGGACGAAACTCCAATATAAAAATAAAATGCTAAATAGCCCATGTGCCTACTCGTTGTCCTCCTCACCCCATGCTACTAACCATGTTGTATCCACAACACTGTAAAATCTCTAGTAACTGCCAAGTCTTCTAGCAAGGATTTCTTTTAACAGTTATTTTATATCGCACGTCCCATACGTACCGATAGCTAGTCGACTACGAAAGTCCGTGACCTATATTCGACTCACAACTCGTGTAACACATGCGTCATGGCTAAATGAAACATGAAGATGCCTCACTATCATAGAGTAATCTCGTAATTCTAGGTCAACATGCATAATAAAAATAAGAAACAATAGACGACGCACACCGTCGTTGCACCCAATTATATTTTGGATGCACAATTTTATATAATAAAATAAATAAGAACAAAAAATAGAAAAGATATATGTTGAATGGCAAGGTATACTTGCGTGGTGGAGGTTTGGTGGTGTAATAACGTTAGTCAACAAACACAATAAAGCAGAAAAATATGGGAGCAAATCAAATGCCTTCGGATGCTGAAATAAATATCACCAACGTTTCCGAAATAAGCGAGATAGTCAGAAAATACTACTCATTCGTCCAATTTGGACACAGGGACAAAACGATAATTTTGGGTCAAAGCGGGGTCCATATGTGGGTCACTTTGTACCGAAATACACGGCAGAACTAAAGACTTTAAATTGGACATATTATAAGTCAAACGAATCATAATCAATGATACGAACTTAACGGTATGTCTAGTTTTGGATTTCGGTGAGTCGATCACAAATTTGCTCGTCAAGTCGAATCATGGAGCCCACGAAAAGGCGATTCTTCGACTGACTCGAAATTAGACGAAACTCGGATCAAAGAACAATTCAGACGCTACGAGTCCAGTGGTGTAAGTTCTGTTATGATCCGACGAGCATGCATAAAGTAATTGGGCAATTTACAAAAGGGCCAATACAGGGACTTTCGACTGATACGGGTTAAATTTGTCACGCACACACGTCCAATTTGAATTTTGCCAAAGCCTACACATCAGGTAATACCATACGCGTCTTTCGGTGCAATCGGTACATGATTAGGCGGTCCGGTTTGACGGGACCAACTCTGTATCAAAGTTTTCTTAGTTTTGAAACCAAATTTTTATGATTTTCCTTGTGATTTTAAACTGTTAAATAATTTATAACAATTAAAAATAGTTATAGGGTTTCGATACTGCTTATATAGGCTTTAAGTCCCTTCAAGTAGATTTTGAAAATATGAAACATCTTGAGAGCAAAATGCCTTCCTAAGTAGGGGTTTGAATAAAGAAAACTGTCGTGTATATATGCATGTACTAAGGGTTTTTTGCGATATTTACAGGGTTATTCAACATGATAAAACCTATATTTTAATCCTTTTAGTTACAAATTTTGAAATAGGTTAATCAGGCTTTACATAGGTTCTAGTAGAACAGGAATTGGTCGAACATGTTGGGAGAAATCTAGTGAAGAAGATGGGTACCTGGGTTGTTGCTTGAAAATAAGGTATCACTATTTCTGGTGGGTTAGCGACGGTTTTTGGCGTTCTCTGGGGGTAGCATACGTCAAGACGAACGGGAGGGGTGGAGGAAGGCTTGGCGAAGCGCTGGGACGAGAACGGGGTATTCTAGAGTTCGGGATAAGGAGAACCTCAATTCCAAACTCGATTTTATATCAAATTTTCTAACCCTATTTTTGATCGATTTTCCATCTGATTTGGATATGATTAGGACTGGAATTTGGATTAAATTGGAACAAAATTTCATGGAGATTACACAGAAAAAATTGAGATTGATTTGGTTAAGATTTGATCAAGTTTGATTAAATCAAACTTTGAAATTCTCCTTCCTTTCATGTGGTTCCGGCTCGGGGGTGGGGTTCGGGGGTCTTTAAAGTTCTTTGACTCGCGAGAAATTAAATTTCTCGCGAGATTTTTTTCTTTTCTTTTGTTATTTCTTTTTATTTCCTTTTTTCTTTTAAATTTCTTTTATAAATCTATTTATAGTTTTAATTTATCTTTTTTGTTCTATTTTGTTTCTTTTATTGTTATGGTTATACTATTATTACTACTCTTATCTTTTCCTTTATTTTTATATTTAGTCCGCGTTTAACGTCTTTCGGTGCCCCGGGGAGGTCAAGATTTTCTTTTCTAGTTGAAGATGCAGTCAACGTTCTTCTATGAACTAATACTACCTGGCTCACTCAAAAAAGAACTCCAGCATGAAAATACACACGCGGCTATTTCGTTTATAAATATATGTCCATATTAGCTGCATAACTGTGAGACCGGTCTCACTATTTTAGTATTATTGTATTTTATCTGGTATATGTGTGTTATAGCTGTATATTGCTTCCCGTATAATTTATAGAATTTTTTTGCTGCTTTCATGTAATTTCTAGAATTGTCTATAGTGCTAGCCACCATTTGATATATATAGCCTTCCCTTTCTCTCTCCTCCTCATTCTTCTTCATTTTCTTCTCTTTATTTTTTTTGCCCTCTCCTATCCTTGGCCGGACCCTAGGCCCAGCCGTGAGCTTGCCTTGGGTAGTAGTGGTAGTAGTTTAGTAGTGGATTTAGGCGAGTACATCTTGCCAATGAGGAAGAACTTGCTATATTGCACTTATTTAGCATCCTTGCATTTTATTTGTTCTATATTATTCTCTATGAGTTTCTCTACATGTTTAATTCTTGGTATTTTCGGTTTTGATGCCTTGGTTAGAGTAGATCTAATTTCCCAGTTTGTAACTTCCGTGAGTTTACTTGGTTTTGATCTCTTAAAACTTGAGTTTTACAAAACTAGTGGTTCCATGTTATTAAGCACTTGATTTCATGCAATTTTGAACTTTACTTTGCTAGATTCAGACTGAAAATGAGGATTTCATGGAGAAAACAAATTTTCAGACTTGGAGCTTTTCTATGGTTGAAACTTGCTGTTCTAGGAAGTAGGAGTTTCATACGCCCTGCTTGGCATGCGACATGGACTCCTCGCTCCAAGTCAGCATGCAGTCATCTTGTTGGACGAATGACTGAATTTGCGCATGTGCCCCTTGACCAAATACGTAGAATATGAACGAATGAAAGTTTTTTAAGTTTAAAAGATTTTATGCGGCCAAGTGTATATGCGGCCAAGAGGAGCATGCGACCGAGTCGTCCATGTGTCAGAGTCTCATGCGCCTCTTCCTTGATTAAGCGCATGACTAAATCGACCTTGGCACGACTTTCCCTATTTTTTTTTTTCTGTCTTCCTGTCTTGACCAGTCACATCGGTCACTTCTCTGACCCGGCCAATCACATCAGTCACTTTTCTGACCTTGCATTTATTGCATGTCACTCATAATTTCTCGAGGAGTGGACTTTGCATCTCCGATGCGGTCAGCTCTTCCATGCGCCTAACATTCTCATGCGGCCAGCTCTTCCATGCGGCCATTTTTATGCACCTGTTTATCTCATGCTCCTATGACACTTGTAGTGGTTTAACTTCTTTTAATATATTTTATTATTTTGCCTATTATGCTTGATTCCTATGAATGCAATCTTTCCCTAAACTACTTATAACCTGATTGTGATAACCTGCTAGAACCTGGAATTTCCTAAACATGGATTGTATTGGCACTGTTAATATAAACTCCCGACACCTGACCTGTACTGATATTCCTAATAGTGGCTCGACGAAGCAAACTCCTGACATGCTAGAATTGAACATGGATTGTATTAACACTATTTATCTTGAACTTTTGATACCAGTATTGTGCTAATATTTCTGTTAATATCTCGTCGTATCGAGTTAACCTGACATGTACCGATACTCCTAATAGTGGCTCGACGAAGCAAACTCCTGACATGTTAAAATTTTCTTGAACTGTAATGCTTGAACTGATAAGATAAAATCTCGTGGTTGATTGGCTTGTTCCTGTCCTGAATGTACTTGTCAAGCTCATATCATGTCCTGTCCTGCATCATGTCTAAGGCAAATTCTTGAGCACCACGGTCAGGAATTCTTGATAACTTGTCTAGGACAACTAGATTAATGAATTAGAAGCATCTAGAGAGATTTACTGGCTACTTGTAATTTCGGTATCCCAGCGACACCTGATAGAATTGGAGCTCTCATTCGTGAGGGGCACACTTGCAGCACGCCATCGAGTGTTGCATATTTCTGTAAATTACTATACTTGATATAATCTAATCTATGTATCCTTACGCCTGGATAACCCGGATAGTTTGCAGGGCATGTAGATATATGGAATCTTAAACTGCATGTGTTCGTAACTAGGACTGTGATAACCCTAGTTATCTAATGATACCAAGCCATAGGGCATAATTTGTTGTGATTGCTTAATTTTTAGTCTAGTCTAGTCCTGTCCTGATATGTTTAACAACAGATCCTGAGACTGTAGCCTGAGTACTGATTCCCGATATCCTTATTTAAATGCTCCAAAATTGTTTTTTTATTTCACCTGATGCACTTGTTTAACTATTTCTTGTGCTATTTCTTACTAATTTGTCGCATGCTGGTTTTAGTTCCTAAGTTGGCTCCCTTGTGGTACTTGCTGTTTTGGGGTCTGACCCCATTGGTTTTGTATGGCCAGATTTTGGAGTAGGACCGCAGGATCTTCCGTATTTCCTGCCTCCAGATGGTGAACACCAGGAGCACCCGAGGACATGAGTGAGTTTCTTCTTCATCATCCACTTGATCTTGTACTTATAATTTTGTGGCATTTAGCCACTGAGCACGTGTTTAGATCATATTTGGAACTTGATATTCTAGCCTGTGAGCCTACATGCAAAGTATATTCTAGACTATAGTTAGAGCTGATCATGTAATATTGTACTCTTGCCAGGTCTTTATTTTGTAACTATCTTCATGATTATATGTGTATATATAGTTTGGGACACCTTACTATTTATATGTTTGGTGATCATACATCTTATAACTTATTGTTTGCTTGAGATTTAGACACCTAGGACTCTTGACCCAGGAATGACTGTTGTATTGTAGAGTAAAACTCTCACATGTCTAGACAGCCGTGACCGTATCTTGGGGTATTGAGTACTCTTGTTTACGTAGCTGGCTTTGTCTGCATCCACTCTCCAGTATTATGGTTCTGGGGCGTGCCACGGTTTAAGTGGTGGCCCATGTAGGTCTAAAAATTCAAAAGTGTAGGGGGTTTACCAGATATTTTAGATGTCTCTATCGTGTTACTCCTTGATCTTCTCTATTGTCAAAATTATATCCTTGAAATCTTGATTCAACATCCGCCTTGATCCTCGATCAATCATGTCCGTCCCTTTGCTGATCCTTGTATACTTTATCTTTCAGGGACATTATTCCTGGTCCTTCTGATCATCCCGCCCGAGTTTCTTCAATCGCAGGACAACATCCCGATGTTCAGCAAACCCTTGAGGTTCAGCCTAAGTATTCCGGGGCCAGATCCAGAATAGCTCAAAATAAGGAAACTCAGATCTAGCCTGTACCTCCCGTGCAACCAATACCTGATGCAGAAGGGGGCAACAGTGTGGTAATTGGTATCCTTCAAAAATTGTTGGCATCTCAAGGACGTTGAGAGGATGTACTCTTTCATTCAGTACATGGGGATTTGGAAAGAGGTGGACCTCGTGCCAACAACTCAGCAAGCAACTTCAAGCCCCTCCAACCCTCGTATTTTTATAGAATCGAGCATACAATTGCATCAGATGCATGGCTTCAAGATACATAAGCTATACTAGAGGCAGGTGGAGTACCAGTTAGAGAGCAAGTGTCAGTAGTACGACTATAATTACTAGACTTGGCCCGAGACTGATAGGAAGCACAGATAATTTCACTAACAGTACCCGTCCCTTGGGCTATCTTCAGTAAAAGGTTTTAGACCAGATATTTTGATGCAGTATTGCGTTATGACTTGTAGCAAAGTTTAACAACTTAAAACAGATATGCAGGACTGTCGACGGCTATGTGACAGAGTTATGCAGACTTAGTCGATTTGCTCCTACCTTAGTGACAGCCGAATTAGATCCGACAAGAAGGTTACAGTAGGGACTTCACCTGGAGATCATATTGGGAGTGGAACAACATGAGTTCCAAACTTTTGATACTGTGTTAAGGGAAGCAAGGACTCATGAATATACCTCCCAGAGAATCATGGACAGGACTGGGGGACGAAAGAGGATCCACACATCATAAGGTTCTTACACACATTCTTCGGCACCAGCCCCAGTAGTTAGGTCTTTAACCATTGGATCTTCGAGGAGGCCAGTTTTGACAGCCTTAGTTCAGCAAACAGGCCCAACTTAAACTCAACGACAAAGGACATCTTCTTCAGCAGGATGTTTCCATTATGGAAAGCCTGGACACGTATTTTCTGAATGCAGCAGAGCACAAGGGTTATGCTTAGTTTGCGAAGCTCCAGGCCACAGAGTGGGATCTTGCCCACACAGAGCTAGTTCATCATAATTTTTCCTGGCAGGATCATAATATATAGCTCTAGTGCCGATTCAGCAACACCAGGGTTAGAGGCCTTTGCTGACCCAATCTCAAGTACTCTAGCAATAGAGGCCATAACGGTATGCGCAGGCCCAAGATCAAGTACAGGCCAGGCAAGGAGGTTCGCAACAGAGAGGACCAGCACCGAGAGGATGAGGTGAGACGATGACACTCACTGTGGAAGAGAAGTTGGCTTCGGGAGAAGTGGTGGCAGGTACCATTCTCGTCAACTCTCATTCAGCTTCAATATTGTTTGATTCTAGTGCATCACATTCTTTTATGTCTGTACGATTTGCGATACGAGTTAGATTAGAACTCGATTCCTTATCAGTAAGACTCAATATACTTACTGGTAACGGTATCGTGGGGGTCGATAGAGTTTATACCTCGTGTCAAGTCGTAGTGTGCGGGCGAGAGTTTTCTGCTAGATTGATAGAATTTCCTATGGGATATTATGACGCCGACTTAGGCATGGATTAGTTGAGTGCCTGATACGTTATGATAGATTATCGTAATGGCAAGGTTACTTTTCGTATTCCCTGAGAAGAAGAATTCTTATTTTCTAGAGGCGAGACAGAGCCTTCACCAGCAACATTGAGAATGGCAGTAACAGAGGAAGTATAATTGCCCAGAGTAATTAGCGAATTTCTCGATATATTCCCAGAAGAACTTCCCGGCATGCCACCAGAAAGAGAGATCAAGTTTACCATTGATCTACTTCCAGGAACAACATTAGTGTTAGAAAGAGTCTACAGGATGGCGCCTTCAGAGTTAGAAGTCTTGTACCGGATGATAGAGGAATTGAGAACCAAAGAATTCATTCATGCTAGTGGATTGCCTTCGGGACCCCAATGCTACTTGTGAAGAAGAAGGATAGCATATCACGATTATGTGTGGATTATCGTACCCTCAATGCGGTAACCATCAAGAACAAGTATCCCTTACCAAGGATTAATGACTTGTTCGATCAGCTTAGTGGAGCAGCGGTGTTTTTGAAGATTGATTTACGGTCGGGATATCACCAGATCAGAGTCAGGGAGCAGGATATATCAAAGACGATATTCAGATCAAGATATGGACATTGGGAGTTTCTAGTAATGCCCTTTGGAGCAACCAATGTGCCAACAGTGTTTATGGATCTCATAAATCATATTTTTATGTCATACTTGGAAAAGTTCGTGATAGTATTCCTTGACGACATCTTGGTGTACAGTCGAAGTGAAGCAGGGCACGAGAAGCATCTTCGAGCGGTTCTTCAAGTCCTTAGAGAGCATAAGTTATATGCCAAGTTCAGCAAGTGTTAGTTCTAGCTTGATTGTATTTCATACTTAGTACATATTATTGCTAACTGAAGGGTTGAAGTGGATCCCCAGAAGATAGAAGTCGTTGAGACGTAGACAGTTCCCCAAACAGTTGTCGAAGTTCGTAGTTTTCTGGGATTAGCATGATATTATCGGCACTTCATATCAGACTTTGCTAGAATTTCTGTACCCTTGACACAGCTAACACAGAAGGATGTGCGCTTTGATTGGACAGATGAATGTCAAGCCTCTTTTGATGATCTCAAATAGAAGTTGATCACGACACCTATTTTGACCCTTCCAGATGTTACATGTGGTTTCACAGTATATTGTGATACGTCAGAAAGATGATTGGGATGTGTTCTTATGCAGCAAGGCAAGGTTATAGCTTACGCATCTCGGCAGTTTCGAGACCAGGAAAAGAATTATCTGATGCACGACTTGGAGTTAGTAGCAGTTGTCTTTGCACTCAAACTTTGGAGACATTATCTATATGGAGATAGGGTAGAGATTTTTATTGATTAAAAGAGTTTGAAGTATGTCTTTACTCATAAGGATCTCAATATGAGGCAGAGAAGATGGCTAGAGTTGATGACGAACTATGACCATAACCTTCAGTATCATCCTGGAAAGGCCAATATCTTACCAGATGCCTTGAGTAGGAGAGCATGAGCCTATTTCTTGACAACGCAATGAAGAATATTAGTAGATCTTCAGGAGATGGAGATAGAAGTAGTATTGCCTGGCAATACAGCATTAATAGCTGGTATGCAAGTTCAGTCAAGTATAGTGGAAAGAATCAAGATAACACAACCAACAGATGTTAAGCTTCAGCGTCTCAGAGCAGAGTGTGAGACAGGACATAGACCAGAACTAAGCGTTCACAGTAACGAAATTCTCCGTTTTGAGAATCGGCTTTGTGTACCAGTGGAGACCTTCGTCGTGAGATTATGGTAGAATCTCATAGTTTATAGTATTCAGTGCATCCAGGAGGAACAGAGATGTACAAAAAGAATAGAATGAAGAGAGAAATAGCTCAGTTCGTCTCTCAATGTTTGGTCTGTAAACAAGTTAAAGCTGAGCATCAGAGACCCGCATGACTTCTTTAACCCTTACCAATTCCAGAATGGAAGTGGGTGCATATCATCATGGATTTTATGTCAGGTCTTCCTAGATCCCAACTGGAAGAGATGCTATTTTGGTAATAGTGGATCGTCTCACAAAAGTTGCACACTTTCTTCCTTTTTGAATTGGCCAGTCCACAGAATACTTAGTTGTGATGTACATGAGACAGATTGTCAGATTGCATGGTGTTCCAGATAGCATAGTCTAGGATAGATATTCCATGTTTACTTCTCATTTTTAAAAGTCTTTAGGAGATCTTAGGTACCCGTCTAAAGTTTAGTACAACCTATCACCCGCATACAGATGGTCAGTCAGAGCATACTATCCAGACTCTAGAAGATATGCTTCATTCATGTATCATTTACTTTGGTGGTTTGTGGGATGATCATTTGTACTTGATTGAATTTTCCTACAATAACAGTTTCCAAGCAAGTATCCAGATGGCACCATTCGAGGCACTATATGGCCGGAGGTGCAGATCCCCGGTAGCTTGGGATGATATTGGCGAGAGGAAATTTTTTGGTCCCAAAATGGTAGCTCAGAAATTTAAAGTAGTCAAGCAAGTCCGGAAGCATATGAAGGTAGCCTAAGATCGCCAGTACCATTGGGCCGATTCACATCGGCGACCTCTTGAGTTTTCTGTCGGCGATCATGTATTCCTTCGAATTTTGCCTACCTAAGGAGTCATCAGATTCGGTCTACGTGGAAAGCTTAGTCCACGGTACATAGGTCTGTTCGATATTCTCGAGCGAGTAGGAGATATTTTCTATCATCTTGCTCTTCCACCATCGCTTAGTGAGATATATAATATTTTTCTTGTATCCCAGTTACGACGGTATATATTGGATACGAGTCATGTCCTAGATCATTCAGAATTGGTTGTTGGTACCGACATTTCGTATAAGGAAAGACCTGTATCCATTTTGGACCAGAAGG
This sequence comes from Iris macrosiphon, assembly GCA_036927795.1. Classification (NCBI taxonomy): domain Eukaryota; kingdom Viridiplantae; phylum Streptophyta; class Magnoliopsida; order Asparagales; family Iridaceae; genus Iris; species Iris macrosiphon. Next base: position 24,332,272 of record JAYESA010000016.1, on the reverse strand, counting down.
AGAGGATTCTCAAGAACCGGGCCATTCGTTTAGTCCGTGTTGCTTGGGGGCATCACTCACCGGGCGTGTCGACTTGGGAGCGCGAGGATGATATCCGAGCTAGATACCCGCATTTGTTTGACTCGTGAGGTATATTTGTTCATATATCTCGTACCCTAATCTTGTCTTGTGAATGCTTGTCTTATTCTAGGTAGTTCGTATCAAGTGATTGATATTCTTGCTTATTTTATTACCTGTCTGATCTCTAGAGATACCTTGATAGATCCGGTGCCTTGTTTAAATTTCAAGGACAATTTTTTTTAAGGAGGTGAGAGTTGTGAGACTCATCTCACTATTTTAGTATTATTATATTTTATTCGGTATATGTGTGTTATATCTGTATATTTCTTTTCGTGTAATTTATAAAAATTATTAGCTGCTTTCATATAATTTCTAGAATTGTGGATAGTTCTAGTCACCCATTGATATATATAACCTTCCCTTTCTCTCTCCTCCTCATTCTTCTTCATTTTTTTCTCTTTTTTTATTTTTTCTCCCTCTCATATCCTTGGCCGAACCGTAGCCCCAGCCGTGAGCTTGCCTTGGGTAGTAGTGGTAGTAGTTTAGTAGTGGGTTTAGATGAGTACATCTTGCCAATGAGGAAGAACTTGCTATATTGCACTTATTTAGCTTCCTTGCATTTTATTTCTTCCATATTATTCTCTATGAGTTTCTCTACATTTTTAATTATTGGTTTTTGTGGTTTTGATGCCTTGGTAGGAGTAGATCTAAGTTTTTAGTTTGTAGCTTCCATGAGTTTACTTGGTTTTGATATCTTAAAACTTGATATTTTCTAAAACTAGTGGTTCCATGTTATTAAGCACTTGATTTTACGCAATTTTGGACTTTACTTTGCTGGATTCAGGCTGAAAATGAGGATTTCATGGAGAAAATAACTTTTCAGACTTTGAGCTTTTCCATGGCCGAAACTTGCTGTTTTAGGATGAAGGAGTTCCATGCACCCTTCTTGGCATGCGACCTAGACTCATCGCTCCAAGTCAGCATGCAGCCATCTTGCTGAACGTATGACCGAATCTGTGCATGCATCCCTTGACCAAATACGTGGAACTTGAACGAATGAAAGTTTTTTAAATTCAAAATATTTTATGCGGCCAAGTGTATATGCGGCCAAGAGGAGCATGCGATTGAGTCATCCATGTGCCAGAGTCTTATGCGCCTCTTCCTTGATTGAGCGCATGATTAAACCGACCTTGGCACGACTTTTCCTGATTTTGTCTTTTTTCTATCTTTCTGTCTTGACCAGTCACATCGGTCACTTTTTTGACATGACCAGTCACACCAGTCACTTCCCTGACCTTGTATTTATTGCCTGTCACTCATATTTTCCTGAGGAGTGGACTTTGTATCTCCCATGCGGCCAGCTCTCCCATGTGCCTATCATTCTCATGTGGCTAACTCTTCCATGCGGCCATTTCCATGCACCTGTTTATCTTATGCTCCTATGACACTTGCAGTAGTTTAACTTCTTTTAATATATTTTATTGTTTTTCCTATTATGCTTGATTCCTATGCATGCAATCTTTCCCTAAACTGCGTATAACCGAATTGTGACAACCTGTCGGAGCCTGGAATTTTCTAAATATGGATTGTATTGGCACTGTTAATTTGAACTCCTGACACCTGACCTGTACTGATATTCCTGATAGTGGCTTGATGAAGCGCACTCCTGACATGCTAGAATTGAACATGGATTGTATTGGCACTGTTAATCTTGAACACCCGATACCAGACTTGCCCTGATATTCATGTTAATAGCTCATCGTAAGAGTTAACCTTACAGGTACCGATACTCCTGATAGTGGCTCGACGAAGCACACTCCTGACATGCTAGAATTTTCTTGAACTGTAATACTTGAACTAATAAGTTAAAAGTTCGTGGTTGATTTGCTTGTTCCTGTCCTGAATGTACTTGCCAAGCTCATGTCATGTCCTGTCCTGCACCATGTCTAAGATAAATTCCTGAGCACCACGGTGAGGAATTCTTGATAACTTATCCAGGATAACAAATAGATTAATAAATTAGAAGTATCTAGAGTGGTTTCCTGGCTACATTCAATCCCGGTATCCCAGCAACACCTGATTGATTTGGAGCTCTACGTCGTGAGGGGCATACTTCCAGCACGTCGTCGAGTGTTGCATATTCCTGTAAATTATTATACCTGATATAATCTAATCTATGTATCCTTACGCCTGGATAACCCAGATAGTCTGCAGGACATGCGGCTGTATATAATCTCAAATTACATGTGTTAGTAACTAGGACCGTGATAACCCTAGTTAGCTAATGATAGCAAGCTGTAGGGCATGATTTATCGTGATTGCTTAATTTTTAGTCTAGTCTAGTCCCGTCCTGATATGTTTAACAATGGATCCTGAGACTATAACCTGAGTACTAATTCCAGATATCCTTATTTAAATGCTCTATAACTATTTAACTGTTATTTTACCTGATGCACTTATTTTATTGTTCCTTGTGTTATTTCTTACTGATCTGTCTGCATGCTAGTTTTAGTTCCTAAGTTGGCTCCCATGTAGTACTTGAAATTTTGGGGTCTGATCCTACTGGTTTTGTATGGCCAAATTTTGGAGCAAGACAGCTGGATCTCCCATATTTCCTGCCTCCATATGGTGAACACCAGAAGCAACCGAGGTGATGAGTGAGTTTCTTCTTCATCATCGAGTGAGTTTCTTCTTAATCACCAACTTGATCTTGTACTTATACTTATGCTTTTGAGGCATTTAGTCACTGAGAACGTGTTTAGCTCGTATTTTAAAAATTGATATTCTAGCTTACGGGCCTACATGTAAAGCATATTCTAGACTATATCTAGAGTTGATCATGTAATATTGTACTCTTGCTAGTTCTTTATTTTGTAACTAGCTTCATGATCATGTGCGTATGTATAGTTTGTGATGCCTTAATATTATATGTTTGGTGATCATACATCTTGTAACTTATTGTTTGCTTGAGATTGAGACACCTAGGACTCTTGACCCTGCAATGACTGTTGGATTATAGAATAAACTATCACATATCTAGACAGTCGTGACTGTATCTTGGGGTATTGAGTACTATGGTGTACATAGATGGCTTTTTCCGCCTTCGATCTCCATTATTCTGGCTCTGGGGCGTGACAATAACACATAAGAACCATTAATGAGTGAAAAGAAGGCCGTGTTGCTAAGGTGCGAAAGGGAAGAATCTCCCTTCTTTCTATTGAAAAGGAGTTACCTGTCTGCGCGAGTCACCTTCCTTCTTCTAGGCTCCGAGTCACCTTCTTCTAAGTTTTGCTGGCACTACTGGCAAAGACCGTCTAGCAAAAATGCCGCAGGTGCGAAGCGTGGTAGGCCTGCGCCGAGGGAGCATAGGGAGATTATTATCATTATTAATTTCTTTTTATTTGCTTCTTTGTTTATATAATTTAAATTTGTTTATTTACGTACAAAATTTTATTTATTTCTATCGTATTATTAGCTTTACTTCTATATACTACCATGGGTACTAATACCTATTTTATTATAATTATTTTATTATTTGAATTAACTAACTAAAAATAAAATTAAAAATTGAGGGATTTTACAAACAAATAATAAGTTATATACTATACAATTGCAAATAGCCAATCCTAACTAGGAAAATGGGACTAGTCTAAGTCATATATCACTTATGTCACGTGAACTATTTATTAGTCATACCATCTAAAATTATATCACACTAGTCTCTATAATCGATATTTATCATTTAATATTTTGAATGACAAGTTATACATAAAAATAAATCATGTTTGCAAATTTTGGAATTCATGACACGCAAATCGATATGTTCTGTTGACCAAAAAGTCGGCCAACGGAGACCTAAAATTTAACTGCACAAGCGTGTAGATTTCACCGTTACAACAACGCCGAAATCGATGGTTCAAACTCTTGAATCGGTTAACATATATTAAATTTATGATTTAAAGGATACAATTTCCATGGTTTACTAGTCATTTATTTATTCTACAATTTAAACATAATATAAATAATATATTAATTTTTGGAAAATTAGTATGTTATAGATCTTTGTGTCAGCTTTCTGAAACATTAAATAGATTACGAAAATGATTTTGAGATCTCTCAAAATCTCAAAAATAGCAAACCGGGGTTATATTTAAGATGACTGGCACTTAAATAGTTTTACAGAATTAATGGTTTCAAATTACAGGAAATAAATTAGATATTCAAGAAGGTTACCTCGATACGGTTCCAACAACAAAAATAGCACAACAATCTGACTTTTTGAGCGAGAGAGAGTTTATTAATGTTCAAATTGGATGCAAGGAATTAACATAATGTTTAGGGTATTTAAATTAGTAATCAATTGTACTACTATCCAATAGTTATATAAGTATTATATATAAAGTTATGTTATAATTAGACATTATATAGTAAATAATGTTGGAGATTAAGAGTTTATATATGCATAGATGTTCATTTAGTAGTATATTCGTGGGTTTCATTTACTGTCCATTAGTTTTCAAGAAGAATATAGTATAAATCTTAGCTTCCCACTCTTATAGGATATTCATTATAGCTTCACCTAGCTAGCAAGTAGATGTTGATTCATGTAAGAATATTTTTCTAGAGGGAAGAAGATGAGGCAATGCGAGTAACCATGCATACTATTTACTATGCATAATACTTATATTCTATTTTACTGTTCCCTTCTATTCTCTTAATGAAATAAGTAAAGTTTTATGGAGATTACCCTTAAGTATCTGGATTAACCTAGTGAAGAAAGAATTGCCGCAATAATTAGAAATTAAATTTTTGTTAATGGCATTCATTATATATATATATATATATATATATATATATATATATATATATATATATATATATAAACACACACTTACACACTTCTTGTCAAATATTTAATGATGCCTAGCTACGGTATGCATATATGCATGCTTTGAATGATACAATAGATAAATGCATTTGGTCAAATCAAAATATTAAGTAGAAGAAGAGAGTCTAGGGTGCTATATTCACTATCTGAACCTTTCAATTGGTATCCTACATTTAATAATATTGAACTTGTGTATGTTAGAGTGGGTGCATGCTAGTGGTAGATTTTCACACTATATACTATTCACGTAGGTTTTCATATGCACAAAGTGAGGAAGAGGAGAAGCTTTCATGTAGGAGGAATGGATGAAGTTAGCATTCTAAAAACAATGTGTTGGGTTCTCTTTGTTTAATTACAAAGAAAGACGAGAATAACATATTTTGCAACTAAACCCCTCCCTTTCGTGCAAATGGCATGCTCCTAAAAGAAAGCAACTCACATGTTAGTAGATCGCATTTAATGCCACGGGTGCCACTCTATCCTTCTTTGTCTCATTTACGTTGATTTACCAAGAATGAGAGGTAATTTGCATAAACAACCTCCTACATTTATTACTTATCAGCCTAAGAGAAAATGGTAAGTTTGTAATAAAATTCTTTACTTAGGTATAAGTAGAAAGAGAGAACCTTGTTTACCAACTTTACCCTTCCCTTGGTTAGTCATGCCAAGAGAGCGTCAATTTCTGTTAGCAGATTTGGGCTAATGTTATTAAAAGAAACATTAGATTACTAGATGGGATTAAATATATTCTTGAGACTGGGATTTTAATTAATAGAAGGGCTTAATGCTAATATATGAAGAATATTTATTTTGTCTTAAAGCCCAAATAGGTTATATTTGATAGAATTTAGTAGTGGACTTTTAGTATATGTTAAGAACCTAAATAGGAATCCTACAAAATAGGTTTGAGATTTCTTGTAGTTGTAAATAATATTTATTCATAATTAGTACCATTAAATTCTTGTATTTAAGTATAGGTTTGAAATAGGTTGCGGTAGTACTTATACTCATTCTTTGTTGTATGTCGGATATATTTTCTGGTAATAGTTCAATATTTACAAAATTATCAGTTGACCGAGCTCTAGTTAATTTAGAGCTAGACCCGGTTTCAGGATTAGATCCTAAGTCATCCTTAGGATATTTTCCATGAACATAGGTTGATATAGTATTTCCTGAAGCAATAAAATACTCTGTAGGAACTTTAATTTTTGGTTTCAAGGATTTGACAAATAATTGCATCTCGTTATCTAATTTTAAATGTTCAAGTTTCACTAATCTTGGTTGGATAGTTTTACCCATTCTAACTTCAAATAGTCTAACAAATTCTTTGGGTGTAATAAATTTAAAGGTATGAAAGACATTGAGGGCCATCATATGTTCCCATTGTATTCCAATAACCTTTGATCCAGGTAGCAACTCAATTCCTTGTAAGTTGATAGATAAGGTAATAGTTTTTTCAATGTTCTGATCATCAAGACTTATGGAGAAGTCTGGGTGGATATTTATACCAAATAACCTATTTATCAGGTTTGATTTGGCACCACCAATGATGCTATTTAAATGATTATTTATAATTCTCTCGTCCATGCAGACCAGAAGAATAGGAGTGTCAATTCCTGATCTAAATAATTCCGTAATTTTTAGTTGAATTAATCCTATATGAAGATATTTCATCTTAGGATATTTCCTTCGTAATCGTTCCATTTTGACCTTATCAAGAAGCTGTATTGAAGAAAAATCTTCATCACCTTTTAATTCTATATTTTCTTGCATTCTTTCGAATATATATGTATATTTATTTAAAAACCTAGATTGGAGAGAGACAGGCTTATAAACCTCTCTTTTGTCGGAACGAGGAATTAGTTCCTTTAGGTTTTCTAAATCTTCATCCGATATTTCTAAATGTTCTCCCTCGCTATTGGGGAAACTTGAGTTAGAAGTTTCTTCTAATGAAAATTTATTCATATAGATTCTGAATTCATAGTAACTTCCTCTTGATCCTTCACGGAGATTAGTTACTATGGGTTATGCTGATGTTTCAGGTGATTCTTCCCTAATCATTGGAAGATCTTCATATTTATGTATTACTAATAATCCAATCGGATCTCCATGTTCAAACATATAATCTCTATCTTCATAAGAAGTATTTTTCATTATTATTGTTTTGGCTTTATAGACAGGCTCAATAAAACCATAGGTAATAAAGATATTCTTACTAGCATGTAGAGGAATATTATGGATAATTCCATAATACCCCATGGGTATAAAGATTCTAATATCAAGGAAAATTTACATAGTATGATATCTTCTAAGTCTTACATTCTTATTAACATATATGGTATATCGAGCAGATATTCCTCTTTTTTTTGGAAGAATAGCTTGGACATCTAATAAGGTGACCCTTATTTGATTTTGGGTTTTATTTATAGTAATCATATTGATTTTAAGATGATCCAGACTGTACTCAAGATCATTGGAATCTGAACTATCCGAATAGTCAGTTTCGACTTCATATATAGATGAGGCAGAAGTATCACTACTAATTTCATCAATAGTCCTAATATGAATATCATATTCATCAAGATCTCTTATCGTAACTGCTTGAATATTGGTTGGACATTCATTAGCAAAATGTCCTTCCTTGTTGCATTTGAAGCATTTACAACCTTTTCTAAATTTTTTCCTTTTTATGAATTTCTTCTTTTTCTCTGTATCTTTACCAGTTCTATCTTTATCAGATTTATACTTTCGCCTGAAATTGGGCTTCCACTTTCTTCTCGTAATTTTATATTTAGTTTTTTCTTTCTTCTGGAAAGCCTTATCTTTATATTTCTTTCTCATCATCCTACCATACTCAGGAGGACAACCAAACTGGGTGTTGATATCGTCGTCATATTTCGGACAACAATTATATCCCAACTTGGAATTCTTTATTGTTTTATTCATCTGTTTTTGTGCTTTGGCCTGTTCACAAATCCTTTTCATAGCTTCCATACAAGCTCGTTTTAACAAGCCTGTTGAGTGAGTATTATTACGGATTTCTTCATACCTTTTTTGTATAATATTATTCCATGGATAAGGTATTTTGGTAAATAATCCTTTTAACCAAAATTCTTTTTGGTTAACCACTTTTAGATGAAATAAAAGACCAATGAATTTAGCAGTGAATTCTTCTAGCATACAAATATTGCATAGTTTCATTTTATGAAGTAATTTTTCATAATCTATTTCACTATGGATTTCATCTCCCGTGAAATCAGCTACCAAGAGAGCAATAAGCTCTCCAAGTGCTTTTTGTGGATCTTCAATGGCACAAATTTTTTCAGTCATAACTTTATTTCCAACTTCCAGGCTTCTTAGCCATGCAAGAGCATCACCCTTCCAATAACTAGTATCTATATTGAGAAATTGACTAGTATTTAAAGGTTGATGGGTGAAATAGATAGGTCCACACATCCGTTGTCCCTAATTATCAACATATCTTTTAATCTCTCTATGAGAAATATTGTCAATGTTAAGGATGAGTCCATCACTATTGTTACTTTGCTTATTTTTATAGTAACCCTTTTGGGTTCTATAATTAACCCAATCATCTCTTGTCAAAGGATTATAATTGGATAACGAAGACATATTAGGAGTAATATTTGGTTCAGTACTTGACTCTTTGTGAGCAAGGCTGATCTCAGGATTTGTTTGAGGATTTTCTGCCTCAGCTGGAGGCATAGGTTCTTCTCTTCCGGTGAAAGTAGGTTGGAAACCAGGAGGTCCTGGTAACATTAACTGTGTTTGATTACTACTTTCGCCTTCTTCATTATTTAATATATTAAGAATATCTTCATCATCTGAATATTCACTATATTTCCATTTATAAAAATCAATAGCCGAAGAATGCTCTTCATAGAAAGCATAGATTTGACAACTGTTTATTTCTCCTAAGAGCTCCTGTCTTTGGAGTTTAAGAAATGTTTCGCAGAAATCCCTTTGGATTTTCTGGGTGTCAACCTTATTTTTTTCTTCAGATGTATATTTTATCATCCTGATATTCCAATAGAGACTTGGCTCAGGATTTATCGTGCTTTGAGCACTATTCATCTTGTCATTTGGATTATTCATCCGATCTGCGTTATTCACGTAATTTTTGATGTTATTCACATCAGATTTGATATTATTCATATCATTGTAGATGTAATTCACATATTTTTAAATTTATTGAAGAATATCCACCATATAATTAAAGATACCATTATCAACATTATCTTTAGTGGGAAGATGAATAATGTGATCATGTGATTTTTCTAATTTATAATGACACTGGTGGGTGTCAGCATATACATAAACATTTCCCGTAATAGGGTTGTTATCGTTCATCACAAATGATGATCGTTCTTGAATATGTAAACGAACACTTAAGGAAATATTCTTGTCATAACTGGGTTTGGTTAATGTTTGACCCAAAATTTTGCGGCTAGACATAGCTTCCCCATATCATCAAGACAACATAGTCGATGATCTCTCGTGGATTTATGAGGGGGTTAATCTTCGAACATGACCACAAGCCTAAGCTATCGATTCACAGAATTCGAGCACATCAATGATTCGTTTCCTACTTCATTGCGTAATAACCAAACACCAATTAGTTCTAGAATATTTAATTAGGTGTCGTTACATACTCAAGAACTAATATTTATGCTTTCATTACCATTAGTCTTGAGTATGTTATAAACTAATATTTATGCTTTCATTACCATTAGTTCTTGAGGGGGTTAAGCTATCACTATTGGTAATGAAAGCATAAATATTAGTTCATTACATACTCAAAAACTAATGGTAATGAAAGAATAAATATTAGTTCTTGAGTATGTAACGACACCTAATTAAATATTCTAGAACTAATTTGTGTTTGGTTATTACGCAATGAAGTAGGAAACGAATCATTGCTGTGCTCGAATTCTGTGAAGCGATAGCTTAGCTTGTGGTCATGCTCGAAGCTTAACCCCCTCATAAATCCATGAGAGATCATCGACTATGTTGTCTTGATGATATGGGGAAGCTATGCCTAGCCGCAGAATTTTGGGTCAAACATTAACCAAACCCAGTTATTACAAGAATATTTCCTTAAGTGTTCGTTTACATATTTAAGAGCGATCATCATTTGTGATGAGCGATAACAACCCTATTACGGGAAATCTTAGGTATATGCTGACACCCACCAGTGTCATTATAAATTAGAAAAATCACATGATCACATTATTCATCTTCCCACTAAAGATAATGCTGATAATAGTATCTTTAATTATATGGTGGATATTCTTCAAAAAATTCAAAAAGATGTGAATAACATCTATAATGATATTAATAATATTAAATCTGATGTGAATAACATCAAAAATTGTGTGAATAATGCAGACGTGAATAACGCAGGCGTGAATAACGCAGATCGGATGAATAATTCAAATGACAAGATGAATAATCTTGGTGCTCAAAGCACGATAAATTCTGAGCCAAGTCTCTATTGGAATATCAGGATGATAAAATATACATCTGAAGAAAAAAATAAGGTTGACACCCAGAAAATCCAAAGGGATTTCTACGAAACATTTCTTAAACTCCAAAGACAGGAGCTCTTAGGAGAAATAAACAGTAGTCAAATCTATGCTTTCTATGAAGAGCATTCTTCTCCTATTGATTTTTATAAATGGAAATATAGTGAATATTCAGATGATGAAGATAGTATTTTATCGCTTCACAGAATTCGAGCACAACAATGATTCGTTTCCTACTTCATTGCGTAATAACCAAACACCAATTAGTTCTAGAATATTTAATTAGGTGTCGTTACATACTCAAGAACTAATATTTATGCTTTCATTACTGGAAGATAAAGAAAAAGAAAATTCACATACCAGATATGCACACAGAATACTAGAGCTTTATTCACAACCAGGCTCTGATACCAGATAATTACAAGAAAAAAATAAGAATACAAGAGTAGAACCAAAAGGAGTGCAGGAGAAAAGAAAAGAAAATACAAGAGCAAACTTCGATGATCTTTCTAAGTGATCATCTACTTATTTATAGGAGGCCTAGTGTGACCTCTTACTTGCTACAGCCGGTTCTCTTAGTTGTGCTAGTGGAGTCTCCATTCATTCTTGGCCCCACTCCCCATTATCTTTTTTAAAGAAGCTTTTATAAAGTAAAGGTTTCATCATAAATAGTCAGGATGCTTTTTAAAATGTCCAGCTTTCCTTCTAGCTCAGTAATCTTCCCCATTAGGTGATCCACCTCTGTGTCTTGGTCCCTCTCTTGGTCCCTTATCTTTTTCTGTAGAGTTGTAATTATCTTTTGAAGATTCTTTTCCTTTCGACAATGCTTTTTCTTCTGACGTTGACACCTTCGCCTCCATCGTTCTTTTTGACAAAGAAACTGCCAAATATGTTTTGAGCTGAGCATGATGGTGACGTAGAAAGGGCCCACCTTGCTTTCACACCATTCCTTCGATGTCCTCCTCTGGATCATTGGGCTCAATAGGGTCATCCCTTTCTGCAAGTTTGTCTTCATACACTTGCATGGCAATTCCTCCTAGGTTGAGGTTGCTGGAGAAGTTGAAAACAAGATTATATTTATTATTATAATCTTGATTTCGAGAGATGAAGTCGATGAGTAAGATATTCTGAGAGACAGAGGCGGAACCCGTCCTGTCAGTGCAGGTAATGGAGATCCGAGAGAAAAATTCTTCGGCGGCAAGCTTCCGGTCACGCTCTTCAGAGAAGCTTTGCTTTTGGAATTTGATATATGATAAACATGGATCTTCAGTAACTTTGAACAATTCCCAAATTTGGACAGAGGGAAAAAGCTTGATATGTTGTCTCTCTTCCCAGATTGACCAGATTCGGAACCTAAAAATTGTTTGGAATTTAGTAGAATGGAGGTTTACAGCATTAACATAAATATCCGGAATAACTCCTTCATATTCTTCCGAATTTTTTATGTTAATATAGATTTAATGAACAAGTTCCTTTTCGATATGGGACCTATATTTAGGAATCTCTTGGAAGCAGGCGATGATGCAGAGTCTTCCCATAGGATTCCTGATCATGTCTTCATTGTTTAGAAGATGGAGTATATCAGTATCTTCAAGATCTTTGAAGAACTTAATGAGTTATTCTTCGTTAATAACATTCTGCTGAAATATTGTCAACATCTGCTGAACCATGAGCTCGGTTTCTAGTTCTTGGACGTGATCATTTTGAATTTTTAATAGATTGAGCAATTCCACAAGCTCTTGCATTCGAATATTGACCATGTCATTGGTCTCAAGTGTTTGGAGAATAAGTTTTAATTCCCCAGACTTAGTGTCTCGCAGAATAGAATCCTCCTTGATAGCCAGAGCTTTAGATTTGGAAGTGGATGAGAAACCTACCAAGGTTTCAAGAGAGCTGGTTGCTTTTTGTATTTTTTCCTCGGCAATCCCTCTCTTCTGTTCTTCGGTGAGAAAGAGTTTTTCTACCTGGGAAAGCCAGTAGCTAGTAGTTTTGATGTCTGCTGACTGGAGAGCACGATAGCAATTATTGAAAACTTCCTATGCATCGGCTCGCAGCGTTCTGTTATACCAATCTTTAACCAATACATTAGCAAATTGCCTTTGTATCGGAAAATTTTGGGCCATAGTGGTTCTTTGGTTATTCACCATATGATTCTGTGGGTTATTCACCCTTGGATGGTTATTCACCACTTTTTATGGGTTATTCACCCCAGATTGGTTATTCACCAAAAGTTTTGGGTTATTCACCCTAGGAACAGTTGTAGCAGGGGCTACAGAGGATGCTGGTTTCTGGCTATTCGCCCCAGCAGTAATGGAGCTTGAACTGGCAACTCCCTTGTTCTTCTTGGAGTTGACGGTTTCAAATTCTCCTTCCCGCTTCATTGTTTTGAGATGTTTTCTAAAATGAGCTAATTCATCGTCGTCCATCGATCATAACCTGGTAAGAGTATCAGCAAGATAATTAGTATAACCAGGAATATATTCTACTTCATACTTAAAAATTTCTAAATACATAGCAATCCTAATTCGTCGAAGATTTTCTTCAGGATTATTGATTGTCCATTTTTTAAAAATTGAGAAACAGATTTATTATCTGTTTGAATAAAAAAGTTTCTATAAAGAAGGTAAATCTTTAAACTTTTAATAGCAAGTTTGACAGCTAATAGTTCTTTATCATAAGTAGCATATTTAAGCTGAGTTTTGGAGAATTTTCCCGAAGTATAGGCAACAATTTCTTTATTCCTGGTAATGAGAACTCCTGCCCAGAAGTTATCAGAAGCATCTGTTTGTAAAATAATTTTTTCACTTTCTAATGACAAATAAAGAATTTTTTGGTCTTTGATCATGTCTTTGATAATAGCAATCTCCCTCTGTTCCTCAGGAAGAAGGAAAATAGAGATTTTACTAGTATCCCATTTACGAGGCTGTTCTCCCATAACCTGCTTATAATAGGCTTGTTCTTTTGTTAATCGTTCTTGTAGTTTATCAATTTTAGCAGAAAGGTGAGGAATGAACTTTCTACCATAATTGAGAAGACCCAGAAAACTTTGTAATTCTTTTAGGGTCTTAAAAGTGTCAGGAAAGTCTCTAATTTTGGTATATATGTGTTGCTGAACCTCAATTTGTCCATTTTTAATAAATTTGCCAAGGAAATCAATCTCTATTTTAAAGAGTTTAATTTTGATAAGGGCAATACCATGATGCAGTAATAATTGAACAACATAAAGGAGATGTTGCTTATGGTCTTCTTCTGTTTTGGAAAAGACTAAAATATCGTCAATGTAGACTACAACATAATCTAGATGTCCAAATATGGAATTCATCCACTTTTGAAATATTTGTGGAGCATTTTTTAATCCGAAAGGCATAACTATCCATTCAAAATGTTCCTGAGGACAACTGAATGCAGTTAGCTCAATAGAATTCTTATCTTGGAGTTTGAGTTGCCAAAAACCAGATTTAGCATCAAACTTACTGTAAAATTTGGCACCCTGAATCTGCTTAATTAAGTTCTCAGCAGAAGGAATAAAAAAACCATCAAACTTGGTATAGCTATTTAGTTTTCTATAATTAATAACCATTTTTGATTTTCCCCTTTTAATCTCTGCATGATTTCTAACCAAAAAAGCAGGAGAAGAATGGGGGCTAAAACTCTTTTGTATGAGTTTTAGTTTGAGTAATTCGTCAATCTATTTAGCAAATTCCTGTTTATCTGTGGGGGTAACCATGATGCTATTAACCCTAATTTTTTAGTCTTTGTAAAGATCCATAAGTTCTATTTTACAAAAACGAGGGGCTTTGTCGAACTATTTTAACGAATTATCTGTGTAGAGAGGATCAAGCATTCCATGAATTGTTTTACTGAAATTATTAGTAACTGGAATATTATAAGTACAGATTTTATCGTGTGTAGAAATTTTGTCAATCATAGTGACCAGGGGTAAAGTATTATCACCACGTTGCGTTGTATGTTGAAAAGTGTTTGCTAATGGTATAATAAAAGGAATTCTAGGAATGGACATATTGTCAAATTGTATATAATGAGTATTAAAGGGTGGATAATGACATAGATTATCCATTCCAATAATACAATCCATGTCAAATTCCTTTGGTAGAAGTACGAAATCAAAGTTATATGATTTTGTTGTACCATGTATATCCGGAAAATAAATATGTAAATTTTTTACTTTATGATTTACTTGGACCTGTCATCCCATAAAATTATTAAGTTTTCCTTTTTTATCAAGCTGTAACCGAAGGTTTTCAGGAATAAAGCATTCCTGAAGGAGACTAACCTCGGCACCTGTGTCAAAAAGGGCATGAATAGTAAACTCATTATATCCCTGAAGACAGATGGTCAATGGTACGTATATGTGTAATTGAGCCTTAGATTGTAAGTCTATAGAGCGAACCATATTAATATTTGGTCCAATATTAGGAGGATAATTTTCACAACCCGGAGTGTTAGAGAAAACACTCTGTCCCATATTGCTTTCATTCTCGAGAAAATTTTCCCATAAATTGAAATCAATAGGATAATCTGTTGCTTCAAGTGCTAAATCTATGTGGTCTAATGAGGTACTAGCAATTTCTTGATCTAGTATATTTTCGATATTAAGTATATCATGGATCCAGGGATTAGTCGAAATGCTACTAATATCAGGAGTTTCTCCTCGATGACGAGTAATATGTTTATTCAGAACCTGAAGAGTTCTGTTTAGATGTCGCATAACAATTGTACGATAATTACTTAAATGAGTACCCTTTATAGTACCTTTGAATTTTTTGATTAGGTGAACCATATGATAGGCGTTAGTAATGTTATCTTTATCATACTTCATATGATCAATATACTAGTCCAGATATTTGTAACTTTTTTTGCTAGTTTCGGGAGTGAACCTAACACTCTTCTTTCCCTTATCAGTTGGTTTACTCATTTATTACGTATTTGAGAGATTGGAACCTTTAGGATCATATCCCGACGATTCTTTTCTTGTTTTTCTCTTTCAAGAATTTGATGTGTTCGTCCTTCCAGAGGAGTACTTATACTCATTCTTTGTTGTATGTCGGATATATTTTCTGGTAATAGTTCAATATTTACAAAATTATCAGTTGACCGAGCTCTAGTTAATTTAGAGCTAGACCCGGTTTCAGGATTAGATCCTAAGTCATCCTTAGGATGTTTTCCATGAACATAGGTTGATATAGTATTTCCTGAAGCAATAAAATACTCTGTAGGAACTTCAATTTTTGGTTTCAAGGATTTGACAAATAATTGCACCTCGTTATCTAATTTTAAATGTTCAAGTTTCACTAATCTTGGTTGGATAGTTTTACCCTTTCCAACTTCAAATAGACTAACAATTTCTTTGGGTGTAATGGATTTAAAGGTAGGAGTGACATTGAGGGCCATCATATGTTCCCATTATATTCCAATAACCTTTGATCCAGGTAGCAACTCAATTCCTTGTAAGTTGATAGATAAAGTTATAGTTTTTTCAATGTTTTGATCATCTAGACTTATGGAGAAGTCTGGGTGGATATTTATACCAAATAACCTATTTACTAGGTTTGATTTGGCACCACCAATGATGCTATTTAAAGGGTTATTTATAATTCTTTCGTCCATGCAGACCAGAAGAATAGGAGTGTCAATTCCTGATCTAAATAATCCCGTAATTTTTAGTTGAATTAATCATATATGAAGATATTTCATCTTAGGATATTTCCTTCGTAATCATTCCATTTTGACCTTATCAAGAAGCTGTATTAAAGAAAAATCTTCATCACCTTTTAATTCTATATTTCCTTGCATTCTTTCGAATATATATGTATATTTATTTAAAAACCTAGATTGGAGAGAGACAGGCTTATAAACCTCTCTTTTGTCGGAATGAGGAATTAGTTCCTTTAGGTTTTCTAAATCTTCATCCGATATTTCTAAATGTTCTCCCTCGCTATTGGGGAAACTTGAGTTAGAAGTTTCTTCTAATAAAAATTTATTCATATAGATTCTGAATTCATAGTAACTTTCTCTTGATCCTTCACGGAGATTAGTTACTATGGGTTCTGTTGATGTTTCAGGTGATTCTTCCCTAATCATTGGAAGATCTTCATATTTATGTATTACTAATAATCCAATCGGATCTCCATGTTCAAACATGTAATCTCTATCTTCATAAGAAGTATTTTTCATTATTATAGAAACATTGGCTTTAGAGACAGGCTCAATAAAACCATAGGTAATAAAGATATTCTTACTAGCATATAGAGGAATATTATGGATAATTCCATAATACCCCATGGGTATAAAGATTCTAATATCAAGGAAAATTTCCATAGTATGATATCTTCTAAGTCTTACATTCTTATTAACATATAAGGTATATCCAGCAGATATTTCTCCTTTTTTTTGGAAGAATAGCTTGGACATCTAATAAAGTGACCCTATTTGATTTTGGGTTTTATTTTTAGTAATCATATTAATTTTAAGATGATCCAGACTGTACTCAAGATCATTAGAATCTGAACTATCCGAATAGTCAGTTTCGACTTCATATATAGATGAGGCAGAAGTATCACTACTAATTTCATCAATAGTCCCAATATGAATACCATATTCATCAAGATCTCTTATCGTAACTGCTTGAATGCTGGTTGGACATTCATTAGCAAAATGTCCTTCCTTGTTGCATTTGAAGCATTTACAACATTTTCTAAACTTTTTCCTTTTTATGAATTTCTTCTTTTTCTCTGTATCTTTACCAGTTCTATCTTTATCAGATTTATACTTTCGCCTGAAATTGGGCTTCCACTTTCTTCTCGTGATTTTATATTTAGTTTTTCCTTTCTTCTGGAAAGCCTTATCTTTATATTTCTTTCTCATCATCCTACTATACTCAGGAGGACAACCAAACTGGGTGTTGATATCATCATCATATTTCGGACAACAATTATATCCCAACTTGGAATTCTTTATTGTTTTATTCATCTGTTTTTGTGCTTTGGCCTGTTCACAAATCCTTTCCATAGCTTCCATACAAGCTCGTTTTAACAAGCCTGTTGAGTGAGTATTATTACGAATTTTATCATACCTTTTTTGTATAATATTATTCCATGGATAAGGTATTTTGGTAAATAATCCTTTTAACCAAAATTCTTTTTGGTTAACCACTTTTAGATGAAATAAAAGACCAATGAATTTAGCAGTGAATTCTTCTAGCATACAAATATTGTATAGTTTCATTTCATGAAGTAATTTTTCATAATCAATTTCACTATGGATTTTGTCTTCCGTGAAATCAGTTACCAAGAGAGCAATAAGCTCTCCAAGTGCTTTTTATGGATCTTCAATGGCACAAATTTTTTCAGTCATAACTTTATTTTCAACTTCCAGGCTTCTTAGCCATGCAAGAGCATCTCCCTTCCAATAACTAGTAGCCATATTGAGAAATTTACTAGTATTTAAAGGTTGATGGGTGAAATAGATAGGTCCACACATCTGTTGTCCCTAATTATCAACATATCTTTTAATCTCTCTATGAGAAATATTGTCAATGTTAAGGATGAGTCCATCACTATTGTTACTTTGCTTATTTTTATAGTAACCCTTTTGGGTTCTATAATTAACCCAATCATCTCTTGTAAAAGGATTATAATTGGATAACGAAGACATATTAGGAGTAATATTTGGTTCAGTACTTGACTCTTTGTGAGCAAGGCTGATCTCAGGATTTGTTTGAGGATTTTCTGCCTCAGCTGGAGGCATAGGTTCTTCTCTTCCGGTGAAAGTAGGTTGGAAACCAGGAGGTCCTGGTAACATTAACTGTGTTTGATTACTACTTTTGCCTTCTTCATTATTTAATATATTAAGACTATCTTCATCATCTGAATATTCACTATATTTCTATTTATAAAAATCAATAGCCGAAGAATGCTCTTCATAGAAAGCATAGATTTGACTACTGTTTATTTCTCCTAAGAGCTCCTGTCTTTGGAGTTTAAGAAATATTTCGTAGAAATCCCTTTGGATTTTCTGGGTGTCAACCTTATTTTTTTCTTCAGATGTATATTTTATCATCCTGATATTCCAATAGAGACTTGGCTCAGGATTTATCGTGCTTTGAGCACCAAAATTATTTATCTTGTCATTTGGATTATTCATCCGATCTGCGTTATTCACGCCTGCGTTATTCACGCAATTTTTGATGTTATTCACATCAGATTTGATATTATTCATATCATTGTAGATGTTATTCATATCTTTTTGAATTTGTTGAAGAATATCCACCATATAATTAAAGATACCATTATCAGCATTATCTTTTGTAGGAAGATGAATAATGTGATCATGTAATTTTTCTAATTTATAATGACACTGGTGGGTGTCAGCATATACATAAATATTTCCCGTAATAGGGTTGTTATCGCTCATCACAAATGATGATCGTTCTTGAATATGTAAACGAACACTTAAGGAAATATTATTGTCATAACTGAGTTTGGTTAATGTTTGACCCAAAATTCTGCGGCTAGACATAGCTTCCCCATATCATCAAGACAACATAGTCGATGATCTCTCGTGGATTTATGAGGGGGTTAAGCTTCGAGCATGACCACAAGCCTAAGCTATCGATTCACAGAATTCGAGCACAACAATGATTTGTTTCCTACTTCATTGCGTAATAACCAAACACCAATTAGTTCTAGAATATTTAATTAGGTGTCGTTACATACTCAAGAACTAATATTTATGCTTTCATTACCATTAGTTCTTGAGCATGTAATGAACTAATATTTATGCTTTCATTACCATTAGTTCTTGAGGGGGTTAAGATATCACTAATGGTAATGAAAGCATAAACATTAGTTCATTACATACTCAAGAACTAATGGTAATGAAAGCATAAATATTAGTTCTTGAGTATGTAACGACACCTAATTAAATATTCTAGAACTAATTGGTGTTTGGTTATTACGCAATGAAGTAGAAAACGAATCATTGCTGTGCTTGAATTCTGTGAAGCGATAGCTTAGGCTTGTGGTCATGCTCGAAGCTTAACCCCCTCATAAATCCACGAGAGATCATCGACTATGTTGTCTTGATGATATGGGGAAGCTATGCCTAGCCGCAGAATTTTGGGTCAAACATTAACCAAACCCAGTTATGACAAGAATATTTTC
Source organism: Iris macrosiphon (assembly GCA_036927795.1). Lineage (NCBI taxonomy): Eukaryota > Viridiplantae > Streptophyta > Magnoliopsida > Asparagales > Iridaceae > Iris > Iris macrosiphon. The sequence goes on along the minus strand of JAYESA010000016.1, from coordinate 24,312,599 downwards.
TTAAGTGTTCGTTTACATATTCAAGAATGATCATCATTTATGATGAGCGATAACAACCCTATTACGGGAAATGCTTATGTATATGCTGACACCCACCAGTGTCATTATAAATTAAAAAAATCACATGATCACATTATTCATCTTCCCACTAAAGATAATGCTGATAATGATATCTTTAATTATATGGTGGATATTCTTCAAAAAATTCAAAAAGATGTGAATAACATCTATAATGATATTAATAATATCAAATCTGATGTGAATAAAATCAAATATTGCGTGAATAACGCAGGCGTGAATAACGCAGATCGGATGAATAATCCAAATGACAAGATGAATAATCTTGGTGCTCAAAGCACGATAAACCCTGAGCCAAGTCTCTATTGGAATATCAGGATGATAAAATATACATCTGAAGAAAAAAAATAAGGTTGACACCCAGAAAATCCAAAGGGATTTCTACGAAACATTTCTTAAACTCCAAAGATAGGAGCTCTTAGGAGAAATAAATAGTAGTCAAATCTATGCTTTCTATGAAGAGCATTCTTCGCCTATTGATTTTTATAAATAAAAATATAGTGAATATTCAGATGATGAAGATAGTCTTAATATATTAAATAATGAAGAAGGCGAAAGTAGTAATCAAACATAATTTCTAAATACATAGCAATCCTAATTCGTCGAAGATTTTCTTCAGGAATATTGATTAAAAATTGAGAAACAGATTTATTATCTGTTTGAATAAAAAAGTTTCTATAAATAAGGTAAATCTTTAAACTTTTAATAGCAAGTTTGACAGCTAATAGTTCTTTATCATAAGTAGCATATTTAAGCTGAGTTTTGGAGAATTTTCCCGAAGTATAGGCAACAATTTCTTTATTCCTAGTAATGAGAACTCCTGCCCAGAAGTTATCAGAAGCATCTGTTTGTAAAATATTTTTTTTACTTTCTAATGGGAAATAAAGAATTTTTTGGTCTTTGATCATGTCTTTGATAATAGCAATCTTCCACTGTTCCTCAGGAAGAAGGAAAATAGAGATTTTACTAGTATCCCATTTACGAGGCTGTCTTGGTTATTCCCCATATGATTCTGTGGGTTATTCACCCTTGGATGGTTATTCACCACTTTTTGTGGGTTATTCACCCCATATTGGTTATTCACCAAAAGCTTTGGGTTATTCACCCTAGGAACAGCTGTAGCAGGGGCTACAGAGGATGCTGGTTTCTGGCTATTCGCCCCAGCAGCAATGGAGCTTGAACTGGCAACTCCCTTGTTCTTCTTGGAGTTGACGGTTTTAAATTCTCCTTCCCGCTTCATTTTTTCGAGAAGTTTTCTAAAATGAGCTAATTCATCGTCGTCCATCGATCATAACCTGGTAAGAGTATCAGCAAGATAATTAGTATAATAATTAAGAAGACCCAAAAAACTTTGTAATTCTTTTAGGGTCTTAAAAGTGTCAGGAAAGTCTCTGATTTTGGTATATATGTGTTGCTGAAGCTCAATTTGTCCATTTTTAATAAATTTGCCAAGGAAATCAATCTCTGTTTTAAAGAGTTTAATTTTCTTGGGACTAAGGGCAATACCATGATGCAGTAATAATTGAACAACATAAAGGAGATGTTGCTTATGGTCTTCTTCTGTTTTGGAAAAGACTAAAATATCGTCAATGTTGACTACAACATAATCTAGATGTCCAAATATGGAATTCATCCACTTTTGAAATATTTGTGAATTAAATATTCAAGTTACAAATATCCAGTAATGAAAGCATAAATATTAGTTCTTGAGTATTTAACGACACCTAATTAAATATTCTAGAACTAATTGTGTTTGGTTATTATGCAATGAAGTAGGAAATGAATCATTGCTGTGCTCGAATTTTGTGAAGCGATAGCTTAGGCTTGTGGTCATTCTCGAATATTAACCCCCTCATAAATCCACGAGAGATCATCGACTATGTTGTCTTGATGATATGGGGAAGCTATGCCTAGCCGCAGAATTTTGTGTCAAACATTAACCAAACCCAGTTATTGTTTGATAATAAATGAAAGATGTAAAACGAGATTTATACAAAACTCGTTCTTTGGTTTACAAACAAGAAGTACAATTAATCCTATACGAGAATGTCAAGTACAATTTTTTAATCTGGGTAAATATTGCTATAGGAGTCTGATCTGCAGTCGATCACTTTGTCGCTTGGACCACATGATGATGAAGAAGTGCCGTAGAAGACAGAAAAAAGCTTCAAAGGTTGCAAAGGGGAATGGATGCTCGATGCTAAAGTCGTCGATCCCTACTCTTTGTCTGATCTCTGGATTCTTCTCTCTCAAAGACTCTTCGACTCTTAGTTCTTCGACCTCTTCTTTTGACCTTGGAATCTTCGCCCTCGGCTCTCACCTTGAGTTTTTTTTTACCTTGGACCTCTGTCGATAGGGGTCTCTATTTATAGGGTTTTAGTGACAGTGACTATCCAGTCGGCGTAGAAGCCGGGTAGTGAAAAGTATAGCACCTTTTACGCGACGGTTACAATAACCGTTACCCACGTATAAATGATCTTCTGAATAAGTGTGTAACGCGTGTCCCATTAAGAGATAATGCGTACAACTGCTGCGAAGATCACGGCATAAAAGCCACGTAGGTAGTTATCCCTCGCATAGAAAAGGTTGGCGTAGAAGCCAATAACTGTCACCATGGCATAGAAGCCAAAGGATTATCAAACTGGCGTAGAGGCCAGGTAGGCGTAGAAGCCGAGCAGGCATAGAAGCCGAGTAGGCATAGAAGCCGAGTGGGCGTAGAAGCCGAGTAGGCGTAGAAGCCGAGTAGGCATAGAAGCCTGTTGCTGCATAGACATGTTAGCTAGCATAGAAGATAGCTGATCCTCTTTCCTTGACTGAGGCTTGAGCGAATTCTGGACCGAATAGCTTTAATACGCACCAATGCAAATATAGCCGGAGTTGGCGTATTTCAAGGAGATAGCGCACAGCGTGATCTCATAGCTAAGAATAGCCAGATGGCGTAATGTGCAAAAGTGATGATGTGGACGTTTTAGCCAAAATTATGGCTTTTAGAGATATAATCAAATCTCTTGCATTAAATGCAGAGATCTGCCACCATCCTGCGTATTAAATGCAGAGGCATGTCTTGAAGATCTGCCACCATTCTGCACATTAAATGCAGAGACGTGCCTCAAAGATCTGCCACCATTCTGCACATTAAATGCAGAGATGTGCCTCGAAGATCTGCCATCATTCTGCGCATTAAATGCAGAGACGTGCCTCGAGCCCTGTACGAAGAGCAGCTTTTGACGTAGCAGCCTGTTTGTCTTCTATGGAGCGTAAACAACTCATATCTGCCTGTGTAAAACTAGGCAGTGTATTCCTTTGTATGCGTAAAAGCGGTTTACGCCAAGGAAATGTCACTAAACGACAGTCTGGGTCGCTGTGCCGCGCCATCATTATAGCCGTTGCCTGGATAGTCGTGCAGTACTCTTTGTCAGGAGTCAGACGTCAGGTTCACTGCATGATTTGACTGGTTCATTTTGGGGAATACGAAGCATCCCTCGTACACTTCAATGTTGTATTAAAAGCGGATGAGTTTTACGCCATAAAGGCGATGTAGCACCCTTTTTACGCTGAAGCAGCCTGGATATACTGCATTACGCGGATAGTCTTTGAGCTTATATTTTACGCTGTACTTAGCAAAAAAGCTCGGTTGTACGCCAATGTCTCCGAAGTCATATTTTGCGCTGCCCAGCACTAAAATGCTGAGCATAGCTATTCAGCGTATTTTTTATGCTTCTACAAGACCCCCTTCAAAGTTTTCAAATTTCTCGTAATTTGAAACACTTTGAATGAAGCATAAAACGGTCAAGTCTGACTCGTTCTTTAAGGCTGATTTTATGGCGGATTATTGGAGATTTGTTGGGATTCGGTGTGTTCTCTTTCGTCTATATAAAGGCTGAGGAGTTAACCTGTTCTTTCCACATTTCCTTCACCACACAGAGATGATCGCCGGAGTTTGTCGGGTCGACTTGAGAAAGAAGAAGACCATGTTCTTCTAGCATGTAAGAAGCCAAAAAAGAAGGCGTCTTCGAGCAAATATCCTCTGCAACGATGGATCATGGAAGGATATCATAGCTTCCTTTGCTCGGGATAATCAGCAACTTCATATGGCGGTTCATCCAGGAGAGAGGAAGGGTCGCATTCGACCACACAGCTTGCAAGCTGTATTTTCTCTTGTCGTTCGTGGACGAGAGCAGACAAACTAGCTCTGTCCTTGAGTATTGAGTTGGGTCAAACATCTCAACTCAATCTGTCATGGCGTATGGAGGATGGGCTTTGAATAATTTAGGCAGGCCCAGTTTTGTATCCTCCTGCCATTAATCATTTTCTTGTTAATCGGTCGCGAAAACTGACTAACTACTGAAGAAGATGGAAGAAGATCTCCACCAATACGAGAACCTGGCAGAACAGATTCTGGGGGTGGCCTTCCGATGAAGATGAGGAAATCCTTTATAGATGGGATTTCTCTCATATGTAATCATGAAGATGAAGAAAAACCCTTTGTAGACTGGATTTCCCTCATATGTAATCATGATTTAATAAAATTGTCTTCTTCTGTGCATATGATTATCTTGCCATATATTTTGCTGTGATGAAGTCTGAATATGTGTAGCTTCGACACGTCTGGTAACTTTACGCTGACTCTGATAGAAAGAGTACTAGGTCCCGTCCTGTCTTTTATGCATAACTAAAGATGCGCGGAAAGCACTTAGCATTTAAGTCGAGTATTCGAACTGTCCTGCTGTTAGGAATGGGGAGCTGTGTAGAATTCTGAACCGTCACTTCTGATAAGAAGAATTTTTGTCCAGACCATCATCTTCAAGAATGATTTCCCGAAAATCCCTTGAAATAGGGCGAGAAACGGCTGTCAAACTGAGTCGTCATCTTGAACTATAGATGAAATATTCAGACTGGATCCTGGATGAACTTCCAATCGACCCAAGAAGAAGAGTAATTTTTAAAGCTGAACTCCGTATGCTTTGGGTACTTGGGATATTTTGAGGCCAAAAAGGAGTATCCTCTACGTGAATCCTTGTAATTGACCGCCTTGGGATTTGTGCATATATATATACGCATACTCTGGCCTACGTATTTTTTTAGATATGCGGAGAGTCATAGATCTGTAAATATGGATGAGCGTAAAATCATAAGTTCGTAGCCTCTCGAGCGTAAAAGCTGCTGAGCATAAAAGCATCCGGGCGTAGAAACTGTAGACTTGTAGCCTCTGAAAAGGAAATCTTTCGAGCGTGAAGTTGTGGATCTGTTGCCTCTGAGCGTAAAAGCCGCCGAGCGTGAAATCATAGATTTGTAGCTCCTGAGCGTGAAGTCGTAGGTTTATAGCCTCTCGAGCGTAGAAGCTACCGAGCATTAAAGCATCCGGGCGTAAAACCATAGACTTATAGCATCTGAACGTAAAATCGTAGATTTGTAGCTGCCGAGCGTAGAAATCTCCTTAGCGTAAAACCACGAATCTGCTTTGCACGAAAACTTTTCGAATTCGCTGACTGTCCGCCTTCCCTGAGTAATAGGCTGACGTAGTCCCCAATCATAACTGAATATTAATTATCGAATTTGGTTAGGGATTCGAGGAGTCCATCCAAACTCTATATATACCCCAAGGCTTTCAGAAAAAAAACTTTCCATCTGTCTTTTTGCAAAAGAAAGCCTTCGACTCTTCGAGTTCTCTCATTCGTTTCTTCTCCGAGCATTCTGAGTTTTCAGCAATGGCCCCGAAACCAATCTCCTCCTCTAAGGGAAAGAAGGCTGACTCTTCTTCTCGCTCCTCTGCCCAAGCAAGAGCGACTTCCGTAAGGCAAGGCGATCTTCATTCTGAACGAAGTATCCCACCGACGAGCTGTACACCTGGCGTTAAAGGTAAAGCTTTTGGGGCGACAAGAACGACGAAAATTCTTCGTACACGTTATACGTGAACGCGCTAGGTTATTTCCTGTGCTGATAGCCTCTTCGAGGAAGATGATGCACAGAGATGTTTTATCTTTTATGCCCACATTTCTAATGTGTCAGCGTAAAAACTCCATATTTTCGCAGTCGGGCGTAAAAGCTTTGACTGTCGAAACTTGGCGTATACTATAGATTTGAGTTTTACGCTTTTGGATGAAAATTCTGGCATAATAACTCAAACTTTGGCAGTCTGGCGTAAAATACAGACTGTCAGGTTTTTTGTGTATACTGCCAGTCTTGAATTTTACGCCTTGGAATAAGATTCCAGCGTAAAAGATCAAGTTTTTACAGTCTTGGCTTAAAGCACAGACTGTTGACTTTTGGCATATGCTGTAAGATTGTGAGTTCTAGTATAGAAACTGACGTGTTTTTTTTGCACTTTGTAGTTAACTTGCATATGTCTCCGCTGGCCGAGGTGATGGGTTCTGCTGCCGGGATGCTGCATTTCAACTACCTGGAGGATTTGTCCCACGTGACATTTCCTATCTCCGGACCCCAGTATCCCGAAGGAAGGGGAATCCTGATATCGTCTCAAGGCGAGCGAATGCTGTTGAACATGATCAACGGAGAGCCCCTGACATCCATAGACGGGGTCCAATATATAAAGCCGGCTTTTCTCTTCGGGGACATGATTGACAAACAGTCCCAGACGAAGCCCAAGAAAGAACTCTGGGTTTTCCCTGCCGGGGGCTTGGTCATGTATCTGCCCAAGATGCTGAAAGACTACCCTATCTCGGCATTCTTCCATGCCACACATCCCAGGAGGATGTCGTGGACGCTGACTCCCAATCTTCACGGCCGACCGGGGAAGATATTTTACCAGAAAGGATCTGACCAAGGGTCATTTGTCAGCCGCCCTTCCAGCTCTGTGATGCCGTTCAGGGGATTGTATCCGGGCAGTGTCCCGAGTGAAGACAGTTTACTGCTCCAACCGGTCCAATTATCGACTTTCTGCAATGATTTCATGGGGCATGGAGGATTATACCCCCAGGTTAATCCTCGGACCAATGGGTGGATCACCCCTACAAATCTTCGATGGGCTCGTTTAGCTGACTGGGCCCTGAAGCATTATCAGACCGAGCTGGAGAGCATTGGTCTGTACGAAGCTGTGAGTGCTACCAGTGTTGGATTACCTCTCAACCCCAGCCTGTTTCTGGCTTTGATGGAGCGATATATCTCGCTCACCGGGACTTTCGCCACTCCGCTGGGGGAGTTGGGATTGGCCCTCCACGAGATGGCAGAGATTTCGAGACTGCCAATGGGGGATACTCCTTATAAAGAGTATGTTCCCACAAACCGGGATCTGGAGGATTCGACCCTCGGGTAGTGGCTGTATACCAGGAGTTGATGTGCCACTACCTTGCTTGTACCACCTTTTATAATGAGCCCTCTAATTTGGCTCATACCAATAAATGGGCGTCCTACCTCTTCTTTCACCGGGCCAGGGCTGCTAAGCCAGAGAAAGTCTTGGATAGCAAGGATCAGCCTCTGAGCTTTCTGAGCGTGCTTAGTGCTCAGGTAGTCGATGATCTTATGAAAGACGCAGGGGCTCCGGACCAGATTCTCGACGAAGGGATAGGGAAATATCCTGCAGGCACTAAGGCCTACAGTTATTTGAGGCATTACCGCAGGCCTCTGTCCATGGAAGCTCAACTGGCTGGCTTCCTCTCAGTATGGCTGCGCCGACTAGTGGTACCCGGTATTGCATCTGCGGACCGCATTCACCGGAACACCTTATGGCCTACAGTGCATCTGGTGTTCGGGGCAAGACTGGGTTTGCTCCCTGCCATGGTGTGCCGCATACAAGCTCGCTTGAGGGCTATTACTAATGGGCTGCTTGCCGACGAAACTCGGCGTGATAGCTTTCCTAGGGTAGAATTATCGTACCTGTATTTGATGGGATGGTTAATTCTCCATAACCCCAGGGTGATGTCTCCCGAATCTGGCAGTAGTTCAGGGAGTAGTTTCTTGCTGAATTACAAGAATTCCTCCTAGAACGTGACTACAGTTTTAGACTGTCGGCGGGCACTGAATTTCAGTCACAGCTGAAAGCTCTTCTGCACTGTCCCCTCTGTACATCTCAACCAACAGGGGCGCAGACTTCAGGATTTAGGCGACGAAAAGATTGTTCTTTCTTCTGAAGCTTTTAATTGGTTGGTCTGTATTAGACCTTCCCATTTACTGTACAGAAGTGAAGACCAATGCTTATTGGAACCCTACCTGCCTAGTCGATTTGCCAGGCAGTTTGGGTATGACCAATTGCATGTGGGCAATGCCATTACCAGCTTCAAGTCCAGGGGTGGACTCATTGATGGAGCGAGAGGATGGCGATACTTCATCATGGATTGCACTGAAGCAATTTTTACTGTGCCCGTCATTTCACTCTCCACGGAGCTGTGCATCCTCCACTTGTATGCCCAGTTTTATGTGGCAACCAACACCTTCCATCACGTTTTTGATATGCGTGGAAGTTTTAGGATGCCCTCCTCCAAGTCCGCAGGAAGAGACGAAATCCCCTCGGTCTTCTCTAACGAGGGTGAAGATTCCGTCAATCCAGATGAGCCTCTGTTGGCGGTACCGAGGGGTGAAATACCTCCGCCTGCAGGGCCTCTGGTCATCTCTGGTAAGCGAAGGGCTCATGTTCTGAAGGAGACTTCCCCTCGCAAGAAGAAGAAGACGGTTAGTCGTCCTGTTAGGACTTCCCACCCTGAGGTTCCTAGAAGTGAACATGATGTTTCCCCTATTGGGGATGATTCTTCGATTAGAGGTTCCTCGCCTTTTGGAGAGGGAACCTCCACAGTTCCGGCTGGCGGTGCCGGAGAATCCCTGCTTGAGGCTGCTGTCGCTGCTACCACTTCAGGTAGTGGTACGAGATCGCCTACGAGGCCGAGCCAAATAAGGATATCTTTATCCAGACCAGCAACGGAAGAAACCCCTGCCGTGTCTGTAAGTATACCCAGCAAGATTCCACCTGATGAACCTCGATTGGATCTGGGTGAAGATTCGGAAGAATACCTGCCGATGTCAGTTAGCGTGCCCCCTTCTCCAGGTATGACAGCTTGCTTAGCATCATTAAGAAATGATTTAGCTGTACTGGCCGCAGACGCGACATATATACCATCGACCATGGGTAAATGTCGTCTTTATGCCTCTTTTTAGAAAAATTAACATCATTTTGATATTAACTCTCTTTTGTCTTCTTTTTAGGGGAAGACATCTACGGGGAGGGCAGTGTTGACGCGCCTTTTGGCTCTATTTCAGCTCCTGGCGATGACATGGAGGTGCCCGACTTCGAAGAGAAAATATTTTCGGGTGCCGGCTCGCCCGAAATGGTTCCGATATCTCAAGAGGAGGATGAGCCTATCATTACGATAATGCCTCCTTTGAGTACACCGGTCACTTCATCCGTTGTTGGCGCATCTTCTTTTGTCACACCATCTGTTGAGGCGACGGCTGTGGCAACATCGTCTGCGGTCATTCCTGGAGGGAGGTTCGCCAATATTGCAGCCACTCCCAGCGTCCATTCGGATCTAACCCTGCTGACTGAGCAGTATACTAGTATCTTCTATACCACATTGAAAATGTTAATATCAATTGTGTTGGAGAAGAATCTAAGCTTCGAGGCTCTGAGGAGGTCCTCTCAGTTTACGATAGTGCCGATCAGAGAATTCAACGACACTGGGATAGCTGACACACTGGAGCAGATAGTTAATGGTTTGGAGCAACCCATTAACGAATATTTACAGCTATCTCGAGGCAACATTGACGGTCTCGTTCAAGCTAGGTATGACTCCCTGACTGCAGAGCTTGCTGGGCAAATGGAAGCTCTGGACAAATCCGTCCATGAACAGCAGCAGGAGATGGATCATGAGCGTACCGAATTGGAGTATGTCATTCCTCAGCTGACTCAGTACGAAGTCGAATATGAGGAGGAGACGGTGAGGGCCCGCAGATTGAGAGATGAGCTTGCTCAATCAGAGGCAAAGGCTCTCACTTTGTCGGTAACTCGAGATGTACTGAAGGATCAAATGGAGATTGCTCAGCAGAACCTGGCATATGTGGGTGTCATCCACTCAGGTTTTGTACGTGCTCGGTCCGAGCTATCTGCTTTGAACAATGACGTGACTAGGTTGGAACGGGCTCGCGCCGACGTCTTGAACTCCAGTGATGAGAGAATGGTGGGTCTGGCGCAGCAGATTCGCGACCTAACCGCTCCCCCCAAATGATGTACTTTTTTTGCTTTTCAATATAATTTTGCTCTTTCTGGGAATAGTAAGGAGGCTTTTATCTGACTTTGTGGACCCATCATTTTGGAATATAAATGACAGGTTTGGGTGAAAGTGATATCAGAGGTAATATGGACGTGATATACTCTCGGTAAGCTTCAGCTGGACATATCTATTCAGAGGTTATATGGACATGATAGAATATGCTCCCACTAAAATTTGTACACAAAACACTATCAGAGGTAATATGGACGTGATAGGTCTTGAAGTTCCAAATTAGTTAAACATATCTATTCAGAGGTTATATGGACATGATAGAATACGATCCAACTAGTTTTGTTTTGGAAGTAGTATTGTCAGAATGAGATCTTCACCATACTCCATTTGAGCAAAGGAGGTTAAGCATAGTACCTCTTTAGGAATTTGCCGTTGATAGGAGCCATTAACAAGTCTCCATTAGGCTTGGCTAACCTGTAAGCGCCGTTTGAGAACGTCGTCTCGATCAAATAAGGGCCTTCCCATTTGGGCTGGAATTTACCCTTACTCTTGTGAGTAATGATCATTGGCTTTCTCACAGCTAAAACTAGCTCGCCAACTTTGAACACTCTTTTCTTTACTTTTTGATTAAAAGATCTGGAAATGCGTGCCTGGTAGAACGCGATGCGCTGTTTAGCTTGGAGGCATTTCTCGTCTAATCCTTCTAGCTCTTGAAGCCTTAATAGGTCATTCTTTTCTTGAGTCAACTCATTAGCCACTGCTATCCTGAGTGACAAAATTTGGACCTCGATGGGAAGAACTGCTTCACTCCCGTAAACCAATAAGAATGGGGTACAACCTGTCGGTGCTCGTACCATTGTACGGTATGCCCAGAGACATTCTCCCAGCTTCTCATTCCAATCTCTCTTGTTCGAAGCCAATCTCTCTTGTTCGAAGAGACAAACTTCTTCAAGAGTTTGATAATTGTTTTGTTGAAAGCTTCCGCTAAACCATTAGCAGCAGGATTATATGCCGTAGAGGCCACATTTTGTATCCGATTTTTATCGCAAAATTGATAAAACGCTTGGCTGATGAATTGAGGCCCATTGTCATGAATTATCCTTCGGGGTATCCCAAAGCGATAAATAATATGATGCTTGATGAAGCTGATCACATTAGATGTCTTCACCTCAGCAAGAGGGATCGCCTCTGACTATTTGGAGAAATAATCTGTGATGGCCAGTATGAACCGGTAACCTCTGGAAGAAGACGGGTGAATAGGACCAACGATATCCATACCCCATGCTTCGAAAGGCCAGGATGCAACCGTAGGATGTAGATGTTCAGAAGGTTGATGTATAAAGTCTGTATGAACCTGACAGGCTTTGCATTGTCTTGCATACTTTATTGCATCTGTGATCATAGTAGGCCAGTAATAGCCCATCCTCCTGATACGATCCTGTAGCTTAGGACCAGGTTGATGCGCTCCGCATATGCCGTTGTGAGCTTCATGGATAACCCGCTGTGCCTCGTCATCGGAGAGACATCTCAATAGCAGTCCGTCGTAGGTTCGGCGATATAGACATTTTGAAGACGCATCAAAGTAGAAGCGTAATGATCGTCTTTTGACGGATACTGCTTCTTTAGGGTCCTCCGGCAATATTTCGTATGCCACGAAATCTATAAAGGGACTTCCCCAGTCTCTCTTAGGAGGATCGGTGTTCACAACGTAGCTGCGTTCTATGTAAAAGTTGTTTTTCACACAGAATAAATCTCTGTTAAGAAGGATCACCGAATTCTGTCTTCTTATAGGAATAGCTAAATCTGCAGCTAGACTGGCTAGAGCATCAGCTTCCAGATTCTGAGATCGAGGTACATGCTCTAGGAAGAATCCTTTGAATGTCATGGCTATCTCGACCGTTGCTCGGTGATAGGAGATGAGGTCTGGATTCCGGACTTCATATATTCCTCTGACTTGATTGACGATCAGCAGAGAATCACCGAAAGCTTCCAGAGATTCGACGCCCAATTTTTTAGCGACTTGGAGCCCGATTAGTAGAGCGTTATACTCTGCCACATTATTGGAACAAGGCTCGCTAAGAGAATATGCTCGATAGATGATGAGTTTATCAGGAGTAACCAGGACAATTCTTACTCATGAAACCACATTTCCCCTGGGACCAGTCCTGGAGGCACCATCGAAGAATAGTTGCCATGCATCACTTTTCATTGCGGAATTACATTCTGTAACTTCGTCGGGAATGTCCTCGTATAGTTTGGAGGCCTCCGGGATCGGATGAGCAGCTAGGAAATTAGCCAACCCGTTCTTTGGTTTATAAACAAGAAGTACAATTAATCCTATACGAAGATGTTAAGTACAATTTTTTAATCTGGATAAATATTGCTATAGGAGTCTGATCTGCAGTCGATCACTTTGTCCCTTGGACCGCACGATGATAAAGAAGTGCCGTAGAAGACAGAAAAAGCTTCGAAGGTTGCAAACGGGAGTGGATGCTCGATGCCAAAGTCGTCGATCCCTACTCTTTGTCTGAGCTCTGGATTCTTTTCTCTCAAAGACTCTTCGACTCTTACTTCTTCGACCTCTTCTTTTGACCTTGGAATCTTCGCCCTCGGTTCTCTGTCACTACCATATTTTAGGAAAAAGGGTATTTTAGTAATTTTCTATTTAAATAAATATTGTGCATGGTAAATAATTTTTGTTGTATTATTTAATTATTGTTGAATGTTATTTAATTATTTTGGACTTATTTTAGTGGACCCAACTAGTGTAGTTTGGACCCATGGACCAACATGAATTAAATAGTTAGATTTGGCCCATTTAGAAAGCCCATAGTTAAGGAGATGGATTAAATTAATTAAGTGATTAGACTAGAAGCTTCCTTCCTTAATTATTTCTTCATGAGAGGCCCCGAGGGGTACATTGGACATTTTACAATTGCTTGGGAGAGGGGCAAGGCCGGCCTATTAAAAGAGGGGGGAAATTTCTCTCTTCTCTTATTCTCATTCCAAATCTAGATCTAGAATCTTCCACTCCCAAATTCCCTCCATTCCCATTCCAATTCACTACCAAATTCATTCCAAATTCTTCCTAATTCACCATTAGAGTAGGAGGAAGCAAGGATCTAGAAGAAGGAAGCAAGAATCTACAAAGAGGAGCAAGGATCTACAATTTAGAAGCAAGTTTTTCTCAATTGGAGGTTTTATTGGGAATCCATCTCCCAATAGGTATAATTCAGATTTTTCTATTTAAATAGCTTCTAAATCTGAGATTTAATCATGTAAAATTAACCTATATGTATGTACTACCCATAGGACTTTGTTTTGTGTTCATAGGAGACCCATGGAGAAAGTTATGGTGTTTTTTGTGTTAATTTTGTTGGAATTCCGAATTTACATTTTGTTGTGTGTATCAATTGATCCTATAGATCAATTAGACATGAGCTTATGTGTTTGGGGCTAGTGTCGTGTCCATAATTTGGTACATGTAGTTCGTATCCCAACTATTTGGTGATACGTGTCATTTTGGGGGTTTTTCCTCCGACACGGGGCTTTGAACATGTCGTATTTTGACACGGACACATAGATCTACTTTTGACACTTTGATTTATTCATAAATATTATTTGTGATTTATTTGTATCCTTCGGGGTGCAATTGGTTCTGTGTTGGACTCGTGTCACATGCGTATCCTAGATCTAGTGGGATACGGTGTGATACTCTCCAATTGTGTAGATTTTTGAATAGATCTAATTATGTATGGTTTAAATTCTTTAATTATAATTAGTAAATATATATAGATATTATATATTTATTTTGTGTATTTATTATAGTAATTATTGTAGCATAGATCTATATATTTTTGTGTGTGCTAATATGATGTACAAATATAATATGTAGCTTTCTTGCATGTAATTATATATGTACTTATGTTAATAGTATAAATTATACATAAATATTTTATAAAATATATTTATGTGTTTAATTGTGTAATTATATTATTTATAATTATTATGTAATTATTTGTATATTAATGTATATATTTTAGGTGTGCTTCTAGCCATGTAAAATATGAACATTAAATATGTGCATATGTTGTAACTATTGGTATTTAATTATAAGTTTATATGTGCATATATATATAAGTATATAATTATTATTTATATATATGTATTGTGATTATTATTGCATATATATATTTATATATATATATATTTCTGTGTTTTAGTGACAGTGGGTTTGTGACAGTGAAACTGTCGCTAAATAGGCGGGTCAGCAGCAGCCGCTATAGCCCACTGTGCATTAATGACAGTTCTGTCATTAATGCTGCGGGCGGGATCTTAGCAGCAGTGGCGACAGTTTTTGGTGACAGTTGATTAACTGTTACCAATGCAGCAGCAGTGGGTTTTATTACACAGTGGCTTTTGCGACATTTTCTGTGACAGTTGAGACTGTCACTATAAGCTGTTTTAATTAAATTATATTTTTAACTCCCTGTTTTTAGTGACGCTTTAGCAGTTTTAAATTATATTTTATATATTATTATTGTATATATATATGTGTGTATATATATGTGTTTTGTGAGATATAATATTTGTAATAATATATTATTTTATTTGTATAAATATTGGTTGTTTATATATTATATTAGAGTATGTATTATTTGTATTATTAGTATACTTTGTGTGAGTATCTTTTGGGATCTAATTTTGATCCCTAAATTGTTGTATTTTATTTCTATATTATTTTATATAGTTTTCTTGTGAGGTTGACCTTGGTTTGACCATGTTTGACTTTAGTTGACTTTAGAGTTGACCATAGTTGACTTTTGACTTAGAATTTATTTATTGACCTAGGAGTTGACTAGTTTGACTTGTTCTCTTTCCAGGACCTTGTATTAATGTGGTATTCCATATCTAGGTCTTCGAGGTACCGAGTCAGACATCTGTGAGACTGTTCATTGGACTTCAGGCGAGTACATTCTCTGATAGTTTCTCATTTATGATATCCTCTATGTTCGTTGTATCTAGTGTAGATTTACATGTTTCTCTCGACACTATGGTTACACGGATTGGTATATCCGGATCTCGTCATGAGATGTTATTCCTTGGTATATGGTGTATATGGTGCAAGTATTGTTTCATTGGTTATCTTGTACATGTACAGACACCGATTCTCGGGGAGACTAGCTATCTTCTTGGGGAATCTAGTGCCATAGCATACCGTGGTTGGATCTATTATACCAGTTGGGGGTGGGGAGTATTAGTATAGATATGTGATCAAATCCCTATTGAATAAAGTATTGGTAAGCGAATAGTGTTGATCATGCACCGCACGTATGATTAGCCAGGCCGCATTGTATCTTGCCCAAGCCGATCACATGTTAAGCTAGTACTCACACACTTAGTCATTAGTATTATTGTTTCATTGGCATATTGTTCATTATTGTATTTCTTTCCAGTATTTCCTTATTGTCTATATATCTCTTGTATCTATTTTGTGCATCTTGTTTATCCACAGCTATTTACTGTTACATAGTTTTTATCATGGATTAGAACTGATGTTAGAGATGTACTCTGCTCCTTTCCTGACTGGATATATTTTTCCAGCTGACACTGAGGAGTACCCTACCTATTATGGACCCCAGGATATTGTGGGTTTAGATTCGGAGACCCTGGCTCAAGAGGGACTTATCCCAACTAAGACAGTTGACCCTGGAGTGTAGCTTGTAGTATGATAGCATTCTTTTGTACTGGATTTGTCTCCAGCTTATTTTTGTTACTCTTCAGACTCATTGATGTATTATTTTAAACTCATGAGTTGATGACTATTCTATTCTTATCTGATTCGTGTTCATTCTATCTTAGTTCTGTGATTGAGTACACTATCTTTTGGTGGTTCATTATATTAGATAGACTTTCTAGACAGCGTTCTACCGCCGATTCTGCGATGTAGGCTGGGCGTTGTTTCCGACTAGTACCCTTACCCCGGGTGCGGGTCGTGACACGTTTTTGGTGGTGGCCCAAGCAGGTCTAGATCCACAAAGTATGTGATGTCGTGGTAGTGCAATAACTTAGTTGTACTACTGCGAGCCTACAATAGGATATAGGATATAGGCTGAGATACTCAATCACATCTAGGAAAATTCTTTTGATTCAACTATTCTCCTTTGACATTGATACTTGAACCCTTAAACTGTCCTTTCCTTGATGTCTTACATCTTGTGCCATATTGATTCTTTCTTTCGCTTTGTCTCAGGATGCCGCCTAAGACTAGATCACAGCAGGGGAGAGCAGCTTCTGAGAGGTCTGCGACATCCCGAGGGCCTGCACCAGTCACTTCTCCGGTGATTGGAGTGTCAGCTGCTTTCGGAGGTCCACCACCTACTCAGAGGACTGTGCCAGCTGTATCTGAGGGGCTTCCACCTCCACCTCCTGTGCCAGCAGAGGTGTCACAGATGTTTACACTGTTTCGTGAGATGCTCGAGGCACAGAGGGCTCAGTCAGAGGCACATCAGAGGCAGACCGACGTTCTACGGCAGGGCATCGAGAGTGCTCATCAGTTTGCTCGTGCTGTAGTTGAGAGAGGAGTTCCGATCCAGCAGCAGGTTGTTCCTCAAGTTGCTCAGCTTCGGCCAGGCAACATTCAGGACTTCAAGAAACTGGAGCCTAGGGTTTTCAAAGGGACGGAGGGCATCGTCTATGCTGATGATTGGCTCGAGGACATTGAGCGTCTTATGAGGGTGTCCCGTCTTTCTGAAGATAGAAGGTTGAGGCGGTAGGACTTTAACTGTTCGACGTCGCTCGTACTTGGTTCAGGAATGAGCCGGTTCTAGTTGACGCAGGACAATCTTGGGAGGTATTCAAGGACCTTTTCAAGAAGAAGTTTTTCGTCCGGATAGACAGGCTTGACTTGGGGAGACAATTTGAGAGTCTCACTCAGGGGAGCATGTCTGTGGAGGAATACGCTGCGGAGTTCGGTAGGTTAAGCCGATTTGCAGAGTACTTGGTGAGGGAGCCGGAGGTTCGAGCTATTCGTTTTCGAGAGGGTCTAAACTGGGAAGTGAAGATTCTTATTCCGTCTTTTTATGAGACATACTCGGAGATACTTGCGGAGGCACGCAAGGTTGAGCGGGATCTGGGTTTGAAGACCAAGAGAGACCGTGATTCTTTTCTGGGGGCCAACGGCAGTGCAGTATCTGCCAAACGTCCTCATTTCCAGTCCAGACCTTTCCAGCAGCCACAGCAGAACCAGACTCCAGCTAGAGCACCTTTTCACCAGGCACCTCAGCAGCAGAGGCAGTTACAGCAGGCCCCATGCAACTTCTGCAAGAAGCCCGGCCACATCTGGGAAGTTTGCAGGATGAGGCTAGGAGTTTATTTGTATTGTGGTACTGAAGGGCATCAATCGAGGGAGTGTCCTCGTCGTGCAGTTCAAGGAGCAGCTCCAGCTCCGAGGACACAGACGAGACCACCTGCAGCACAGTCGAGGGGACCGCTTCCGACACAGCAGCAGCGTTTTGTCCAGCATCAACAGCAGGGAGGTGCTCGGCAGGGACGAGCGTTTGCTATGACCGTCGAAGAGGAGGAACCCACAGGAGATGTCATCGCAGGTTCTATTCTTCTTGATTCCATTCCAGCTTTAGCTTTGTTTGATAGTGGTGCTTCCCATAGTTTTGTATCTGTTTCTTTTGCTCTGAAGCATGGTTTGGTAGCTGAGTCTTTGCTTAGGACTTGCAAGATCATGACCGGGGGAGGCATTATCCTGGTTAATGATATTTGCAAGGATCGAAGAGTTACTCTGGGAGGCCGGGAGTTGAGTGCGTGTCTACTTGTAATGCCACTTTCAAGCTATGACATTATACTTGGGATGGATTGGTTGAGTAGGCACCGTGCTAGCATAGACTGTAGAGGAGGTAGAGTTTTGTTTGGTCCGCCAGGAGAGCCAGAGTTCGAGTTTACTAAAGGGGCTGCGGAGCAGGAAGAAGGCATTATTTATGGAGCCATGGTAGAAGACAAAGAGTTGCCACATCCGTTGATAGCAGAATTCTTGGATGTGTTTCCTGAGGAATTGCCAGGATTGCCACCAGATCGAGATGTTGAATTTTTTATAGACTTGGTGCCAGGTGCAGAACCAATTTCGCAACATGTCTATAGAGTAAACAACAGCGAGCTGGTCGAGTTGAAGAAGCAGGTGGACGAATTGCAGGATAAGGGGTTTATCAGATCGAGTTCTTCACCATGGGGAGCCCTGGTATTGTTTGTACCGAAGAAGGATGGATCGGTACGCATGTGCATTGATTACAGGGCTTTGAATAATCTCACTATCAAGAATAAGTATCCTTTGCCACGGATTAATGATCTGTTTGATCAGTTGAGTGGTGCGAAGGTATTTTCTAAGATAGATTTGAGATCAGGCTACCATCAGGTGAAGGTGAAGCCGGAGGATATACCGAAGACTGCTTTTAGAACTCGGTATGGTCAGTTCGAGTTTATGGTGATGCCGTTTGGTTTGACTAATGCACCGGCGGTATTTATGAACTTGATGAACAAGGTGTTCCACCAGTACCTTGACAAGTTCATAGTGGTGTTCATCGACGACATACTCATATACTCGAGGACACCGGAGGAGCATGAGGAGCATTTGAGGATTGTGTTGGATGTGCTGAGGAAGGAGAAGCTGTATGGGAAGTTGTCCAAATATGAGTTTTTCTTGGACAAAGTAGAATTCTTGGGGCATGTTGTGACTGGTGATGGTATTTCAGTGGATCCGAAGAAGATTTCAGCAGTGGAATCTTGGAAGACTCCGAGTTCAGTAGCAGAGATCAGGAGTTTCTTGGGATTGGCAGGCTATTACAGGAAGTTTGTGCAAGATTTTTTGAGAATTGCCGAGCCGATGACCAGACTCACGAGGAAGGATGTGGAGTTTGTTTGGACGGAGGATTGCCAAGTTGCTTTTGAGGAGTTGAAGAAGAGGTTGATGTCTGCTCCTATTTTGACGTTGCCATCAGGGTCCGGAGGTTTCACTATTTATAGTGATGCATCGGGGAAGGGTTTAGGTTGTGTTCTTCAGCAGCATGGGAAAGTAATTGCCTATGCATCCAGGCAATTGCATCCTCATGAAAAAAACTATCCTACCCATGATTTGGAGTTGGCAGCTGTCATATTCGCCCTGAAGTTGTGGAAACATTATTTGTACGGAGAGCGTGTGGAGATCTTCACAGACCACAAAAGCTTGAAGTACGTTTTCACGCAGAAGGAGTTGAACATGAGGCAGCGTCGGTGGTTGGAATTGATGAAGGATTTTGATATCTCTTTGCAATATCATCCTGGGAAAGCCAATGTAGTTGCCGATGCTTTGAGCAGGTATCCGGTAGCTATATTCTTGACGCAGGATCGATATCTGTTGGAGGACTTGGAGAGCTTGGGCATTGAGGTGATTATTCCTGGGTGTGCTATGCAGATATGGGGATTGTAGATACACTCAGATTTGATGGACAGGATCAAGGCAGCACAGTATGATGATGTATCTTTGAGGAGTATCAGAGCTCAGGTGAGAGCAGGATTGGAGGATGATTTCACTATTGCAGAGGATGGATCCTTGAGGCATGGAGTTAGATTGTGTGTGCCTATTGGGGAGTTACGCGAGAAGGTGTTGCAGGAAGCGCATCGCGCTCAGTATTCCATACACCAGGTGCTAACAAGATGTATCGGGATATGCGAGAGAGTGTGTGGTGGTATGGCATGAAGAGGGAAGTGGCACAGTTTGTATCCAGATGCTTAGTGTGCCAGCAGGTGAAAGCCGAGAGGCAGAGGCCAGGAGGGTTACTTCAGCCATTACCCATTCCAGAGTGGAAGTGGGAACACATTACTATGGATTTTGTGTCCGGACTTCCACGATCTCCAGGAGGGAAAGACGCAATTTGGGTCATTGTTGATAGGTTGACCAAGTCGGCCCACTTTTTGCCTTTCAAGGTGGGTTTGTCTACGGAGAAGCTGGCAGAGATGTATGTGAGGCAGATCGTTAGGATACACGGAGTTCCCGTCAGCATAGTCTCAGATCGAGATAGTCGTTTCACTTCTCATTTCTGGAGGAGTTTGCAGGAGAGTTTGGGCACTCAGCTCAAGTTCAGTACTGCATATCATCCCCAGACAGATGGGCAGTCAGAGAGGACTATCCAGACTCTCAATGATATGTTACGCACTTGTGTACTAGATTTCGGGGGTTCTTGGGAGGACCATCTCCATTTGGTAGAGTTTGTTTACAACAACAGTTACCAGGCCAGTATAGAGATGTCACCTTTTGAAGCTCTATATGGTCGGAGGTGTCGTACTCCTTTGTCTTGGGACGATGTTGGAGAGAAAATTTTGCTTGGGCCAGAGATGGTTGTGGATGCAGCGGAGAAGGTTCATTTGATCAGAGACAGACTTCGAGTGGCGCAGGACAGACATCGGCATTGGGCCGATAGCCATCGGAGACCTTTGGAGTTTGAGGTATAGTTTAGATTTTGTTTGTGCTTGTTCTTGTTTGTTATAGATTAAGTTCTTAAGATGGTGTTTTGTTCTAGGTGGGTGGTTTGGTGTTTCTGAGGATTTCTCCGACACGAGGCACGATTCGCTTCGGTGGAGACGGAAAGCTTAGTCCGCGATTCATCGGACCTGTCACTATTCTAGAGAGGGTCGGTGCAGTTGTTTATAGACTAGACTTGCCACCTGCATTGGAGGGAGTGCACAATGTGTTTCATGTGTCGCAGTTGAGACGATACATGGCAGATCCTAGTCATGTATTGGATCACTCGGAGATAGAGGTGGGCCCTACTCTTAGCTATCCAGAGCAGCCAGTTAAGATTCTGGATCGGAGAGAGAAGGTGCTGAGGAACCAGACTATTCCTTTGGTGTGCGTCGCATGGAGGCATCACCCTCCGGGGGAGTCTACCTGGGAGAGAGAGGATGACATGCGAGAGCGTTATCCATATTTGTTTGTACCTTGAGGTATGTTATTTCTAGTTATGTTCTGTTCATTGTTATGTTCTGTTCATTAGTTAGTTGTGATTCTTTAGTTCTGTTCTGTGTTTTTCTGGGGGTAGTTTTCATCTTTGAATTTTGAGGACGAAATTATTTTAAGGAGGGTAGACTTGTCACTACCACATTTTAGAAAAAAGGGTATTTTAGTAATTTTCTATTTAAATAAATATTGTGCATAGTAAATAATTTTTGTTGTATTATTTAATTATTATTGAATGTTATTTAATTATTTTGGACTTATTTTAGTGGACCCAACTAGTGTAGTTTGGACCCATGGACCAACATGAATTAAATAGTTAGATTTGGCCCATTTAGAAAGCCCATAGTTAAGGAGATGGATTAAATTAATTAAGTGATTAGACTAGAAGCTTCCTTCCTTAATTATTTCTTCATAAGAGGCCCCAAGGGGTACATTGAATATTTTATAATTGCTTGGGAGAGGGGCAAGGCCGGCCTATTAAAAGAGGGGGGAAATTTCTCTCTCCTCTCATTCTCATTCCAAATCTAGATCTAGAATTTTCCACTCCCAAATTCCCTCCATTCTCATTCCAATTCTCTACCAAATTCATTCTAAATTCTTCCCAATTCACCATTAGAGAAGGAGGAAGCAAGGATCTAGAATAAGGAAGCAAGGATCTACAAAGAGGAGCAAGGATCTATAATTTGGAAGCAAGTTCTTCTCAATTGGAGGTTTCATTGGGAATCCATCTCCCAATAGGTATAATTCAGATTTTCCCATTTAAATAGCTTCTAAATCTGAGATTTAATCATGTATAATCAACCTATATTTATGTACTACCCATAGGACTTTGTTTTGTGTTCATAGGAGATCCATGGAGAAAGTTATGGTGCTTTTTGTGTTAATTTTGTTGAAATTCCGAATTTACATTTTGTTGTGTGTATCAATTGATCCTATAGATCAATTGGACATGAGCTTATGTGTTTGGGGCTAGTGTCGTGTCCATAATTTGGTACATGTGGTTCGTATCCCAACTATTTGGTGATACGTGTCATTTTGGGGGTTTTCCCTCCGACACGGGGCTTTGAACATGTCGTATTTTGACACGGACACATAGATCTACTTTTGACACTTTGATTTATTCATAAATATTATTTGTGATTTGTTTGTATCCTTCGGGGTGCAATTGGTTGTGTGTTGGACTCGTGTCACATGCGTATCCTAGATCTAGTGGGATACGGTGTGATACTCTCCAATTGTGTGGATTTTTGAATAGATCTAATTATGTATGGTTTAAATTTTTCAATTATAATTAGTAAATATATATAGATATTATATATTTATTTTGTGTATTTATTATAGTAATTATTGTAGCATAGATCTATATATTTTTGTGTGTGCTAATATGATGTACAAATATAATATATAGCTTTCTTGCATATAATTATATATGTACTTATGTTAATAGTATAAATTATACATAAATATTTTATAAAATATATTTATGTGTTTAATTGTGTAATTATATTATTTATAATTATTATGTAATTATTTGTATATTAATGTATATATTTTAGGTGTGCTTCTAGCCATGTAAAATATGAACATTAAATATGTGCATGTGTTGTAACTATTGGTATTTAATTATAAGTTTATATGTGCATATATATATAAGTATATAATTATTATTTATATATATGTATTGTGATTATTATTGCATATATATATTTATATATATATATATATATATATATATATATATATTTCTGTGTTTTAGTGACAGTGGGTTTGTGACAGTGAAACTGTCGCTAAATAGGCGGGTCAGCAGCAGCCGCTATAGCCCACTGTGCATTAATGACAGTTCTGTCATTAATGCTGCGGGCGGGATCTTAGCAGCAGTGGCGACAGTTTTCGGTGACAGTTGATTAACTGTCACCAATGCAGCAGCAGTGGGTTTTATTACACAGAGGCTTTTGCGACGTTTTCTGTGACAGTTGAGACTGTCACTATAAGCTATTTTAATTAAATTGTATTTTTAACTCCCTGTTTTCAGTGACGCTTTGGCAGTTTTAAATTATATTTTATATATTATTATTGTATATATATATATGTGTATATATATGTATTTTGTGAGGTATAATATTTATAATAATATATTATTTTATTTGTATAAATATTGGTTGTTTATATATTATATTAGAGTATGTATTATTTGTATTATTAGTATACTTTGTGTGAGTATCTTTTGGGATCTAATTTTGATCCCTAAATTATTGTATTTTATTTTTATATTATTTTATATAGTTTTCTTGTGAGGTTGACCTTGGTTTGACCATGTTTGACTTTAGTTGACTTTAGAGTTGACCATAGTTGACTTTTGACTTAGAATTTATTTATTGACCTAGGAGTTGACTAGTTTGACTTGTTCTCTTTCTGGGACCTTGTATTAATGTGGTATTCCATATCTAGGTCTTCGAGGTACCGAGTCAGACATCTGTGAGACTGTTCATTGGACTTCAGGCGAGTACATTCTCTGATAGTTTCTCATTTATGATATCCTCTATGTTCGTTGTATCTAGTGTAGATTTACATGTTTCTCTCGACACTATAGTTACACGGATTGGTATATCCGGATCTCGTCATGAGATGTTATTCCTTGGTATATGGTATATATGGTGCAAGTATTATTTCATTGGT
The DNA here is from genome assembly GCA_036927795.1 of Iris macrosiphon. Taxonomy (NCBI): domain Eukaryota; kingdom Viridiplantae; phylum Streptophyta; class Magnoliopsida; order Asparagales; family Iridaceae; genus Iris; species Iris macrosiphon. The sequence continues at coordinate 24,288,677 of JAYESA010000016.1, read as the reverse complement.
TATCTTGTACATGTACAGACATCGATTCTCGAGGAGACTAGCTATCTTCTTGGGGAATCTAGTGCCATATCATACCGTGGTTGGATCTATTATACCAGTTGGGGGTGGGGAGTATTAGTATAGATATGTGATCAAATCCCTATTGAATAAAGTATTGGTAAGCGAATAGTGTTGATCATGCACCGCACGTATGATTAGCCAGGCCGCATTGTATCTTGCCCAAGCCGATCACATGTTAAGCTAGTACTCACACACTTAGTCATTAGTATTATTGTTTCATTGGCATATTGTTCATTATTGTATTTCTTTCCAGTATTTCCTTATTGTCTATATATCTCTTGTATCTATTTTGTGCATCTTGTTTATCCACAGCTATTTACTGTTACATAGTTTTTATCATGGATTAGAACTGCTGTTAGAGATGTACTCTGCTCCTTTCCTGACTGGATATATTTTTTCAGCTGACACTGAGGAGTACCCTACCTATTATGGACCCCAGGATGTTGTGGGTTTAGATTCGGAGACCCTGGCTCAAGAGGGACTTATCCCAACTGAGACAGTTGACCCTGGAGTGTAGCTTGTAGTATGATAGTATTCTTTTGTACTGGATTTGTCTCCAGCTTATTTTTGTTACTCTTCAGACTCATTGATGTATTATTTTAAACTCATGAGTTGATGAATATTCTATTCTTATCTGATTTGTGTTCATTCTATCTTAGTTCTGTGATTGAGTACACTATCTTTTGGTGGTTCATTATATTAGATAGACTTTCTAGACAGCGTTCTACCGCCGATTCTGCGACGTAGGCTGGGCGTTGTTTCCGACTAGTACCCTTACCCCGGGTGCGGGTCGTGACATTCTCACCTTGAGTTTTTTTTGACCTTGGACCTCTGTCAATAGGGGTATCTATTTATAGGATTTTAGTGACAGTGACCATCTAGTCGGCGTAGAAGTCGGGTAGTGGAAAGTATAGCACCTTTTACGCGACGGTTACAATAACCGTTACCCACGTATAAATGATCTTCTGAATGAGCGTGTGATGCGTGTCCCATTAAGAGATAATGCGTATAACTGCTGCAAAGATCACGCATAAAAGCCACGTAGGTAGTTATCCCTCGCTTAAAAAAGGTTGGCGAAGCCAATAACTGTCACCATGGCGTAGAAGCCAAAGGGTTATCAAACTGGCATAGAGGCCAGGTAGGCATAGAAGCTGAGCAGGCATAGAAGCCGAGTAGGCATAGAAGCCGAGTGGGCGTAGAAGCCAAGTAGGCGTAGAAGCCGAGTAGGCATAGAAGCCTGTTGCTGCATAGATAGGTTAGCTAGCGTAGAAGATAGCTGATCCTCCTTCCTTGACTGAGGCTTGAGCGAATTCTGGACCGAATAGCTTTAATACGCACCAATATAAATGTAGCCGAAGTTAGCGTATTTCAAGGAGATAGCGCACAACGTGCTCTCATAGCTGAGAATAGCCTGATGGCGTAATGTGCAAAAGTGATAATGTGGACGTTTTAGCCGAAATTACGGCTTTTGGAGATATAATCAAATCTCTTGCATTAAATGCAGAGATCTGCCCCCATCCTGCGCATTAAATGCAAAGGCGTGTCTTGAAGATCTTCTACAATTCTGCGTATTAAATGCAGAGACGTGCCTCGAAGATCTGCCACCATTCTGTGCATTAAATGCAGAGACGTGCCTCGAAGATCTGCTATCATTCTGCGTATTAAATGCAGAGACATGCCTCGAGCCCTGTACGAATAGCAGCTTTTGACGTGGCCGCCTATTTATCTTCTGTGGAGCGTAAACAGCTCATATCTGCCTGTGTAAAACTAGGCAGCGTATTCCCTTATATGCGTAAAAGCGGTTTACGCCAAGAAAATGTCACTAAACGACAGTCTGGGTCGCTATGCCGCGCCATCATTATAGCCATCGCCTGGATAGTCGTATAGTACTCTTTGTCAGGAGTCAGACGTCAGGTTCACTACATGATTTGACCGGTTCATTTCGGGGAATACGAAGCGTCCCTCGTACACTTCAATGCTGCATTAAAAGCGGATGAGTTTATGCCATAAAGGCGATGTAGCACCCTTTTTACGCTGAAGCAGCCTAGACATACTACATTACGCGGATAGTCCTTGAGCTTATATTTTACGCTGTACTTAGCGGAAAAGCTTTGTTGTACGCCGATGGCTCCGAAGTCATATTTTGTGCTGCCCAGCACTAAAATGCTGCGCATAGGTATTCAACGTATTTTTTATGCTTCTACAGTTATGACAAAAATATTTCCTTAAGTGTTCGTTTACATATTCAAGAACGATCATCATTTGTGATGTGCAATAATAATCCTATTACGGGAAATGCTTATGTATATGCTGACACCCACCAGTGTCATTATAAATTAGAAAAATCACATGATCACATTATTCATCTTCCCACTAAAGATAATGCTGATAATGGTATCTTTAATTATATGGTGGATATTCTTCAAAAAATTCAAAAAGATGTGAATAACATCTATAATGATATTAATAATATCAAATCTGATGTGAATAACATCAAAAATTGCGTGAATAACGCAGTCGTGAATAACGCAGATCGGATGAATAATCCAAATGACAAGATGAATAATCTTGGTGCTCAAAGCACGATAAATCCTGAGCCAAGTCTCTATTGGAATATCAGGATGATAAAATATACATCTGAAGAAAAAAAATAAGGTTGACACCCAGAAAATCCAAAGGGATTTCTACGAAACATTTCTTAAACTCCAAAGACAGGAGCTCTTAGGAGAAATAAACAGTAGTCAAATCTATGCTTTCTATGAAGAGCATTCTTCGCCTATTGATTTTTATAAATGAAAATATAGTGAATATTCAGATGATGAAGATAGTCTTAATATATTAAATAATGAAGAAGGCGAAAGTAGTAATCAAACACAGTTAATGTTGTAAACCCACTCACCAAAAATAGATATTTTGTGTGTATTTTATATTATTATATTTATTATAGATATTAATTTTCTTTAGAGTATTCTCTTAGTTAATTAGAAAATAAATTTCTTGATATATTTACTCATATAAATATTTATTTAGAATTATTTTAGGTTATTTTAGTTTTTTGGAGATTTTTCTAGAATTTTTGGTAATTAAAACTTAGGAAACATAAATTTTTAGGACTTCTATGATTTACTATACGACCATACTTGCATGTTGTTCCTAACAAATATTTATTTTAATTTAAAATATTTAATTATATTTTTCTGTAATTTATTTAAAATTTTAAGAAATTTATTTAGATTTTTTAAATTATTTAGGATTTATTTGGATATATATAGTCTTAATATTAGATAGATGCTAATTTAGTATTAATAGATATTAATAAGATTTTATAAATTATTTGTATTATCTTTAATTATATTTAAGATTATAAATTATTGAGATGAATTCAAACTCTATTTTAAATTAATTCAAATCCTAAACCTACTAGGAAAGCAACTTCATGCATATCCTATCCTTATTTAAATTCATCATAATCCTATCCAAATTAACCAATCCTAGTCGTATTTAATCAAGTAGTGTCCACCATTATAAATACCTCATCCTTCATATTTTTCTTCCCCAAATTCCTCTCTTTTTCATCCAAAAATAGTCAAAATTTGTCATAAATTCAGCCTCATTTTCTAGTAGTTATGACGACTTAAAAAGTCGATATCTCCTAGCTCCGGACTCCAAATATGCTCCAGTTTTTTGTTAGAACTATATCAAGGTTAGTTTTCTGATTATATAATTTATTTTAATAACTTATGAACCTATTTTTCCAAAAAATTCTAAAAAGTGCCAGCTGTCCAAAATCAGACGCGTTTTGGTATTTTCGAGATTTTGGGAGATCTCGAACTCGGAATTTCAAACCGTTTGAAGTTTCAGAAAGCTGACATGATGAAATTCCAGAAAAGTATTTTTAAAGAATTTAAAATATAAGTTTATTCCACGGTAAAATTTATGCAACGTAGACGTAAATAGGAAACCACTAAAAACTGTCATCTGTGTGCCATTGTGGCCATAACTCTTTACCGACTTATGATTTTATGAAATTATCGATTCCAGTGTTCATGTAGCATTGAAATATATATGATTCCACACACAAATCTAGGATTTGAGTAGGTTGACTTTTTGGTCAACGGATAGCCTCGATTTGTGTGCCACGGATCACAAATCCTTAAAGATGACTTTCTTTGGACCAAAATTAGAGCTAACAATAAAATTAGATTATAATAAGATTAAAAATACTATTTTAGGTCATTTTATTCAGAATTAAAATAGATTAAAATTGAGGAACCTATTCATCCACTTTTGTAACCTAACTTGTTTAATTTATGTGACGGGTAGATCGGACGACGCCTTGAGTTGGGACTTCATTCTTTTCAGACCAGGCAAGATACCTTGCCAAATTGCTTATAGTATTTTGTATGCTTAGTATATTTCTGTATATTTATTGCATTTCTATTTATTTATTGCATGTGTAGTTCCTTTCAGTCATTAATATATATTAGATATGTTGACACACACTTGACACTTAGTATCATGAGAGGACAATCATTTGGCGTATAGGCTTTTAACCACTCTGGTAAATCGTAGTATATAGCTCGCACTATGGGCGTGTGTCGCGTTGGTCGCTACCCCCGCGGTATGTCAATTCTGGAGTCTCGCTGGTCGCTACCCCCCGGTATGTCGATTTCTGATGCCCATTAACGTGTGTATGAGTTGTGAGGTAGATCGAGTAGCCTACCCTTGCCCATACGTCAAAAAGTTGTCCTCATTTGCATTCATATAGATTATCTTGTATAACGTACTTATTTATTTTTAAATTATATGCATGTTTACTGTATTCAAGTTGGCTCGCTTTTCTGTATCTTGTTACGTCCCTCTGAGGACCTAGTTCTCTGCCAGGTGTATCTGTTCTTGAGTATTTACAGAAGCGCAGATTCGGATGGTTACATATGTTTCGAGGATGTCTTCTCTCCGAACCCATGATTGTTAGCTGGTATTCTTGCATTGTGTTTATTGTGCTGTACTTTTCCATTCGAGTTGGTAGTGGATTTGTTTCCATCCAACTATCATCCTTAGATACTTATATTGAGATCTAGTTTCATAAATACTGGTTGTTTATTTATATTGATTTTCTGTGGATGAGATTTAGATTGTACCTGTGACTTGTGATAGATTTTATACCACTTGTGGATTTGATATTCATATTACAACGTATGTATGGGTTATGGTTTCCATATATTGGAGTTGCCATATCCATGCGACTGGCATGTTTACGTGTCCTAGTCCTACGTATTTTTGGGACTGGGGCGTGACATGTTTTAGTGGTGGCCCATGCAGGTCGAGAGCATATTGTCTCGGTTACGTCACTGTACCGAGCAAGCCTGCGCATAGGATTAGAATATAGGATCTCATCCACTTATTTATCATTTTCCTTGATTTTATTTTGCATTCTCATTTGATTGCTTATATTGCATCTTGCTTGATCCTATCTCAACGTCAATCTTCCCTCGTGCTTGATAAGGTTAGGAAGATGACTTGTACTAGGTATATACCCTCTAGTATCCAATAACACTATTACTTAAATTTTTGTAAGTTTGGTAGTATGCCTCATAATCTAGTATCACATAGTCCTTCTGACCAATTAATGAAATATAAATGAATGACACCAACTATAGGCTTGCATAAGAAGATAGTGTTTATCTAGACTATAGAACTTTAGTGTTTATCTAGATTGTAGAACTTAGAGGCCCATACACCCATTTGGTTGACTTTAGACTTAGACCAGGAATTAGTATGGCAATTGTAGAGACACAACACCGATCTTCTTGGTGAACTTAGATTATTCAGTACCTTCCTCCATCATAATCAAGCGTACTTATATTTTTACTACCTCGACTTATGCTGCTATTATAGCCTAGTTTTGCAAGCTTATTCTTTTATTAAGCTTGTTCCTGACATATATATTATTGGGGGCCCACACTAATACATTGTCTAAATCAGAATTGGTGTATTATGGTCTGATCAACCGTAGTGCACTTGGTTCGCTCTTTGTATCACTACTTTATGTGGATTGAGATATTAGAATCTTTATACCCATGGGGTATTATGGAATTATCCATAATATTCCTCTACATGCTAGTAAGAATATCTTTATTACCTATGGTTTTATTGAGCCTGTCTCTAAAGCCAATGTTTCTATAATAATAAAAAATACTTCTTATGAAGATAGAGATTACATGTTTGAACATGGAGATCCGATTGGATTATTAGTAATACATAAATATGAAGATCTTCCAATAATTAGGGAAGAATCACCTGAAATATCAGCAGGACCCATTAACTAATCTCCGTGAAGGATCAAGAGAAAGTTACTATGAATTCAGAATCTATATGAATAAATTTTTATTAGAAGAAACTTCTAACTCAAGTTTCCCCAATAGTGAGGGAGAACATTTAGAAATATCGGATGAAGATTTAGAAAAACTAAAGGAACTAATTCCTCATTCCGACAAAAGAGAGGTTTATAAGCCTGTCTCTCTCCAATCTAGGTTTTTAAATAAATATACATATATATTCGAAAGAATGCAAGGAAATATAGAATTAAAAGGTGATGAAGATTTTTCTTCAATACAGCTTCTTGATAAGGTCAAAATGGAACGATTACGAAGGAAATATCCTAAGATAAAATATCTTCATATAGGATTAATTAAACTAAAAATTACAGGATTATTTAGATCAGGAATTGACACTCCTATTCTTCTGTTCTGCATGGACGAGAGAATTATAAATAATCCTTTAAATAGCATCATTGGTGGTGCCAAATCAAACCTGGTAAATAGGTTATTTGGTATAAATATCCACCCAGACTTCTCCATAAGTCTAGATGATCAGAACATTGAAAAAACTATTACCTTATCTATCAACTTACAAGGAATTGAGTTGCTACCTGGATCAAAGGTTATTGGAATACAATGGGAACATATGATGGCCCTCAATGTCACTCCTACCTTTAAATCCATTACACCCAAAGAATTTGTTAGACTATTTGAAGTTGGAATGGGTAAAACTAGCCAACCAAGATTAGTGAAACTTGAACATTTAAAATTAGATAACGAGATGCAATTATTTGTCAAATCCTTGAAACAAAAAATTGAAGTTCCTACAGAGTATTTTATTGCTTCAAGAAATACTATATCAACCTATGTTCATAGAAAACATCCTAAGGATGACTGGATGACTTAGGATCTAATCCTGAAACCGGGTCTAGCTCTAAATTAACTAGAGCTCGGTCAACTGATAATTTCGTAAATATTGAACTATTACCAGAAAATATATTCGATATACAACAAAGAATGGGTATAAGTACTCCTCTGGAAGGACGAACACATCAAATTCTTGAAAGAGAAAAAACAAGAAAAGAATCGTCGGGATATGATCCTAAAGGTTCCAATCTCTCAAATACGTAATAAATGAGTAAGCCAACTGATAAGGGAAAGAAGAGTGTTAGGTTCACTCCCGAAACTAGCAAAAAAAGTTACAAATATCCGGACTAGTATATTGATCATATGAAGTATGATAAAGATAACATTACTAACGCCTATCATATGGTTCACCTAATCAAAAAATTCAAAGGTACTATAAAGGGTACTCATTTAAGTAATTATCGTACAATTGTTATGCGACATCTAAACAGAACTCTTCAGGTTCTGAATAAACATATTACTCGTCATCGAGGAGAAACTCCTGATATTAGTACCATTTCGACTAATCCCTGGATCCATGATATACTTAATATCGAAAATATACTAGATCAAGAAATTGCTAGTACCTCATTAGACCAGATAGATTTAGCACTTGAAACAACAAATTATCCTATTGATTTCAATTTATGGGAAAATTTTCTCGAGAATGAAAGCAATATGGGACAGAGTATTTTCTCTAACACTCAGGGTTGTGAAAATTATCCTCCTAATATTGGACCAAATATTAATATGGTTCACTCTATAGACTTATAATCTAAGGCTCAATTACACATATACGTACCATTGACCATCTGTCTTCAGGGATATAATGAGTTTACTATTCATGCCCTTTTTGACACAGGTGCCGAGGTTAGTCTCCTTCAGGAATGCTTTATTCCTGAAAATCTTCGGTTACAACTTGATAAAAAAGGAAAACTTAATGATTTTAACGGTCATATTATACCATATTTCGTTTTGAATCACCCGTTTTCACTATTTTACGAGCATTTGATGCCTTATTTCGGTTAGAATCATATTTTTCTATAGTCGTTTCACAAATCTAGGACAGTTATATACCTTATTTCGGTTAGAATCTTCCGTCTATACTCGTTTTCACAATTCTTCGCCCATTCAACACAATAATTTCGGTTAGAATAAAATATCTATGCTCGTTTTCTACGTTCCTATACCTATTTTATACCACAATTTGGTTAGAATCACCCATCCATAATTATTTTTATCATTCTACAATTATTCTATTCCATATTTCGGTTAGAATCCCCTACTTATACTTATTTTCACCAATCTAAGCCCATTCTATGCCATAATTTTGGTTAGAATCACCCATCTAGACTAGTTTTTATCAATCTATGCCTATTCTACACCATATTTCGATAAGAATCACAAATCTATTCCCATTTTCACAATTCTACCCATGTTTTATACCATATTTTGATTAGAATCAAAAGATCTAAACTCGTCCCGTCATGCTACGATCATATTATACCGTATTTCAGTTCGTATCATCCATCTATACTTGTTTTCACGATTCAACCCATATTTTATCCCATATTTTGATTAAAATAAGCAATATAAACTCGTTTTCATCATCCTACGATCATATTATATCATATTTTGATTGGAATCACATGTTCGTACTCGTTTTCACCATTTTACGAGCATTTGATGTCTTATTTAAGTTAGAATCATATTTCTATACTCGATTCACCAATCTAGGCCAGTTATATACCTTATTTCGGTTAGAATATCCCGTCTATACTCGTTTTCACCATTCTATGTCAATCTATACCATAATTTTCACAGAATCACCCATATATGCTCGTTTTCATGATTCTACCTGTTTTATATAATATTTCAATTAGAATCAAGGATCTAAATTTGTTTTCATAATTCTACGATCATATTGTACCATATTTCGATTTGAATCACCCGTTTACACTCGTTTTCATCATTTCACGAGCTTTTGATACCTTATTTCGGTTAGAATCTCATTTCTATACTCGTTACACTAGAATCTCCCGTTTATACTCGTTTTTACCAGTCTACATCCGTTCTACGTCATAATTTTGGTCAAATCACACATCTATGCTCGTTTTTACCATTCTACGCTTGTTTTATACCAAATTTCGGTTAGGATCACCCATCTATTCTCATTTTCAGCATTCTATTGCTCATTCTATTCCCTATTTCTGTTAGAATCACCTATTTATTTATACATATTTTCACCAATGTAAGCTCATTCTATACCATAATTAGAATCGTCTATTTGTACTCGTTTTCATCAATCTATGCCTGTTCAGAAATAAATTTGGGTCAGAATCACCCATATATACTCGTTTTCACCATTCTATACTATCATGTTTAAGTTAGAATCACATATCCATACTCGTTTTTACAATTCCATGTCCGTTTTATATGATATTTTGCTCAGAATCACCGATCTAAATATATTTTCAGCATTCTAAAGCCATTAAATACCATATTTCTGTTAGAATAGCCCATTTATACTCGTTTTAACTATCATACGATCATTTGATGCCTTATTTTGATTACACGACAGGTCCAAGTAAATCATAAAGTAAAAAATTTACATATTTATTTTCCTGATATACATGGTACAACAAAATCATATAACTTTGATTTCGTACTTCTACCAAAGGAATTTGACATGGATTGTATTATTGGAATGGATAATCTACGTCATTATCCACCCTTTAATACTCATTATATACAATTTGACAATATGTCCATTCCTAGAATTCCTTTTATTATACCATTAGCAAACACTTTTCAATATACAGCGCAACGTGGTGATAATACTTTACCCCTGGTCACTATGATTGACAAAATTTCTACACACGATAAAATCTGTACTTATAATATTTCATTTACTAATAATTTCAGTAAAACAATTCATGGAATGCTTGAACCTCTCTACACAGATAATCCGTTAAAATGGTTCGACAAAGCCCCTCGTTTTTGTAAAATAGAACTTATAGATCTTTACAAAGACTCAAAAATTAGGGTTAATAACATCATGGTTAACCCCACAGATAAACAAAAATTTGCTAAACAGATTGACGAATTACTCAAACTAAAACTCATACAAAAGAGTTTTAGCCCCCATTCTTCTCCTGCTTTTTTGGTTAGAAAAATCATGCAGAGATTAAAAGGGGAAAAGCAAGAATGGTTATTAATTATAGAAAACTAAATAGCTACACCAAGTTTTATGGTTTTTTTATTCCTTCTGCTGAGAACTTATTAAGCAGATTCAGGGTGCCAAATTTTACAGTAAGTTTGATGCTAAATCTGGTTTTTGGCAACTCAAACTCCAAGATAAGAATTCCATTGAGCTAACTGCATTCAGTTGTCCTCAGGGACATTTTGAATGGTTAGTTATGCCTTTCGGATTAAAAAATGCTCCACAAATATTTTAAAAGTGGATGAATTCCATATTTGGACATCTAGATTATGTTGTAGTCTACATTGACGATATTTTAGTCTTTTCCAAAACAGAAGAAGACCATAAGCAACATCTCCTTTATGTTGTTCAATTATTACTGCATCATGGTATTGTCCTTAGTCCCAAGAAAATTGAACTCTTTAAAACAGAGATTGATTTCCTTGGCAAATTTATTAAAAATGGACAAATTGAGCTTCAACAACACATATATACCAAAATCAGAGACTTTCCTGACACTTTTAAGACCCTAAAAGAATTACAAAGTTTTTTGGGTCTTCTCAATTATGGTAGAAAGTTTATTCCTCACCTTTCTGCTAAAATTGATAAACTACAAGAACGATTAACAAAAGAACAAGCCTATTATAAGTAGGTTACGGGAGAACAGCCTCGTAAATGGGATACTAGTAAAATCTCTATTTTTCTTCTTCCTGAGGAACAGAGGGAGATTGCTATTATCAAAGACATGATCAAAGACCAAAAAATTCTTTATTTCCCATTAGAAAGTGAAAAAATTATTTTACAAACAGATGCTTCTGATAACTTCTGGGCAGGAGTTCTCATTACCAGGAATAAAGAAATTGTTGCCTATACTTCGGGAAAATTCTCTAAAACTCAGCTTAAATATGCTACTTATGATAAAGAACTATTAGTTGTCAAACTTACTATTAAAAGTTTAACGATTTACCTTCTTTATATAAACTTTTTTATTCAAACAGATAATAAATCTGTTTCTCAATTTTTAAAAAAACGGACAATCAATAATCCTGAAGAAAATCTTCGACGAATTAGGATTGCTATGTATTTAAAAAATTTTAACCATGAAGTAGAATATATTCCTGGTTATACTAATTATCTTGCTGATACTCTTACCAGGTTATGATCAATGGACGACGATGAATTAGCTCGTTTTAGAAAACTTCTCGAAACAATGAAGCGGAAAGGAGAATTTGAAACTGTCAACTCCGAGAAGAACAAGGGAGTTGCCAGTTCAAGCTCCATTGGTGCTGGGGCGAATAGCCAGAAACCAGCATCCTCTGTAGCCCCTGCTACAGCTGTTCCTAAGGTGAATAACCCAAAGCTTTTGGTGAATAACCAATCTGGGGTGAAAAACCCATAAAAAGTGGTGAATAACCATCCAAGGGTGAATAACCCACATAATCATATGGTGAATAACCAAAGAACCACTATGGCCCAAAATTTTTCGATACAAAGGCAATTTGCTAATGTATTGGTTAAAGATTGGTATAACAGAATGCTGCGAGCCGATGCATGGGAAGTTTTCAATAATTGCTATCGTGCTCTCCAGTCAGCAGACATCAAAACTACTAGCTACTGGCTTTCCCAGGTAGAAAAACTCTTTCTCACCGAAGAACAGAAGAGAGGGATTGCTGAGAAAAAAATATAAAAAGCAACCAGCTCTCTTAAAACCTTGGTAGGTTTCTCATCCACTTCCAAATCTAAAGCTCTGGCTATCAAGGAGGATTCTATTCTGCGAGACACTAAGTCTGGGGAATTAAAACTTATTCTACAAATACTTGAGACCAATGACATGGTCAATATTCGAATGCAAGAGCTTGAGGAATTGCTCAATCTATTAAAAATTCAAAATGATCACGTCCAAGAACTAGAAGCCGAGCTCATGGTTCAGCAGATGTTGACAATATTTCAGCAGAATGTTATCAACGAAGAACGACTCATTAAGTTCTTCAAAGATCTTGAAGATACTGATATACTCCAGCTTCTAAACAATGAAGACATGATCAGGAATCCTATGGGAAGACTCCGCATCATCGCCTGCTTCCAAGAGATTCCCAAATATAGGTCCCATATCAAAAAGGGACTTGTTCATGAAATCTATATTAACATAAAAAATTCGGAAGAATATGAAGGAGTTATTCCGGATATTTGTGTTAATGCCGTAAACCTCCATTCTACTAATTTCCAAACGATTTTTAGGTTCCAAATCTGGTCAATCTGGGAAGAGAGACAACATATCAAGCTTTTTCTCTCTGTCCAAATTTGGGAATTGTTCAAAGTTACTGAAGATCCATGTTTATCATATATCAAATTCCAAAAGCAAAGCTTCTCCGAAGAGCGTGACCGAAAGCATGCCGCCGAGGAATTTTTCTCTCGGATCTCCATTACCTGCACTGACAAGACGGGTTCCGCCTGTCTCTCAGAACATCTTACTCATCGACTTCATCTCTCGCAATCAAGATTATAATGATAAATATAATCTTTTGTTCAACTTCTCCAGCAACCTCAACCTAGGAGGAATTGCCCTGCAAGTGTATGAAGACAAACTTGCAGAAAGGGATGACCCTATTGAGCCCAATGATCCAGAGGAGGACATCGAAGGAATGGAGGGAAGTTTGTGAAAGCAAGGTGGGCCCTTTCTACGTCACCATCATGCTCAGCTCAAAACATATTTGGCGGTTTCTTTGTCAAAAAGAACGATGGAGGCGAAGGTGTCAACGTCAGAAGAAAAAGCATTATCGAAAGGAAAAGAATCTTCAAAAGATAATTACAACTCTACAGAAAAAGATAAGGGATCAAGAGAGGGACCAAGACACAGAGGTGGATCACCTAATGGGAAAGATTACTGAGCTAGAAGGAAAGCTGGACATTTTAAAAAGCATCCTGACTATTTATGATGAGACCTTTACTTTATAAAAGCTTCTTTAAAAAAGATAATGGGGAGTGGGGCCAAGAATGAATGGAGACTCCACTAGCACAACTATGAGAACCGACTGTAGTAAGTAAGAGGTCACACTAGGCCTCCTATAAATAAGTAGATGATCACTTAGAAAGATCATAGAAGTTTGCTCTTGTATTTTCTTTTCTTTTCTCCTGCACTCATTTTGGTTCTACTCTTGTAATCTTTTTTTTTCTTGTAATTATCTGGTATCATACTATTTACTATGCATAATACTTATATTATATTTTACTGTTCCCTTCTATTCTCTTAATAAAATAAGTAAAGTTTTATGGAGATTACCCTTAAGTATCTGGATTAACCTAGTGAAGAAAGAATTGCAGCAATAATTAGAAATCAAATTTTTTTTAATGGCATTCATTATATATATATATATATATATATATATAAACACTTACACACTTCTTGTTAAATATTTAATGATGCCTAGCTAGTGTATGCATATATGCATGCTTTGAATGATACAATAGATAAATGCATTTGGTCAAATCAAAATATTAAGTAGAAGAAGAGAGTCTAGGGTGTTATATTCACTATCTGAACCTTTCAATTGGTATCCTACATTTAATAATATTGAACTTGTGTATGTTAGAGTGGGTGCATGCTAGTGGTAGATTTTCACACTATATACTATTCACGTAGGTTTTCATATGCACAAAGTGAGGAAGAGGAGAAGCTTTCATGTAGGAGGAATGGATGAAGTTAGCATTCTAAAAATAATGTGTTGGGTTCTCTTTGTTTAATTACAAAGAAAGACGAGAATAACATATTTTGCAACTAAACCCCTCCCTTTCGTGCAAATGGCATGCTCCTAAAAGAAAGCAACTCACATGTTAGTAGATCGCATTTAATGCCACGGGTGTCACTCTATCCTTCTTTGTCTCATTTACGTTGATTTACCAAGAATGAGAGGTAATTTGCATAAACAACCTCCTACGTTTACTTACTTATCAGCCTAAGAGAAAATGGTAAGTTTGTAATAAAATTCTTTACTTAGGTATAAGTAGAAAGAGAGAACCTTGTTTACCAACTTTACCCTTCCCTTGGTTAGTTATGCCAAGAGAGCGTTATTTTCTGTTAGCAGATTTGGGCTAATGTCATTAAAAGAAACATTAGATTACTAGATGGGATTAAATATATTCTTGAGACTGGGATTTTAATTAATAGAAGGGCTTAATGCGCTTAATGCTAATATATGAAGAATATTTATTTTGTCTTAAAGCCCAAATAGGTTATATTTGATAGAATTTAGCAGTGGACTTTTAGTATATGTTAAGAACCTAAATAGGAATCCTACAAAATAGGTTTGAGATTTCTTGTAGTTGTAAATAATATTTATTCATAATTAGTACCATTAAATTCTTGTATTTAAGTATAGGTTTGAAATAGGTTGCGGTATGTGCAATTGGAGTAACTTTGGGTGTGAGACCCCTCCCAAAAAATTTCTTTTATTTAAATATAGTCATTTCTAATTTGCATTTTATTTCAACAATGTGTATGAATGTTCATACATACAGTTTAAATATTTATTTATTTATTTATATTTATTTTCTGTGTTATTGAATTTTGTTGAAAAATAATAATACCAGTGATAGTCTTTTTATATATCTTCCTCTCACTCATTATTTAGCCAATCTCCATATTTTTTCATTTTTCATTTTTATCAATGGAGTCCTACCAAAATTTAATTCAGATTCTTTTGGTAGGCCCAAGTCCAAAGGCCTACTACCAATTACTTTCCTAAGTAAACCCTAGCAAACACCCTATAATAACAACCATTTGGGAAGCATTCGCCTCTTCATTCTTCTTCTTCTTCTTCTTCTTCTTCTTCACATCTTCTATATTCTTCTTCTTCTTCTCTTTCTCTATCTTCTTCATCCGCACATGTGCACCGTACAGTTGAGAGAATGCCATCAACCACGTCGAGTTCTCAATCGATGCCCCTCGTATAGACCATCGACATACGAGATCTCCACCATCGAGTTCGTCTCCGTGTTGCGACCTCGTCTTACCTCCAAAACTACTCCATCGACGACCTGCAATCGTGTAGCTATTTGATACCACTGCTGCAACCTTATCTCCGCACCCTCGAGTCTTCGTCATCGCCGTTGCCGTCACCCGTGCGAGACGCCAAACTGACCAGAGCCACCTCTGCTACCATCATCTCCTGGTCGCAGCTTCCTGCTACCTTCTGTCAGCCCTCAATTCCCCATCATTGATCAAGCCTTGTTCACGACATAGCATTCCGCCGTAAGGGAAGAAGCGTCTGATTTTCGTTCGGTTTCAGAGGAAGCACAACATTTTAAGCATTGGTAAGTTTCCTTTCTATCCCTTGTCTTAGTCTCTAACTTAGTATCTTAATTATTAGTTAATGTGTTATAGTTGAGAAGATGTAGAGGTTGAATCAGTAGCAGATATCACTATTCACGTAGGAACGATTTTAGAGTAATAGTAGTGGTGGATTCCATTCTTAGTGTTCTTGTGATTCTTTTAAGGTAGGAGGAAAAACATGTATACTAACTCCTTTCTCCATATGAGTACTATATATATGCCTTATGAACTTAGCTTTGTATATTATTATGAGTTGCTTTAGTAAGTGGACGTTTGTTGGTTAGAATTTAAATTAATGATAATTCTAGTACAATAGCAATATTATAATGTCCAAAAAAGGTTATGCACGGCCAATGTTATATATGTACTTAGTATGATAGGTAAGTTACTAAATGCCCTTCCCTTGATGATACATTTAAACATAGCATAGGCGGAAGTGAAGAAGGAAAAAATTTAGAACATTTTTAATGGTATTCTTTAACGTACTTAATATAATATATACTTCTGTCTTCTTCTTTTTTTATAAAATAGGCCTGGTTTTGCATGCATAGATGCATGCATTGGATAATAATACGACAAGTCAATGTTTATGTGATAGCAGGTTTGAGTGTGGAGAATTGATGGTAGAATAGGTCAATAGGTTGGTATTATTAATTTGATCAGATATGAGGCAAATAGGATAACATATAATAAGTGCCTATTTTTTATAAACCTTTTTTTTTAAGTTTGAAAGTAACTTTATATAAGGATATAAGAATAGATAATATTCAATAGATAGGTTAAAATTATGTATAGCTAATCTATATTTATTATTGTATTAGATTCTTGATTAATTTTTAGGACTTTGGATCTGACCTTGGATTCCGGCCATCAATGGATTGGATGACACTCAGGCAAGTATACCTTGCCACCAGTTACAGTACTTCATGCTTATATTTTCCTTATGCATATCCATTATTTTGATTACCTGCTTTTGTTTCCATACCTGTTTGTTAGTAGTATATCTATGCTGCCCTAATGACACTGTCGTATACGAGATTTTCATGCATAGTAGCTTAGTCTTCCTGTATTTACTTGTTCTCATTATGATCTCCTGATGTATCACTTGCCTCTGGATAGTTGGTACTCCCGTGATTATATTTGACATGGACTAGATTATTGTAGTTTCATTGGATGGGGAGGATAGTCACTGCACTTGGTCTATGTTGTGTCTGTGTCACTAGTTCCTCGTGGCGAGCGCTACCCGTATATTTGTGTTTTGGCTAATGGCTCTAGAGGAGCACTACCCAGTGAGTCTTTGCTGACGGCTCTGTTGAGCACTACCCGTATACCAGAGTCGGTCAGCCAAAGTGAGAAAGTTTCCCTCGATTTCATATACACTTAGACTGGCTAGTGGTAGAACACCTTGTATTTTATATTTCTTTTTCCTGCATATTATACTGTTAGCTAGGCATGCTCTCATGTATCTTGCTATGTCCTCTGAGGACCTGGATCCAAGTTAATATTTTCTTGCACTAATAGAATATACTTAGGAATAAGAAGAGACATGATTGCTAGCCCTGACTGGGAGGGAATAAAGTGTTCGCTTTCATTCTTTTCTTGTTTTCTTGATTCCGATAGTGATTATTCTTTTATTTCAATTGTCTCTTCCTATTTCGAACATATTAAGTAAGATGGCTTCCCCGGGGCCCCGAAAGATGCTAGACGCAGCAAGCAAGATAAAGAAAGCGGCTGGACTTCCTAGAGTTGGATAATAGCGAAAGTTGCAGTCTATTCTACGGTGCCAAAGAGTCCCTGAACTAGACCAGAAATGTTTAAGAGTGCTAAGAGCATATGGCATGAAAGTTAAAGATGATGTCGGTAAGAATTGGTCTGAATCGTAGTTCAGATGAAACTAGGGTCAGTGGGCAGAGAGTCCATAGTGAAAGTCTCATCTACCAATCATCGGAAGGAAGTCAAGTCAGGGGAAATAGCAGTCGAGGGTAGTTCCATGTAAGGGATTCGGGCAATACACCTTATGAGACGATATGTCCCCAGGTGTAGACGAGAAGGTGTATCCAGAGGTGTACGATTCAGGAGAAGGAGTTACAACTGAGGACGAGATTGTGCCGAAGGACTTCTCTTTAGCATGTAGCTATTTTCTCTATTTATTATGCTTAGTGATCATTAGACATTTGGACTTGGATTAGTGACTATTGAATAATTATACTTTATTATTTCTCTATTTTTATTATTTTGATGATGGGTTATTCCCCATAACATTTTTTTTACTGCACTTGTTGATAGACAGTTTCATTTATGATTATTGACTGTTGAGACTGGTTTATCATCTTGGCTTTTAATTATTTGATTGTGGATGAGATAGACTTATAGATTATGACCTGTAACACGTGTTGTACACCTTTATTTATAAATATTAAGCTTAAGTGCACTCTAACGGGTCCATTAAATTGGAATTGCCTATTGGACTTGTGTTGCTAGCAATTGCCACGTGGCCTAGTCCCTAATATTTTGGGACTGGGGCATGACATAGTTTTTTTGGTGGCCCATGCAAGTCTACGAAAATATTATCCCGGTTATGTTACTGTACTGAGCAAGCCTATAAATAGGATTAGAGTTTGGATCTTATCCACATGTTTGACACGTTCTTGATCTCTATATCAAATTGAATTAATTCCTTGACTTGTGTCATGCCTTGATTCCTCTGTTCGATGCTTAAAATTCATTTTGTGTACAGAGTAATGGGTCCATGCACCGACGATGAGACTCCCATGGATACTCCAACAACCGCGATAGTGGCTTACATCGATGGGACCCTCTACCACTTAGAGGTCCATCCACTCAACAAAGCAATCAACCACATCCGCATACTTCGAGGTTCCAAAGTGATAATAGTCTACCACCTCCGTAATTCACCCCATAGACGCCGCAGACATCGCAAATGTCGCTGATGCCATACATGCCTTTTCTCCAGTCGAGGCAACCGATGGATGCTCAACAGATGTTATAGATGTTCTACGCCATGATGCAGGCACAACAACTAGTTCAGCAGCAGGCTCAACAACACCAGGCTAAGTCCTTGAGGGAGAGCATCATGATGGCCTTAGAGCATGCGACATCACCAGCACATCAGCCAGCGACGGGATCTATCAAGGATTTTCGTTAACTGAAGCCTGTATGATTCTCTGGCATAGAGGAGCCTATTGAGGTGCAAGAGTGGCTTACCAACATTCAGCACCAGTTGGAAGCCGCCAAGCTTCCAAAAGAGAGATGGATGACCGCCGTCAGGATGTAGTTGACCAGCAATGCCCATTATTGGTGGCTTACGAAGGAGCAAAGTCTAGGACCAGACCGGGTTACTTGGGAGGATCTTCATACTCTTCCAGGAGACATACATTCCATCAACTCTCAGTGTAGAGCTTTGCGACAAGTTTATACACCTCACTCAGAATAGTATGACTTTGGAAGATTACATCGCAGAGTTTCTTCGTCTGAGCCGCTTTGCTCCTACCTTGCTCCAGACTGAGGTAGAGAAAGATAAAAAGTTCTACGATGGCCTGAGTATCAAGATGTAGAAGTTGATAAGGCCTATTGACCCTACTTCCTACACTGATGTTCTCCGAGCAATACGACACATGGATCACGTCAACAAGAGGGAGGCCATTCGGAAATGCCCACATGTAGCAGCAATACTAGTTTGAGCACCATAGGGTGGACTCGCGAAGTACCCCATGACTCACCATCATCGGAGAGTAGTTCCATATCAGATTTCGGAGTGCCCTACCTACCATTTCTACAGCAAGCCAGGCCACATCCAGAGAGATTGTCGTAAGAAGTTAGATTTGTGTTGGGCTTGTGGTTCCGACCAACACCAAGATAGTGATTATGTGAAGCGCCATAGTGGGCCAACGATGATCCACCAGCTAGTTCAGATGCCGATTCAAATATTCAGAGGCCAGCACTACCTGCAACCATAACACCACACTTTGGAGGTGAAGCCTACATTCCATTAGAACCAGGAGGATATCCGAGTGGGCTACTTACTACAGACCAGTATCAACAAGCCATACGGTAGGCCCGAGCACGACGACATGGTCATGCCTTCACCATGACAGCTGAGGAGACACGGACACCAAGAGCAACAAATATGGGTAAGATATAGTTTTATCATAACTAGCTATAGTAAGTTGTATTCCTAGTATTACTTTAGCATGTTCTTGTTAGTTGCATACCCTAGTCTAGTATGGTAAATACCTTATTGTGTCTGTTATGATTGTTCGTGGCAAAGAGACGAGATGTGCAAGGGAACGATAACTTGGAGGTCTCTTTTTGATAGATGGATCGCCCAGAGTTTGGAAGCATCAAGGCATCAGCATATCAGACTATCCCTCATCATATCACCTTTCCATTTGGGTTACTTCTCACCTGATGTATATACCATGCATTCCTTGTCTTCCTAGATGTTCGGGTCTGTGCGAACGAATCCTCATCCTTTTTTAAATTATCTTGCTCTCATTCCCATTATCTTTTCGTTTCGAGCGTAAGCTGATATGTCATATGATCGTGCCATTCTTCTTTTTTTTGGAATTTATCGAGAAACCTCCTTACTTCCTTGTTGTCCGTCTCATCTTTTAATTTCGATGACGAAATTTTTCTAAGGTAGGTAGGATATAAGACCCCTCCAAAATTTTTTCCTTTATTTAAATATAGTAATTTCTAATTTGCATTTTATTTCAACAATCTTTATAAATGTTCATACTTACAGTTTAAATATTTATTTTTCTTGTTTTTAAATTTTGTTGAAAAGTAATAATACCAGTGATACTCTTTTTATATATCTTCCTCTCACTAATTATTTAGCCAATCTCTATATTTTTTTATTTTTTTATTTTTTTTATTTTTATCAGTAGAGTCCCACCAAAATTAAATTCAGATTTTTTTGGTAGGCCAAAGTCCAAAGGCCTACTACCAATTACTTCCCTAAGTAAACCCTAGCAAACACCCTATAAAAGCAACCATTGGGAAACAACCGCCTCTCCATTCATCTTCTTCTTCTTCTTCTTCTTTACATATTCTATATTTTTCTTCTTCTCCTTCTCTATCTTCTTCACCCATACCTGTGCACCGCACAGCTGAGAGAATGCCATCAACCGCGTTGAGCTTTCCACTGACGCCCCTCGTGTAGACTACCGACATATGAGCTCTCCACCGTCGAGTCCGTTTTCGTGCTGAGACCTCGCCTCACCTCCAAAACTACTCCATCGATGAACTACAATCGTGCAACTAGTCGATACCACTGTTGTAATCTTATCTTCGCGCCCTTGAGTCTTCATCATCGCTGTTGCTGTCACCCGCACGAGACGCCAAACTGACCAGAGCCACCTCTACTACCATCCTCTCCTGGTCGCAGCTTCTGTAGCGCCCCGTTCTCCCGGTGCGGAGATCGCGGCTAAGAAACACAAGACGGTATCGTTCGATCGGGATAGATTGAATTAAGAACTCGTCCTCGTTATGGATTTGTTTATTCGGAATCGATTCCCATATTCAGTGGACTGCGCCCCAAGGATCGGCTTAGCGGCAGAGTCAGGAGGGACCTCTCCGCTGCTATCTTTTATTGCCTCGGTTTTCGATGTCGCTTGTTGCTTTCGTGCTTTGAGTTGGTTTTGGGATTTGCTTATTTTCCTTGAACGGTTTCGATGGTTTTTATTATTTTCGTTCATTGACTTGCACTTCTATTCCGAGATTTGGAAAGAGAGGAAGAGGTATTAATCGAACTGTTCGTGTGCAGGTGAACGAGCAGTAGGCGGCTTGCGAGCGGAGTCGTGAAGCGCCTCTTTCCTTCTCCCTTCCAAAATCTAAGTGAGTGGCTACCAACCCGATTAGCTAGCCCTGCTTCCAAGCTTCACATCTAATAAATCTGCATTCTTCTTTGCCCCGATCAAACGATACCAAGTAATAATAAAATAAACCAAGATAAAAGAGAATAGACTTGGTATATATGCTTGTCAATAACTGCACGAACGGATACGTAATGGCATGCTTGTTCGCTTGGAAATAAATCGTGAATTATTGCTTGTCTTGTACAATTGCTTGTCTTGTACTCTTGTTGCCTCAACTACAAACTTGTTACTTGTATATTGTTCGATCATGGACAACTTGTGCACAGGGTAACGGTCTTGCGGACGATGCTGGGGCACTGGCATCGATCCGGTCTGGACGAGACCTATTGTTTAGTCTCTTGTTCTTGGCGGAATGGCTTGCAACGCCCCCTTGTACTTTCGTTGCACACCATTCTCGTCAAAGATTATCGTCAATTATGGCAACCAAGCCAGTGATCATCTTATATATTTAAACATGTTGCATACTAACTTGTGTCTTCGTGGCAGGGAAGGCATGGTAAGTATTGTGCAGGTAATTCAGACGGTCAGGTAAAAATCTACCATGCTGCTTACTTGTAAATGAACTAAGGCAAGATAGAAACCCACAAATATGCATGCTTCATTTAACACAACGTGTTGATTGGTATAGTCAGGCTAGCTCGCCTTCACCAGCATGTTTCGATATGTTGACCCTCGTTGAAACAGGTTCTCCGCACTAAGGCGAACCGAGCGAGGAGCCGAAGTCGTCTACCCGATCCAGTCCAGCTGTTGGCGCATCTTCAACGCGCCCCCTGAAGCATTTTGAAGACAGGAGCTGCAACTCTTCATACACAAATGCAGCTCTGTGGCAAAGCTATCCTCCAGCCTGGAGGTCTTTATCATTTTGTGTTTATAAGGGGATATAATGTACAGGACTGCTATCTCATTTTGAGTCATCTTTTTGTAAGCCGTTCGGCATATTAGCTGACTCGTTCAGGAGTTTGTAATAGATGTTCATTATCAATAAAGAGAACTTTTCTATGTTTCAAATATGTGTCTCAATTTATTTGCGTACTCTGAATATGTGCTTGCTATGCAAATCATTAAAGCCTTGTGCGAGCGCAACCCCAGGCCCGCACGGCGATCACGATTCAGGGGACACCTCAATTGATTGTACGGAATTGGGTCGTGACATAGTTGTATCAGAGCACAGATTCAAAGTTCCTTAGACTTCGTGCTGGAAAAGTTCCTTTAACGATCAAATTCCTGTGCGAACTCTTGAACTCGCTAGGCCAAAATAAGATATATTCATGCAATAAGTCCATAATACATTATGATTCTAATGTAATTTACCTTCTTTTGAAGGAGTGGCTCCAGCGCAAGCTGCAGCGCAAACACCGGACAAAATGCAAGGCCAAGGAAGTAGTTCGGGCACTTCGGGAAGTTCAGATAGCCAGCGAGCCATGCCAAGCATCGATCCCGTCCAATGAATGTTGCAGATGTTGGAGGCAAACCAACAAAGGGACGAGGCTCGCTATGAACGGGCCGAGAAGCGGGCGGAAGAGAGTCAGCTCAAGTTTTAAGACAATATAGAAGCACGATTCTCAGTCCAACAGAAGCAGGTGGATGCCCTGCAACAGATCGTTCAGACTTTGGCTTCCAACCATTCCACGGCAAGAGCGCCGACTCCGGTGGAACAGCCCGTGGTTGAAGTAGAGACGCCACAAATTCCAAGGACGAGGGACGTGACTGCCTTCGACTTTGGCCACTTCAAGAAATTCTGCAACACCCCATTCAACGGGACTGAGGACCCAGTCGTAGCTCTAGATTGGTTGGCCGAACTTGAAGATCACTTCGCTCTGCTAGAGGTCCCCGAAGAAAAGCGCGTCGCCTGCGCGCAACTATAGCTCCGCCTCAACGCGCACGATTGGTGGGACGTGCATCGACGATCTCTCCAATTTGATCACGGAGAGGAGGCGATCTCGTGGACGAATTTTTGTTCCGCGTTCAAAGAGGAGTTTGTACCCCCTCCAGTACAACGTCAAATGGAAAACGAGTTCGTGCAGCTGCGGCAAGGCAGCATGACAATTAAGGAGTACTCCGCCGAATTCAACCGACTCTCCAAATTTGCTAGGGCCTATTTACCTGATGTAGCGAGTCGAGCAAGAAGGTTTGAAGGTGGACTACGCCCTGCCATCCATTCGCACGTAGCCGTTCATCAGTATCGTACAATGCGTGAAGTCATTAATCACGCCCTGTCGCTTGAACCACTCTATCCTTACGTTTCTACTGGCGCTGTGCATACATCCAGTCACAAACGCCAAAGCGACGAGAGAGGAAACAACGCTACAAAGCGTCACAATAATGGCGGAAAGCAGAAAGCAAATCAGCCTTGTAGTTTCTGCAAAAAGCCGGGGCATGCAATCGACAAATGTCGCCTGAAACTTGGGTTATGCCTAGCCTGTGGCGGATCAGACCATTCTGTTCGTGATTGTTCCTTAAGTCATGATCGCCATCCTGAATGCAATAATCCCTAACGGTAGGTCCTATTCTAAAGTTTCGGGACAAAACTTCCAATTAGTTGGGTAGGATGTAGCGCCCCGTTCTCCCG
The DNA here is from genome assembly GCA_036927795.1 of Iris macrosiphon. Taxonomy (NCBI): domain Eukaryota; kingdom Viridiplantae; phylum Streptophyta; class Magnoliopsida; order Asparagales; family Iridaceae; genus Iris; species Iris macrosiphon. The sequence continues at coordinate 24,264,391 of JAYESA010000016.1, read as the reverse complement.
GTGCAGAGATCGCGGCTAAGAAACACAAGACGGTATCGTTCGATCGGGATAGATTGAATTAAGAACTCGTCCTCGTTATGGATTTATTTTTTCGGAATCGATTCCCATATTCAGTGGACTACGCCCCAAGGATCGGCTTAGCGGCAGAGTCAGGAGGGACCTCTCCGCTGCTATCTTTTATTGCCTCGATTTTTGATGTCGCTTGTTGCTTTCGTGCTTTGAGTTGGTTTTAGGATTTGTTTGTTTTCCTTGAACGATTTCGATGGTTTTTATTGTTTTCGTTCATTGACTTGCACTTCTATTCCGAGATTTGGAAAGAGAGGAAGAGGTATTAATCGAACTGTTCGTGTACAGGTGAACGAGCAGTAGGCGGCTTGCGAGCGGAGTCGTGAAGCGCCTCTTTCCTTCTCCCTTCCAAAATCTAAGTGAGTGGCTACCAACCCGATTAGCTAGCCCTGCTTCCAAGCTTCACATCTAATAAATCTGCATTCTTCTTTGCCCCGATCAAATGATACCAAGTAATAATAAAAGAAACCAAGATAAAAGAGAATAGACTTGGTATATATGCTTGTCAATAACTGCATGAATGGATACGTAATGGCATGCTTGTTCGCTTGGGAATAAATCATGAATTATTGCTTGTCTTGTACAATTGCTTGTCTTGTACTCTTGTTGCCTCAACTACAAACTTGTTACTTGTATATTGCTCGATCATGGACAACTTGTGCACAGGGTAACGGTCTTGCGGACGATGCTGGGGCACTGGCATCGATCCGGTCCGGGCGAGACCTATTGTTTAGTCTCTTGTTCTTGGCGGAATGGCTTGCAACGCCCCCTTGTACTTTCGTTGCACACCATTCTCGTCAAAGACTATCGTCCATTATGGCAACCAACCCAGTGATTATCTTGTATATTTAAACCTGTTGCATACTAACTTGTGTCTTCGTGGCAGGGAAGGCATGGTAAGTATTGTGCAGGTAATTCAGACGGTCAGGTAAAAATCTACCTAACGGTGGCACGTTCATTTCAGTAAATTCTATATGCTGCTTACTTGTAAATGAACTAAGGCAAGATAGAAACCCATAAATATGCATGCTTTATTTAACATAACGTGTTGATTGGTATAGTCAGGCTAGCTCGCCTTTACCAGCATGTTTCGATATGCTGACCCTCGTTGAAACAGGTTCTCCGCACTAAGGCGAACCGAGCGAGGAGCCGAAGTCGTCTACCCGATCCAGTCCAGCTGTTGGCGCATCTTCACCGCGCCCCCTGAAGCATTTTGAAGACAGGAGCTGCAACTCTTCATACACAAATGCAGCTCCGTGGCAAAGCTATCCTCCAGCCTGGAGGTCTTTATCATTTTGAGTTTATAAAGGGATATAATGTACAGGACTGCTATCTCATTTTGAGTCATCTTTTTGTAAGCCGTTCGGCATATTAGCTGACTCGTTCAGGAGTTTGTAATAGATGTTCATTATCAATAAAGAGAACTTTTCTATGTTTCAAATCTGTGTCTCAATTTATCTGCATACTCTGAATATGTGCTTGCTATGCAAATCATTAGAGCCTTGTGCGGGCGCAACCCCAGGCCCGTACGGCGGTCACGATTCGGGGGATGCCTCAATTGATTCTACGGAATTGGGTCGTGACAGCTTCCCTGCTACCTTCTTTCGCACCTCAATTCTCTATCATCGATCAAGCCTTACGCGCGACATAACATTCCGCCGTAAGGGATGAAGCCTCTGATTTTTCTTCGGTTTCCGAGGAAGCACAAAATTTTAAGCATTGGCAAGTTTCTTTTATACCCCTTCCTTAGTCTCTAACTTATTATCTTAATTATTGGTTAATGTTTATTGTTGAGAAGATGTAGAGGTTGAATCAGTAGCAAATATCAATGTTCACGTAGAAACAATTTTAGAGTAATAGTAGTGGTGGATTCCATTCTTAGTGTTCATGTGATTCTTTTAAGGTAGGAGGAAGAAGTTGTATACTAACTCCTTTCTCCATGTGAGTACTATATATATTCCTTATGAAGTTACTTTTGTATAATATTATGAGTTGTTTCAGTAAATGGGTGTTTGGTGGTCAGAATTTAAATTAATGATATTGCTAGTACACTAGAAATATTATAATGCCCAAAAGAGGTTTTGTATGGCCAATTTTATATATGTACTTAGTGTGAGACTCGTCTCACAGTATTCGTATTTTATGCGGATATGTATTTTTGTGCTATTTATAGCATTTTATTGGTTCTCGAGGAAGCTCAAAATTTTTTAAAATTAAAACTTTACTAACTGACCGGTATACCGACGGTATACTACAGTATATTGATGGTATACTGCCCGACATATATTTATTTTATTTTTTGAGATATTTTTGAGATATTTTCGAGAACTTCTCTATAAATAGCACTTGAGTTCATTTTATTTTTTTCTTTCTCTTTATTTCTCTTCTCTTCTTTCTTTCTCTCTCGAGCTTGGAGCTTGGTCTTGAGACCTGGAGTGTGATTTCTGAATCCCTTCGTGGTGGTGGACTAGAAGGTTTAGGCTGGAACCTCACTTTAGGAAAGTATACCTTGTCGATTTTGTGAAATTCTTTTACTTTCTGTCATTTTACTTTCCTGGAACTTTGGTTATTGATTTTTAGCTTAGACTTTCTTTACTATTATTGTTTATCTCGTGTTTTCTAGCCTTTTGACTGTCTCGGTTTTAATTTCTGGTAGAATCTTGTTTCGTCCCTTTTTGGTAACTCAGTAACGGAAACGGTATCAGAGTAGTGATCGTGAGATTTAGTCCATATTGTGATATGAGACTTACCACTAGACTTGACTCCTAGTTAGACTTGGTTCTGATAGTTTTTGGGATTTGATTTGGATTCCAAAAATCAGACCTGAGTTGATTTTAACCATGTTTATCCTTGAAAACCGGCATACCGATGGTATACTACAGTGTATCGACGGTATACCGATTTCAACCGACTTAGATTTCTAGATATTTTTTGTGAACCTTATCGGCATACCGATGGTGTACTACTATATACCGACGGTAGACCGATCCTTGCGTCATTGTTAACCGACTTCAGGATTTTTGTCTTGGCCGGTATACCGGCGGTGTACTACAGTATAACAAATTATGAAACTTTAATTTCCAGAACCTTTCTCGCCTACTTGGAACGGCATACCGATGGTATACTATAGTATACCGATGGTATACAATTTGTTGGAATACAGAATTTGCTATATTTTTTCTATCTCAGGACCGGTATAACGACGGTGTACTGGACTGTACCGACGGTATACCGATCGTGCTCTTTCTTTAGGAATTCTTGGTTTTTCGTGATTTTATTTTGATTCTTCTGGATTTTGTTTGGATACGCGATGACTTGACCTAACTATACATGAACTTACATGGCTACAGAGGACTTGACTTGACTCGGCTTTACTCTTTTACCCGGCTTTGCCTGGCTACACGTGATGACATGATTGACTGGACTTGACTTGGATGACTTCATCGGACATGGCTTAAATTGGTTTCACTTTGCTTCATCTGGATGGACAAGTCTTCACATGATTGTACATGGCTTTACCTGGCTTCACATGGCTTTACTTGGTTTCACATGGCTTGGTTGTTGTCGTGGCTTACATGAGTCCGTTTGTACAATGTATATTAAACATGTTTATATTATTATTAGAACTTATTTTGTTGTATCATGTCTAGGAAGGATTGTGTGAAATGCCACACCCGGATTCATACAAGAAAAAGCTAGGGGTTAATAACTAGAGATTCACTTAGTACATGGCTAGGGATTTTCCTATATTGCATGCAGTTTCGGTTATTCATACAGTTATCTTGTAGAGTATCCAGTGGTTTATATTTTGGAATATCTTGAGGAGTATCCGGTGCTAGTTGTGCGTATGTATATCTCGGACAGACTGCAGGGGCATACAATTAGAAGAAACTCTAGCATCACGTTGCATTATAATTATTAGTAATTAGGATTATGATAACCCTAGTTAGTTAAAGTATCATGGCTTACTTATATAATTTGTCGTGATTGATGGATGATGGTTAGTTTAGGCTTTATATGATCATACCTTTATTTTTTGCACTTGTTATTCTATTTTGCTTATCAGTTCATGATATGTCTCATTGCAGGTTAATAGTATTTCTTTCATTATCCTGTGATCATTTATATTCAGTCTTTACTTTTCAGTATTTGTATTGCTTGTGTTGTTGGTTTAAGTTCCTAGATTGGCTTTCTTTGTGTTACTTGCTATTTGGGGTCTGACCCCACTGGTTTTGCATGGCCAGATCCAGTAGTAGCACCAGAGGATCTTTGATACTTTCTAGAGGATGGTGACTACCAGGAGCACCAGACCACCTGAGTAGGTTCTCTTACTTTTCCACTCTGATATACATTCTATTTTTATTGGCATTTAGCCATCGAGGACGTGTTTAGCTCGTGTTTTGGTTTGATTTGTCAGCCTACGGGCAATAGCATGATTGACATATCCTAGGGTTGATTATGTATGACTCAGATTCTGCCTAGTTTATTCATTTTGTGTTTACTAGCTTCATGATCATCTGTATATTATAGTTTGGGATATTTTACTATTATATTTTAGCTGATCTTACATCTTATTATTATTCATGTTGTTTTTATGATTGAGACACTAGGGTTGTTGGACCTAGGCTTGACTATTGGATTGTAGTAGTGACTTCTCATGTCTTACAGCTTCACTGTATATGCAGAGTACCAGTGTGCTCTAAGTCTACGTAGCTGGCCTTATAAGTCCCGCCCTCCATTATTCTGGTTCTGGGGCGTGACATAGTTTTAGTGGTGGCCCATGCAGGTCAGATTTTTACAGCTATGTAGGGGTTGTTGTTGTTGCTAGATGTATCAATCCTAAAACTGTTCTCCTTGATCCCTAGTCATTTATCTCCATCCCTTATTCTTGACATGTTATCTGCTTATTCGTTGATCTATCCTATTCTTCGATTGACTCTTGTGTCCTGAACTTTCAGGGGTACTGTTCCTGTTACTATCGGCCAGATGGATCGAGTGCAGCTCGAGGAGGGTCAGAATTCGGGAGCCCAACATTTTCCTGGAGATCGACCTCAACATTCAGGGGAAAAGTCTAGAGTAGATCCTGAGGCAGATCGGCCGGCAATACCGGACCAGCACGCACACCTGTGCACCTAGTTCAGTTCGAACAGCCAGAGGGTATTGTCCGAGCCCTGATGGATGTCCTTTGAGATTTCATGATGACCCAGCAGCACCAGAGTAACGTACTCACTCAGTCGGTCCAGACAACGTTAGAGCAAGGTAGTTCTCAGATCCATAATTTTGCGACTAGCTTTAGGCGTCTTAGTCCTCTTTACTTTAATGGTACAGAAGATGCAATTTCGTCCGATGCTTGGCTGCAGGACACTGAGGCCATCTTGGAGGTAGTAGGGACTCCGACTAGAGAGCGTGTAGCAGTAGTGAGACTACAGTTGTTGGACTTGGCTCATGATTGGTGGGCAATGCATGAGGGTTCTCTCACAGCACCAATTTCATGGATGGTTTTTACTGAGAGGTTCCAGGCAAGGTACTTTGACGCGATGGCGCGTTACGAGCTTCAGCAGAGGTTTAACAACCTCAAGCATGAGGGCAGGACCGTCGAAGGTTACGCGGCAAAATTTACGAGGCTTGGTCAGTTTGCTCCCACTTTGGTAGCGAGCGAGTTGGAGAAAACGAGAAGGTTCCAGCAGGGACTCCATTTAGAGATTATCTTGACGGTGGAGCAGCATGAGTTTCAGACCTTTGATGTAGTGATGCGGGCAACCAGGAGGTATGAGTATACATGGTAGAGGATTATAAATCGAGTTGGGAGCTAGAAGAGTCCCAACATTTCAGGAGGATCAGCATCCCAGTCATTAGTACTAGCTCCAGCAGTTTGAGCCCTGACGATTGGATCCTCGAGGAGGACAGCATCATCTCAGCAGTCTTCCCAAACACGCCCTCAGCAGTGGCAGTCATCATCTTCTTCTTCCTGTAGTTGTTTACATTGGGGGAAACCTGGGCATATAATATCAGAGTGCCGTAGGGCACAGGGATTGTGCTTGGTGTGTGGGGCATTAGACCACATGGTCAGAGAATATCCTAGGAGGAACCAGACTGGATCATCATCAGCCCAGTTAGCAGTTCGGCCAGCAACACCGCAGTACAGGGTACCAACACTAGTACAGCAGCAACAGATTCAGAGGCCTTTGCCTCCATAGGCTCAAGCATTCTAGCAGAGACCACAGAAGTATACACAGGCCCTGGCACATGCAAGACCTAGAGGTCAGCAACAGAGGGGACCGACACCCAGAGGGAAGGGTTGAGCATTCTTGATATCGATGGAGGAGGCTTTGGCACCAGGAGAGGTGGTAGTAGGTACCATTCTCGTCCACTTTCATTTAGCTTCAGCTTTATTTGATTATGGTGCATTATATTCATTTATATCTGTACCCTTTGAGACACGAGTTTGATTAGAGTCTGAGTCCTTACCTGTAAGATCAAATATACTTACTGGTAACGGTCTCGTGGGAGTAGATAAAGTATATCCCTCATGTAGAGTTATAGTGTACGGGAGAGAGTTTCTCGCGAGGCTGATAGAGTTTTCTATGGGCGATTATGATGTCGCTCTTGGGATGAATTGGTTGAGTGTGAGACACGCGATGATAGATTACCATTGTGGCATGGATATCTTTCGTGTACCTGGTGGGGAGGAGTTCTCATTCTTGAGAGGTACAGTAGAGTCACCGGAGGTTACATTGATGATATCAGAGGCCGAGGAGGCACAGTTTCCCAGGATAGTTTGTGAGTTTTCAGACGTATTTTTCGAGGAGCTACCAGGTGTACCACCAGTCAGAGATGTTGAGTTCTATATTTATTTGATCCCGAGAACAGAGCCTGTTTCAGAGAGAGTTTACATGATGTCACCATCTGAGTTGGAGATCTTGTACCAGATGATTGAGGATTTGAGAGCCAAAGAATTCATTAGACCTAGTGCATTGCCTTGGGGAGCCCCGTTACTTCTTTTTAAAAAGAAGGATGGTTCATCGTGTTTAGTTATTGATTATAGAATACTAAATGCGACAACCATTAAGAATAAATATTTCTTGCCTATGATAGATGACTTGTTTGATCAGCTCAGTGGAGCAGCTATATTTTCTAAGATCGATTTGTGGTCTAGGTATCATCATATCAGAGTCAGAGAGCAGGACGTACCCAAGACGACGTTCATATCTAGATATGGACATTGAGAGTTTCTAATTATGCCATTTGGAGCCACCAATGCACCGGCTCTATTCATGTCCCTCATGAATAACATCTTCATGCCTTACCTAGACCAGTTTATGATAGTGTTTATTGGTGATATCTTGGTTTATAGTCAGAGTGAGGAAGAGTATGAGTAGCATCTTTGCGTAGTTCTTCAGATTCTTCGAGAGCAACAGCTGTACGCGAAGTTTAGAAAGTATGAGTTCTGGCTTGATCGTATCTTATTCTTGGGACATATCATTTTTGGTGGAGGAGTCGAGGTGGATCCCAAGAAGGTGGAGCTATTAAGAGTTGGACAGTACCCCATACAGCTTCAGATGTGTGCAGTTTCTTGGGTCTAGCAGGCTACTACAGACAGTTTGTGGCAGACTTTGCTAGGATCTCCGCACCCTTGATATGGCTGACGTATAAGGATGTGCGCTTTGAGTGGTCAGATGCTTGTCTGACTTCTTACAAGAAGCGCAAGCGAAGTTTGATTTTGGCTCCTATTTTGACACTTCCAGTGGGACCATGTGGGTTCTCAGTGTATTCTGATTCTTCAGAAGTGGGACTAGGATGTGTCCTTATGCAGTATGGTAAAGTGATAGATTATGCATCTCGGCAGCTTCGAGACCATGAGAAGAGTTATCCGATGCATGATCTTGAGTTGGCAGCAGTAGTATTTGCACTTAAGCTCTGGAGGCATTACCTATATGGTGATCGATTGGAGATCTTCACAGACCATAAGAGTTTGAGGTATGTATTCATACAGAAGGAACTCAACATGCGTCAGAGGAGGTGGCTCAGATTATTGTCGGACTATGATCTTAACCTTCAATATCATCCAGGGAAGGCCAATGTCATAGATGACGCCTTTAGCAGGAGAGGAGGAGCTTAATTCTTGACAGAATAGTGTCACATTTTGGAGGATCTACAGAAGATGGATATCGAGGTAGTATTACCTGGTGATATCATTTTAATGGCGAGTCTGCAGGTTCATTCTTCTATAGTTGAGAGGTTCAGAGCAGAGCAGACTGGAGATATCAGACTTCAGCAGCGTAGAACAGAGTATGATTCAGGACGCAGACTAGAGTTGAGCATTTATGAGGATGAGACTCTCAGGTTTGGGAGTCGACTTTGTGTGCCGAAAGTAAATATCCGGCAGAAGATTATGTCAGAGACCCACATTTCTCAGTACTTAGTGCATCCAGGAGGGACGAAGATGTATCGAAATATTCATCAGCATTTTAGGTGGAATGGTATGAAGAGGAAAATAGCTCGATTCTTTTTTTGGTTTTAGTCTGTTAGCAGGTTAAGGCTGAGCATCAAATACCGGCCGAACTACTTCAGCCTTTACCGATCCCGGAGTGGAAATGGGACCATGTTACTATGGACTTCGTGACCGGTCTTCCTAGATCCCCGTCTGGCGGAGATGCTATATGGGTTATAGTGGATCGTCTCACGAATGTTACTCACTTTCTTTTTTTCAGAGTGGGCCAATCTACAGAGCAGCTATCTGAGATGTACATGAGGCAGATAGTCAGATTATATGGCGTACCAATTAGCATAGTCTCAAATAGAGATTCGCGGTTCATATCTCATTTTTGGCAGAGCCTAAAGCAGAGTATGGGTACTAGGTTGAAGTTCAGTTCAGCCTACCATCCACAGATAGACAATCGGAGCGTACTATTCAGACTTTGGAGGATATGCTTCGAGCTTGTACACTTGACTTTGGTATATTTTGGGAGGATCACTTGCATTTAGTAGAGTTCTCCTATAACAACATATTCCAAGCAAGCATTCAGATGGCACCATTTGAGGCTTTGTATGGTAGGAGATGCAGATCACTGTTAGCTTGGGATGACATTAGCGAGATGCAGATGCTTGGTCTATAACTAATTGCTTAGTTAGTTGGAGTGATCAGGAATATTAGAGAGCATCTCAGAGTGGCTCAGGATTGCCAACATCATTGGGCAAATCAGCATCGTCTCCATCTTGAGTTCTCTATTGGCGACCATGTATTTCTGAGGATTTCGTCTACCCATGGAGTTATCAGATTTGGAGGGAAAGCTTAGTCCCCGATATATAGGCCCGTTCGATATTCTCGAGTGAGTTGGAGATGTATCTTATCGTTTAGCTCTTCCACCATCGATTCATGAGGTACATGACATCTTTCATGTATCTCAGTTGCACCGACATATTCCAGACTTGAGCCATATCCTGGATCATTCAGAGTTGGTCGTTGGTACCGACCTATCATATGAGGAGAGTTATGTGTCTATTTTAGATAAGAGAGAGAAGGTTCTCAAGAACCGGACTATCATATTAGTTCGAGTTGCTTGGGGGCATCATTAATTGGGCGAGTCAACGTGGGAGCGCGAGGACAATATGAGTACTCGTTATCTATTTCTCTTCGAATTAGAATGTATACTTATTCGTATGCCCGTGTCCTATCTTAGCTTGTGCATGTGATTGATTATTAGCTTATCTGTTATGTCTGTTATTATTTCTTTTCTGATTTCTTGTGGTTGCCCCAAAAATTTTATGCCCACATGAGTTTCCTGCTTGTTTTCAGTTTCATGCTTGCTTTCTTGGGTTTTCCTGTTAGTGATTTTGGATCATTATGGAAATTTTGAGGACAAAATTTTTCTAAGGAGGGAAAAGTTGTGAGACTCGTCTCACATTATTTATATTTTATGCGGATACGTATTTTTGTGCTATTTATTATATTTTATTGGTTCTCGAGGAAGCTCTAAAATTCTCAAAATTGAAACTTTACTACCTGACCGGTATACCGGTAGTATACTACAATATACCGGCAATATACTGTCCGGCAGATATTTGTTTTACTTTTTGAGATATTTTTTAGAACTTCTCTATAAATAGTACTTGAGTTCATTTCATATTTTTCTTTCTCGTGTTCTCTCTTCTCTTCTTCATTTCTCTCTCGAGCTTGGAGCTTGGTCTTGAGACCTGGAGTGTGATTTCTGAACCACTTCGTGGTGGTGGACTAGAAGGTTTAGGCTAGGAGCTCGCTTTAGGCAAGTACACCTTACCAATTTCGTGAACTTCTTTTACTTTCTGTCATTTTACTTTCCAGGAGCTTTGGTTATTACTTTTTAGCTTAGACTTGCTTTACTATTATTGTGCATCTCGTATTTTCTAGCCTTTTGACCATCTCGATTTTAATTTCTGGTAGAATTTTATTCCGTCCCTTTTTGGTAACTCGGTAACAGAAACGATACTAGAGTTTTGACGGGGAGATTTAGTCCAAATTGTGATATGAGACTTACCACTAGACTTGACTCTTGGTTAGACTTGGTTCTGGTATTTTTTTTGGGATTTGATTTGGATTCCGAAAATCAGACCTGACTTGATTTTAACCAGGTTTATCCTTGGAAACCGACATACCGACGCTATACTACAGTGTACCGACGGTATACGGATTTTGACCGACTTAGATTTCTAGATATTTTCTGTGAACATTATCGGCATACCGACGGTATACCGATCCTTGCCATCATTGTTAACCGACTTCAGGATTTTTGTCTTGGACGGCATATCGACTGTGTACTACAGTATATCGACGGTATACTGAATTGTGAAACTTTATTTTCCAGAATCTTTCTCGCCTACTTGGAATGGCATACCGACGATATACTATAGTATACCAACGGTATACCGATTTATTGGAATCCAGAACTGGTTGTGTTTTTCCTATCTCAAGATCGGTATACCGACGATGTACTGGACCGTACCGACGGTATACCGATCGTGCTCTTTCTTTAGGAATTCTTAGTTTTTTGTGATTTTATTTTGATTCTTCTGGCTTTTGTTTGGACACGCGATGACTTGACCTAACTAAACATGAACTTACATGGCTTCAGAGGACTTGACTTGACTTGACTCAACTTTACTCGGTTTTACCTGGCTTTGCCCGTCTACACGTGATGGCATGATTGACTGGACTTAACTTGGCATGAATTTACATGGCTTCATCGGACATGGCTTGACTTGGTTTCACTTGGCTGCATATGGATGGATATGGCTTCACATGGTTGTAGATGGCTTTACCTGGCTTCACTTGGTTTCATATGGCTTGGTTGTTGTCGTGGCTTACATGAGTCCGTTTGTGCAATGTATATTAAACATGTTTATATTATTATTAGAATTTGTTTTGTTGCATCTTGTCTAGGATGGATTTTATGGAATACTACACCCAGATTCATACAAGAAAAAGCTAGGGGTCAATAGCTAGAGATTCACTTAATACATGGCTAAGGATTTTTCTAGATGGCATGCAGTCCCGGTTATTCATACAGTTATCTTATGGAGTATCCAGTGGTTTATATTATGAAGTATCTTGAGGCGTATCCGGTGCTAGTTTGTACGTATGGATATCTCAGACAAACTACATGGGCATGCGATCAGAAGGAACTCTAGCATCGTATTGCATTATAATTGTTAGTAATTAGGATTGTGATAACCCTAGTTAGTTAAAGTATCAAGTCGTACTTATATAATTTGCTGTGATTGATGAATGATGGTTAGTCTAGGCTTTACATGATCACACCTTTATTTTTTGTACTTGTTATTCTATTTTGCTTATCAGTTCAGGATATGTCTCATTGCAGGTTTACAGAATTTCTTTCATTATCCGAAGATCATTTACATTCAGTCTTTACTTTTCAGTATTTGTATTGCTTGTGTTGTTAGTTTAAGTTCCTAGATTGGATTTTTTTATGGTACTTGCTATTTGGGGTCTGATCCTACTGGTTTTGTATGGCCAGATCCAGTAGCAGCACTGGAGGATGTTCCGTACTTTCCTGAGGATGGTGACCACCAAGAGCACCAGACCACCTGAGTGGTTTCTCTTACTTTCCTACTCTGATGTATATTCTACTTTTATTAGTATTTTGCCACCGAGCATGTGTTTAGCTCATATTTTGGTTTGATCTATTAGCTTACGGGCAATAGCATGATTGATATATCCTAGGGTTAATCATGTATGACTCAGATTCTGGCTTGTTTATTCATTTTGTGTTTACTAGCATCATGATCATCTGTATATTATAGTTTGAGATGCTTTACTATTATATTTTAGCTGATCTTACATCTTGTTATTATTCATGTTGTTCTTGTGATTGAGACACTAGGGTTGTTGGACCTAGGCTTGACTGTGGGATTGTAATAGTGACCCCTCATGTCTTACAGCTTCACCGTATATCCGGAGTATCGATATGCTCTAAGTATACGTAGCTGGCATTGTCAGTCCTGCCCTCTGGTATTCTGGTTCTGGAACGTGACACTTAGTATGATAAGTAAGTTACTAAATGCCCTGACCTTGTTGATACATTTAAACATAGCATAGGTGGAAGTGAAGAAGGAAAACAGTTTAGAACATTTTTAATGGTATTCTTTAATGTACTTAATATAATATATACTTTTGTGTTTATTTTTATAATATATACTTTTGTGTTTATTTTTATAAAATCGGCCTAGCTTTTGCATGCATAGATGCATGCATTGGATAATAATACATCATGTCAATGTTTTTGTAGTAGCAGGTTTGAGTATGGAGAATTGATGGTAGCATTGGTCAATAGGTTGGTATTATTAATTTGATCAGATATGAGGTAAATAGGATAACATATAATAAGTGCCTATATTTTCATAAACCTTTTTTTTTCTTTTAAAGTTTGCAACTAACTTTATATACGTATATAAGAATAGATAATATTCAATAGACAGGTGAAAATTATGTATAGCTATCTATATTTATTAATATATTAGATTCTTGATTAATTTTTAGGACTTTTGATCTGACATTGGATTTCGGCCCTCAACAGATTGGACGACAGGAAAGTATACCTTGCCACCAGTTACAATACTTCATACTTATATTTCCCTTATGCATATCCACTATTTTGATTACCTACTTTTGTTTCCATACCTGTTTGTTAGTAGTATATCTATGTTGCCCTGATGGCACTGACAAACACGAGATTTTCATGCATAGTAGCTTAGTCTTCCCGTATTTACTTGTTATCATTATGATCTCCTGATGTATCACTTGCCTCTAGATAGTTGGTACTCCCGTGATTATATTTGACGTAGACTAGATTATTGCAGCAGCACAACGAGTGCTCCTCCATGCTTACGTTGCTCGACCGCCCTCGAGCTTCGCTAATACCCCGACTTATCCTCATTGTCGAAAACTCTCTGAGACCTGTCTCCACTCAACTATCCATCACAAGACCATCTGAAAGCTCGCCCTAGTGCACCCTGTCACAACCCGCTCTAACTTTTTGGGATATGAGTATGTGGTCAAGTCCAGCCTATACTGAAACATCGTTGGTAGTATGCGATCTATACCTCGATAACAACATCATGTTCATACATTCAATATTTGATCATAAAAAAAATTATATTTTGCTTATTCACAATAATAATCATCTTGTTAATTTAATATTACACTTAAATCAAAATTTTGGAATAAACCTGCTAAATATTTGAATTCAAAGAACTAGCTAAACTATCTACGATCTAGGATAGGCCTCCAAAAGCATCCACATCTCCACCAAGAATCCATAGTGCACAAGGCAGTTGCCTAAAATTTGTCAGCATATCCAGTTAGGATTGGAGCAAAGCACAACAATGACTTTAAATCTATATAGTATGATAATTATGCATATATGGAAAGGAATAAACTGTCTAATGTGTGCCATGGAAGACAAGAAGAATATAAACATGATGATACTTAACAATATGCAAAGATACTAGAAAAATAAGAGGAGATATCAACAATATCAATGTCACGTGTATAATGAGGAAACCATAGGGGGTGAATAGGATTAAAAAAACTAGGCAACACAATTATGCAATAATAATAAAAAAATTTAAGAAGAGAGCAAGAAATCAAACATACAATATATCCTGGTATCCTCTTCGAAGGCAATCCAGTAGCAGAACTCACTCCGGCTTTAATCTACTATTCAAACTAAATAGTACAACACGAGCTTTAATCCAAAGACTCGCCAACTTCTTACATACGAGAATTGATCCGAAGGCTCGTCGACTTCTTATTTAGAAAAGAAAGGGTTTGATCTTCAAGAACCAATGGAAGGTCTAGATTTCAACTCTTTAATACTCTAGCACTTTTGTGGATTATAAATGAAAACATAGTAATGGGGTTGGCCTTTGGTAGTTAAATTTTTTTTTAAAGCTCATAGGGATAGTTTTGAATGAATGGGTTCAAACCTTTAAATACAAAGCCAAGAAGAAAGAGCATCCCAATAAAAATTTCTATCGGCAGACGTTATACAACCGGTCTATCACGGTATACTTGTTGGCGCATCTAGTCATCTAGATGAAGAACCTAATGGCAACTCTAGAGGGGGGTGAATAGAGTACAGTGGAGTATATATATATATATATATATAAATAAAAAACTGAAGCCAAATGCCAACTAGTTAAAAAGCAACAATAAATCAAGTTTATGCGTAAGTAGAGTTTAGAGAACAAACGCAGACATCGAGAATTTTATCATGGTTTCCCTCGTGGAGGACTAGTCTAGGCCCGAGAACTCTAGCTCGGTGTTAATTCACTATTTGTGAAATAGCTTACAACACATGTTTTGATCCGAAGACTTGCAACTTCTTATAGACACCACCCGCTTTTTATTCGAAGAGTACGCCGACTTCAACCACAACCTTTTGATCCGAAGAGCTTGCTGACTACAAACACTTGACTGGACAGTAACTTGAAAACCAAGCTTTACAACTCAATCAGACTTCTAAATCAGAACTGCGTTGGCACTAGAAGGCTGGGAGTTGATCTTGGGAATGGGAAGATTAAAGCTCTGAATATAATAGATAAAAATATTGAATGAGAATGAGTGAGATTCAATGGAGGACTCAAAGCGTATTCATAGGTTTTCTGAGACCAAACTCGGGCAGAGTTTGGTGCCCTAACGTTCCAAAATATGAACGTTGGAATCCTGGTCTCACGGTATAACATTGGAAGTAAACATTACAAAATGGGTCAAGGGGACCGAGTTCGGCCCGAGTTTGGTCCTAGACCCAGTTCAGCCCGAGTTCGGTCTCCATCAGGCCAGAATATTGGGTTCAGGTATTGGACTAGTTTGAGTGAACTAGGTTGTCACGCCCCAGACCCAAAATACGTAGGACTAGGAACACGTAAGCATGCCAGCCGTATGGATATGGCAACTCCAATATATGGAAACCAAAATCCACACGTACGCTGTAATATGAAAATCAATCCACAAGTGGTATAAACATAAATCACAAGTCACAGGGTATAAGCTAAATCTCATCCACGAAAATCAAATATAAATAAATAACCAGTATCTATGAAACTAGATATCAATATAAGTATCTAAGGATGATAGTTGGATGAAAACAAATCCACTACCAACTCGAAGGTAAAGGTACAACACAATAAACACAATATAAGAATACCAGCTAACAGTCATGGGGCTCGGAGAGAAGACATCCTCAAAACATATGTAACCATCCGAATCTGCGCTCCTGCAAATACTCAAGAACAGATACACCTGGAAGGAGACCAGGTCCTCAGAGGGACGTAACAAGATACAGAACAATAAGCCAATTTGAATACAGTAAACATGCATATTATTTGAAAATAAATAAGTACGCTGTACAAGATAATCTATATGAATGCAAATGAGGACAACTTTTCAACGTATGGGCAAGGGTAGGCTACTCGATCTAAATCTCACACTCACACACTCGTCAGTGGACATCATCAGCCGACATACCTCGGGGGTAGCGACCCTCGAACTCCATCAATCGACATACCTCGGGGGTAGCGACCATCGGACACGACCACCATAGTGCGTGCTAGTTACTACGGTTTACCAGAGTGGTTAAAAGCCCATACGCCTAATTATTGTCCTCTCATGATACTAGGTGTCAAGTGTGTGTCAACATATCTAATATATATAGTAATGACTGAACGAACTACACATGCAATGAATATAACTGAACGAGACTACACAGGCAATGAATAAACAGAAATATAAATAGCATGCAAAGTACTGTAAATAATTTGGCAAGGTATCTTGCCTGGCAAGAAAGCTGCAAAATATAGTGTCCCGATGTCAACACCAAGAGTCAGAAGCTACGGCCTCAGAATGAACGTCTCTGGATGCTGAAATAAACATCACCAACATTCCCAGAATAAGCAAGCAAAATAGCTAAAAAGTACTTCCCTTTCGTCCAATTTGGACAAAGGGGCAAAACGGTAATTTCGGATAAAAGTGGGGTACACGTGTGGTCCACTTTGCACCAAAAATGTGCCAAGAGTAACAGTCTCTAAATGGGACAAAGTATAGGTCAAACAACTCTAAATATCAATACGAACCCAACGGTATGTCCAAATGTGGATTCCGATGGGCCGAACACAATTTTGCCCAAAAAGTCAACCATGGGGCCCGCCAAGGCGACTTGGTCAACTGTCTCAGAATTGCGTGAAAATTGGGTCACAGGACCAACGTATTACCATGAGTCCAGTAGCGCAAGTTTCGTCGTAATCTGACGAGCGTGCACAAAATGCGCGTGACTTTCGCAAAAGTTGTGATACGGGGTTTGTCCGAGAATACGGGATGATTCCGGTGCGTACATGCCTCCGAATCAGTTTTTGCAAATTTTTACGTGTCCGGTTTTGCTGTACGCACAGTTCGGTACACTTGGTACACAGCGGGGCGGTCCCGTTTGGCGGGGCGCGCTCTGTTTCACAACTTTTGGAAATCTGGAAAAGTGGGTTCGCGGGGTTTTTTAACGAATTTAATTCTGTCTACAGCAGTTAATAATTTAGGGTTATTTAACAGAAATTAAACTAGGTCAAGTGGTCTACGTATACCAAAATGAATCATCGAATTCGGATCTCTGTGGTGGGAGATACGAACTCTGAAACATGGGTGGTCACCGCAGTTTTTTGCGTTCCCAGAATTCGGTTTGTTTCTGCCAACTTTGGCGCTGTTTTCGCCTACGGTTACGCGTTATTCGAGGTCTATTATCACACAGATATGGAAGAGGGTTAAGGGGTGAACATACCGGTGAAGACGGGGTGGCGTTTGGTTGAGCGAGTCGACAGAAAATAACTCCGAAACACAGGTACCTCGCTGTGAGAATCTGCAGTGCGCGGGGTCGCGGTCGTCGGAATTTGTTTGGACGGCCTGGCGGGGTTCTCCGGCTGCGGTGGCGGCGCTCTCTAGGTCTAGATGGGAAGAGGGAGAGTCTGGATGATTAGGTTTAGGGTTTATATATATATATATATATATATATATATATATATATATATATAGGGAGAGATGAGGCGGGTTTGCTCGCGGCCAAGGGGGTCTACTTGCTGTGGGAATTACCAATTAGAAAGGGTCTGCTGTGTTGCTAAGGGCGGGGTTGTTGGAATAAGTTGCAATAGGGAGTGGGCGGGATTAATAGCAGATGTAATGGATTGGTTTGCTTAAGAAAGGATTGGTTATTAATTATTATATTATTTTCTTTTCTTTTCTTTTCTTTTCCTTTTTATAATACTTTTCCAATTAAATATATATATATATATATATATATATATATATATATACACTCATAAGAAAAATTCTAGATTATAATAATGCACACAGTTAAGCTAGCAACTGCTCAAGGGATCTCCTACATGAAATAAATTTCGAAAAAATTCCTAATGGTCCCATAAATCCTCTTAGTGCACCAACACCTAAAATAAAAATTATTAAAAATCTATTTCTCCTAATTAGCTACTAATTACTACAATTAAATTAATAATTAATAATTAAAAATATATATACGATTTCTAGGAATAGGGGTTTTACATTCTACCCAACTTATAAAAATTTTGTCCTCGAAATTAAAATTAAGCCACGATAGAATGTCAAGGATGGTATAAGATTTGCATTGTTTAAAATTCAAGACTAGGTTTAAAGGGGTGGGCGATATTGCGCGTTGCACATTCCGAAAATTATGGAAAAAATCCACATGAGCGAAAAATAGGTTTCTTCATGTGTCATGTCCAATGGTGTGGACACCTAAATGCTCTTTTGCATAAAAGCGTCCAACAATTAGAAAATTACACAAAGATGAGAATTGGATGATGGGCACGTCTAGGATAAGGGTGTGGAATTTGTAGGAAGGCGGTGGCTAGTGTAGTCCTCCAATTATCGGAGCACGATAAGGTGCGCTAAGTGATATAATTATTGCAAAATTCAATAAAATATCGTGTTATATCTCTAACTGGACTCAATCTAACCTTAGTCTCACTATCTCAGCCAAGTAGGTCTAATTTTGGGTGAGGGATTCATAATCTACCGAACTTAAAATTTATCCATCTATCACCTAAAGCTATACATCTAGGAAAACTATTCCTCAAATTATTTAACCATGTTATTCAATCCTTAAAGTTTTAACACCAACATATCATCTATGATATGCCCTTAATCAATTATAAAAGAGACTTACTAAGTCATGTGATTAGCCTTATGGGGTATATCTAGTACTATCAGTGTCAACTTATACCAGCACGAGGTTTCGTCTTTCCGAAATAGGGGAAGACGGAGAGCAATAATAAAGAATTCAAGGTGAAGGTGATAGAATACCAGTACGAGGTTCAAAGAGATTAAAGAATTCGAAAAGAGAGTTGTCAGGACAGTTGTGGATTAAAATCCTATTTTTGGTAATTTTCTATTTACATGCTCGTATCAGTACAGTTATGTAACTGATACGATATTCCAGACATGTCTAGGGGCAAGTATATCCGTCTACTACCATATATCTCAATCCACGTAAAGTAGTCATGCGAAGAGCGAACCAAGCGCACTAAGGTTAGCTAGACCTTAATACACCGATTCTGATTAGGCAATTGTATCATTGTATGAACCCAATAATACATATGTCATGAACAAGCTCGATAAAAGAATAATCTTGCAAAAACTAGGCTACAATAGCAGCATAAGTCAAGGTAGTACAGCAAATATAAATACGCTGGATTATGATGAAAGAAGGTACATAACAATTCAAGTTCACAAAAAGATAAGACTCTTACAATCTCTTTAGTTGTCATACTAATTCCTTGTCTAAGTCGATAGTCGACAAAGTAGGGGTATAGCCTCTAAGTTCTACAGTCTGAAAAAAAATACTGTCGTCCTAAGCTAGCATACAGTTAATGTCATTCACTACACTTCAATAATAGGGCAAAAAACTATGTGATACTAGGTTGTGAGGTATACTACCCAACTTATAACAATAACTAATACTGTAATTGTCTTAAGGATACCGTAGAAACTCCTGTTAAGGTCGACGAGAAGGGGTCTTGGTACTTATTAGGGTATTCTCTATACTAGGGTCAAACATTATGGTAAAACTTTTAACTAACTCTAGTAGCGTCTATACTACTCTCAAGTCTTCATAATACATCAAGGGGTAATGGTAAACCAATCTATAGATAAGGAATTCTAGGGTTCACTGGATATTCTAAACTTAGTGGTGTGTCTATGTAGAAGCATAAAAAATATGCTGCATAGCTATACGCAGCGTGCTGATACAGGACAGCATAAACAGAGGACCTCAGAGCCTTCAACGTGCAACAGAGCTTTTTCGCTGAGCACAGAGTAAAATATAAAGCTCGAGGACCATCCGCGTAAGGCAGTATGTCCAGGCTGCTTCGGCGTAAAAAGGATGCTACATTACCTTTATGGCGTAAAACTCATCCGCTTTCAATACAGCATTGAAGTGTACGAGGGACGCTTCGTATTCCCAGAAATAAACCTGGCAAGTCGTGCAGTGAACCTGACAAATTATGCAGTAAGCCTGACGTCTGACTCCTGACAAAGAGTACTACACGGCCACCCAGGCGACGGCTATAATGATGGCGCGGTACTGCAACCCAGGTTATCATTTACTGACATTTCCTTGGCGTAAATTGCTTTTACGCGTACAAGGGGGTACGCTGCCTAGTTTTACACAGGCAGATGTGAACTGTTTATGCTCCGCAGAAGACAAACAGCCTGCCACGTCAAAAGCTGCCCTTCGTACAGGGCTCGAGGCACGTCTCTGCATTTAATGCGCAGAGAGAGGACAGAACTCAAGGCACGTCTCTGCACCTTGCGCAGGCCAACTAACAGAGCTTCAAAATACGCCTCTGCATTTAATGCACAGGATAATGGCGGATCTCCACATTTAATGCTGGGGATTTGATTAAATGTCACCGAACCGTCGTTTAGTGGCATCCCCTTTGCGTAAACTGCTTTTACGCAGACAAGGGGATACGCTGCCTAGTTTTACACGGGCAGACGTGAGCTTCTTACGCTCCGTAGAAGACAAACAGGCTGCCACGTCACCAGTTTCTCTTCATACAGGGTTCGAGGTGCGTATCTGCATTTAATGTGCAGAATAATGGCAAATCTTTGGGACAGCAAATCTTCGAAGACACGTCTCTGCATTTAATGCGCAGGATGGGGACAGATCTCTGCATATTAATGTAAGAGATTTGATTATATCTCCAAAAGCCGTAATTTCGGCTAAGACGTCCACGTCATCACCTTGGCAGACTACGCCAACTCAGGCCACAGTCAGAGGAGGAGGATCAGCTATCTTCTACGCCCACTCGGCTTCTACGCTCACTCGACTTCTATGCCTACTCGGCTTCTACGCCCACTCGGCTTCTATGCCTACTCGGCTTCTACGCCCACTCGGCTTCTATGCCTACTTGGCTTCTATGCCATGGTGACAGTTATTGGCTTCTACGCCAACCTCTTCTACACGAAGGATAACTACCTACGTGGCTTCTACGCCGTGATCTTCGCAGCAGTTATACACGTTGTCCCTTAGTTGGACACGCGTCACACGCTCATTCAAAAGGTCATCTATATGCGGGCAATGGTTATTATAAACCATCATGTAAAAGGGTGCTGTACTTTCCACTACTCGGTTTCTACACCGACTAAGTGGTCACTGTCATCAAAACTCTATAAATAGAGACCTCTATCAACAGAGGTCCGGGGTCGAAAAAAAGTGGAGATTAAGGTCAAAAAATTGGTCAAGAGATAGAGGATCGGTTAGAGGAGAGAAGAATCCAGAGCTCAGGCAAAGAGTAGTGATCGACAATTTTGGCATCGGACATCCACTCTCCCTCGCAACCTTCGAAGCTTCTTCTGTCTTCTACGGTACCTCTTCATCATCGTGTGGTCCAAGAGCCAAAGTGATCGACTGCAGATCAGACACCTATAGCAATATTTATCCAGATTAAATAAATTGTACTTCGACATTCCTCCTGTAGGATCAAAATTGTACAAGCTTGTTTGTAAACCAAAGAGCAAAGGGCTTTCTTTCGTAATAAAGAACCCGTCGTTCGTGATTTCCTTTAACGACTCCTTTCATTTATTTTATCCGAAACAAGATGACGACTCTGCTGGGGACATCTTTCTCTTCTAATGAGGAAGCAATTGCTCAATACGATACGGTATCTGTGGGATCCATGAAGAAGACACTGGTCGTCCAGTTCGACCAGTCTGCCTACGAAGAGATGCTTCGAACAGGGGGGTAGCTCTTACTCTCTCTCTGTCCAAGACAACAGGAAGCTGCGCAAGGTTTGGATGCCCAAGACATCCTCTACCGCTCTTGTCGACTCCGATCTCTTCGATCTCTCCGACCAACGAGGTTGTAGCATCGCTCCCTCCGCGCCTTGCGCGTAAAATTCAGTCTTCCGTCACTGACGGAATAGACAAAACTTCTGGCAATGCCTCAGCGCTAACCCAGAAGTATACTCCGTGCCTTGCGCGTAAAATTCAGTCGCCTGTCTCTGACAGGGCGAACAAAACTTCTGGCAATGCCTCAGCGCTAACCCAGAAGTACACACCGCGCTCTGTGCATAAAAACCTGTCTCCCGTTTGTGGCGAAATAGACAAAATTTCTGATAAAGCTACAGCGCCAAATCAGGAATCCCAAACGCGCTTCGCCCATAAAAATGCGTCGGCCTTCCATGGAAGAGCAGATGATCCCTGCAATCTACGCAAGGGAAAGCAAGTGGCGGAATACTCAACTTCTCGGCCTTTACGCCAGCAAGGAAAGAATCTGCCCGCCCTCCGGATTACGCGAGGAGCTGACGGACGACTAAGGACCTCTTCGGCTTTACGCCAACCTGAGCAGAGCTCTAATTTACGCCAGGAGAGGTCCCTCAGCGTAAAGCAGGCTCAGTCTGCGAGAGACGTACTCCTCGAGGATCGTCCGCTACCCAGATGGCCAACCTGTTGTATACGGGTGGCACAGGGAGGACTATAGTTCCCAATATCTGCATGTCTACTGATATGAACAGAAGGAACAAGCCATCATCTTCTTCTTCTGTAACTCCTCCTGACCTGCGTGACTATCTGATCCAGAAACACGAGGACAAGGGTCATAAACAGGCTTCAGTTCCCCTAACGGTCAAACGCGGGGAGATCTTGTGGGAGGATGCATCAACATCTAATGTCGTCATGACAGGTGGACCACATGAAGATTCCATCTTTATTATTCCTCCAACTCGCGACTACCAGCATCCAATAGTCTTCAACCGCACGCACAACAAGCCGACTGTACCAGGAGATTCTTTCGATGAAAATGCCGATAAAATACAGGTCCACAGATACAACCCTCAAGCTTTGAAGATCATGCAAAGTATGGGTTATGACTTGAAGCTGACGCCAGGTCTCAACTACGGGAAAGGCAGGCGAATACCGCTGCACGGAGATCCCTACTACCAACGAACCAGTTTCGGGTTAGGGTATACCACCTCCCTTGCAACTTCTGAGTCAAACGAGGATATCTATTCCTCTTTTCAGAACGGCTCCTCAGAAGCTCTCGAACGAACATTATCGGTAAATACAGTAGTGGCAGATCCTTTCGAAGAAGACGAGCAAGGATCCGAACCATTCGAGAATGACTCTTGGGCTCAACAGATGGATACGCAATAGGAATTTTGGTTCGAGCAGAGAGAACCTCCGACTGAAGATAAAGTTATCCAGATTGACGTTGGGGACGAACTTTCACCAAAGCCGATATTTATCAGTAACAACCTTTTCGAAGAAGAAAGGGAAGAAATTATCCAGCTGATAAAAGAATATATCGACGTCTTTGCATAGAATTATGACGACATGCCAGGCCTTGATCCAAAGGTGGCTACTCATAAACTCAACATATTGCCCGATTCAAAGCCTGTAAAGCAGCACCAACGCCGGTTCTGCCCGGACATGATGGACGCCATTGAAACTGAAGTCAAGAAGTTGATAGCCTGCGATTTTATCCGGAAAGAACAACATCCCGACTGGGTCGCCAATGTCGTCCCGATCATGAAGAAAAATAGAAAAGTACGTGTCTGTATCGATTACCGAGATCTGAATGCAGCCTGCCCTAAAGACGAGTTTCCTCTTCCCATCACAGACGTCATGATTGACAATACATGCGGTTTTGAACGTATGTCTTTCATGGACGAATTCTCAGGATACAATCAAATCAAGATGTATCCTGAGGACGAGAAGCATACTGCCTTCCGGACACCACTGGGGGTATATTGCTATACGGTCATGCCCTTCGGATTAAAGAATGCCGGAGCTATATACCAACGGGCTATGAGTAACATATTCTATGAGCATTTACGCAAGACGGTGGAATGTTACGTGGACGATGTAGCTGTCAAAAGCCGCCTCAAGGAGAATCACATCCAAGACTTGAAGACAGTATTTGAATTGATGCGCCAACATCAACTCAAAATGAATCCTACAAAGTCCTTTCTGGGTGTATCCAGTGGCAAATTTCTGAGATTTGTCATTACCGCCAAAGGCATTCAAGTGGACCCTGATAAAGTCAAGGCCATCTTAGAAATGCGACCGCCCCGTAATCTGAGAGAACTCAGGGGATTTCAAGGTCATTTGGCTTATATCCGGAGATTCATATCCAACCTCTCTGGGAGATGTCAGCCTTTTTCTCTCCTCATGAAGAAAGGTGTATCCTTCGTATGGGACGAATCCTGTCAGCAAGCATTCGGCGACATCAAACGCTACCTCACTAGCCCGCCAGTTCTGGTGCCTCCAGTCATAGGAAGACCATTCGTGCTGTATGTTTGAGCGATGGATCATTCTCTAGGAGCTCTTCTCGCACAAAAGAACGATATGGGTCACGAACAGGCTATCTACTACCTCAGCAGGATGATGGTCGGAGACGAACACCGGTACAACCCAGTGGAGAAAGAATGCTTGGCTCTGATGTTCGCTATCCAGAAAATGCGGCACTATCTCACAGGCCAGACCATTCACATCATCTCCAGGATCAATCCTCTTCGGGTACTGATGAGCAAACCAAGTGTTCTCAATTCCCGACTCGCGACTTGGGCGATGCTATTAACACCATACGACATGGTGTACGTCCCTCAGAAGTCCATCAAAGGCCAAGTATTGGCTGATTTCCTAGCTGCTCATCCGATCCCGGAGACCTCCAAACTATACGAGGATATTCCCGACGAAGTTGCGGAATATAATTCCGCAATAGAAAGTGACGCATGGCAACTATTCTTCGATGGTGCCTCCAGAACTGGTCCCCGGGGAAACGTGGTTTCAGGAGTAGGAATTGTCCTGGTTACTCCTGATAAGCTCGTCATCTATCGAGCATATTCTCTTAGCGAGCCATGTTCTAACAATGTGGCAGAATATAACGCTCTACTAATCGGGCTCCAAGTCGCTAAAGAATTGGGCGTCGAATCTCTGAAAGCTTTCGGTGATTCTCTGCTAATCGTCAATCAAGTCAGAGGAATATATGAAGTCCAGAATCCAGACCTCATCCCCTATCACCGAGCAACTGTTGAGATAGCCATGACATTCAAAGGATTCTTCCTAGAGCATGTGCCTCGATCTCAGAATCTGGAAGCTGATGCCCTAGCCAGTCTAGCTGCAGATTTAGCTACCCCTATAAGAAGGCAGAATTCGGTAATCCTTCTTAACAGAGATTTATTCTGTGTGAAAAATAACTTTCAGATAGAACACAGCTACGCGGTAGACACAGATCTTCCAAAGAGAGACTGGAGGAGTCCCTTTATAGATTTTATAGCATACGGAATCTTGCCAGAAGATCCTAAAGAAGCAGTATCCGTCAAAAGACGATCATTGTGCTTCTATTTCGATGCATCTTCACAATGTCTATATCGCCGATCTTATAACGGACTATTATTACGATGTCTCTCTGGTGATGAAGCACATCGGATGATCCGTGAAGCTCACGACGACGTATGCGGAGCACATCAACCCGGTCCTAAGCTACAGGATCGCATCAGGAGAATGGGCTATTACTGGCCTACTATGATCACAAATGTAATAAAGTATGCAAGACAATACAGAGCCTGTCAGGTTCATGCATACTTTATCCATCAATCTCCTGAGTATCTACATCCTACGGTTGCATCCTGACCTTTCGAAGCATGGGGTATGGATATCATTGGTCCTATTCACCTGTCTTCTTCCAGAGGTCACCGGTTCATACTGGCCATCATGGATTACTTCTCCAAATGGGCAGAGGCGATCCCACTTGCTGAGGTAAAGGCATCTAATATGATCAGCTTCATCAAGCATCACATCATTTATCGCTTCGGGATACCCCGAAGGATAATCAATGACAATGGGCCTCAATTCATCAGCCAAGCGTTTCATCGATTTTGCGATAAAAATCGGATACAAAATATGGCCTCTACGGCATATAATCCGGCTGCTAATGGTTTGGCAGAAGCTTTCAACAAAACCATTATCAAGCTCTTAAAAAAGTTCGTCTCTTCGAACAAGAGGGATTGGAATGAGAAGCTGGGAGAATGTCTCTGGGCATACCGCACAACGGTACGAGCATCGACAGGTTGTACCCCATTCTCATTGGTTTACGGGAGCGAAGCAGTTCTCCCCATCGAGATCCAAATTCTGTCACTCAGGATAGCCGTGGCTAATGAGTTGACTCAGGAAAAGAATGACCTGTTAAGGCTTCAAGAGCTAGAAGGATTAGACGAGAAACGCCTCCAAGCTCAACAGCGCATCGCATTTTACCAAGCACGCATTTCCAGAGCTTTTAATCAAAAAGTAAAGGAAAGAGTGTTCAAAGTCGGCGAGCTAGTTTTAGCCGTAAGAAGGCCGATGATTCTTACTCACAGGAGTAAGGAAAAATTCCAGCCCAAATGGGAAGGCCCTTATGTGATCGAGACGACGTTCTCAAACGGCACTTACAGGTTAGCCAAGCCTAATGGAGACCTGTTAATGGCTCCTATCAATGGCAAATTCCTGAAAAGGAACTATGCTTAACCTCCTTTTGCTCAAATAGAGTATGGTGAAGGTCTTATTTGACAAAACTACTTCCAAAACGAAACTAGTTGGATCGTATTATATCATGTCCATATTACCTCTGATATTACTTCCACCCAAACCTATCATTTATATTCCAAAATGATGGGTCCACAAAGTCAGATAAGAGTCTCTTTATTACTTCAGAAAGAGCAAAATTACATGAAAAGCAAAAGTACATCATTTGGAGGGAGCGGTCAGGTCGCGAAGCTGCTGCGCCAGTGCGGCCATCTTCTCAGTCATGGAATCCAAGACATCAGCGCGAGCCCGCTCCAGCCGTGCCTCATCGTTGCTCAGGAGGGACAGTTCGGCTCTAGCCCGAAGAAAACCAGCACGGGCGGCTCCTGCACGCGCCAAGTTCTGTTATGCTACGTCCAACCGGCCATCCGCCACATCTAGAGCTTCCGACGACTGAGAAGCCCACTCCTTTGCCTGAGCAAGTTTCGTTTCCAGCCTGCGGACCCTCGCTACATTTCCTTCATGCTCGGCCTGGCACTTCGTTTGAAGAGCAATGGCCTCCTCCAGGACGACTTTTCCTTCATCCATCTCCTGCTGATGTGTCTGGATGGATTTATTGACGCCTTTCATCTGTTTAGCAAGCCACGCAGTCATGGAGTCGTATCTAGCCTGGACCAGATCTTCAACGATGTCTCGAGCTAGCTGCAAGTATTCGTTAATGGGTTGCTCCAAACCATTAACTATCTTCTCCAGCGTGTCAGCTACCCCAGTGTCGTTGAATTCTCAGATCGGCACTATCGCAGACCGGGAGGACCTCTTCAGCGACGCAAAGTTCAGATTCTTCGCCAACACCATTGATATTAACATTTTCAAGGTGGTGTAGAAGATACCAGTGTACTGCTCGGTCAGCACAGCTAGATCCGAATGGACGCTGGGGGTGGCCTCGATATTGGCGAGTCCCCCTCCAAGAACAACCGCAGATGATGTTGCCACGGCCGTCGCCTCAACAGGTGATGCGACAAAAGAAGAAGCGCCAACACCGGACGAAGTGACCGGCGTACTCAAAGGAGGCATTGTCACAATAACAGGGGCTCGTCCTCCTCTTGAGATGTCAGAATCTCTTCGAAGGGCGAGCCAGCACCCGAAAGTGTCTCCTCTTCAAAGTCAGGCACCTCCGTGTCGCCGCCAGGACCCGACACAGAGCCAAAGGGCGCATCTACACTGCCCTCCCCGAAGATGTCTTCCCCTGAAAAGAAGACAAAAGGAAGTTAGTATCGAAATGATGTTAACTTTCCTAAAAAGAGGCGTGAAGATGACGTTTACCCATGGCCGACGGCATATATGTCGCATCTGCAGCTAGTACAGCTAAATTATTTCTTAATGATGCTAAGCAAGATGTCATACCTGGGAAAGGGGGTCTGCTAACTGACGCTGGCAAATAGTCTTCCAGGTCCTCGTCAAATTCCAACCGAGGCTCATCGGCTGGAATCTCGCTAGGTGCGCTTACAGGCACGGCAGGGGTCCCTCCCGATGCCGATCCGCATAAAGGTATACGGAATCTTATTATACTCAGCCCCGAAGGCGATCTCGTTCCACTACCCGAAGCAGTAGCAGCGACAGCAGCCTCCAACAGAGATTCTCCGGCACCACCAGCCGGAACTGTAGAGGGTCCCTCTCTAAAAGGCGAGGAACCTCCAACCAAAGAATCATCCCCAACATGGGAAGATGCAGGCTCACTTCTAGGAGCCTCAATACCAGGAATTCGGAGGGGACGAGTAACCGTCTTCTTCTTCCTCTTGCGAAGGGAAGTTTCCTTCGGAGCAGGAGCCCTTCGCTTCCCAGAGATTACCAAAGCCCCTGCAGGCGGAGGTACTTCACCTCTCGATACCGCCAACAGAGGCTCATCTGGATTAACGGATTCCTCACCCTCGTCAAAAAAACCGAGGGGACTTCGACTCTTCCCCCAGACTTGGAAGAGGGCACCCTAAAACTTCCATGCATATCAAAATCGCGATGGAAGGTGTTCGTTGCCACATAGAACTGGGCATACGAGTGCAGGATGTGCAGCTCCGTGGAGAGTGTAATGACCGGCACAATAAAAATTGCTCCAGTGCAACCCATGAGGAAATATCGCCATCCTCTCGCTCCATCAATGAGTCCACCCCTGGGCCAGAAGCTGGTGACGGCGTTGCCCACGTGCAACTGATCATACCCAAACTGCCTGGCAAACCGACTAGGCAGGTAGGGCTCCAAGAAGCAATGGTCTTTACTTCTGTACAGTAAATAGGAAGGTCTAATGCAGACCAACCAATTAAAAGCTTCGGGAGAAAGATTGGTCTTCTCTCTACCTGAGTCCTCAAGCCTAATCCCCGATTGATTGCAATGTACAGAGGGGACAGTGCAGAAGAGCTTCCAGATGTGACTGAAGTCCAGCACCCGCCGACAGTCTAAAACCGTAGTCACATTCTAGGAAGATTTCTGGTAGTTCAACAAGAAACTACCCCCCGAACTACTACCAGAGCCGGGAGACATAACCCTGGGGTTATGAAGAATTAACCACCCCATCAAGTACAGGTATGATAATTCTACCCTGGAAAAGCTATCACACCGGGTTTCATCGGCGAGCAGCCCGTCAGTCATGGCCCTCAGGCCAGCTTTTATACGGCACACCATGGCAGGGAGCAAGCCCAGTTTTGCCCCGAACACCAGACGCACTGCAGGCTATAGCGTGTTGCGGTGAATACGGTCCGCGGATGCGATGTCGGGTACCACCAGTCGGCGCAACCATATGGAGAGGAAGCCAGCCAATTGAGCTTCCCTGGATAGAGGCCAGCGACAGTGCCTCAAATAACTATAGGCCTTAGTGCCTACAGGATACTTTCCTATCCCTTCGTCGAGGATCAAGTCCGAGGCCCCAGCGTCTACCATGAGATCGTCGACTACCTGAGCATTAAGCACACTCAGAGGATTCAAAGGCTGATCCTTGCCTTCCAATACCTTCTTCGGCTTAGCAGTCCTGGACCGGTGAAAGAAGAGGTAGGACGTCCATTTATTGATGTGAGCCAAATCTGAGGGCTCACCATAAAAAGTAGTGCAGGCGAGGTAGTGGCACATCAGCTCCTGGTACACTTCCACTACCCGAGGGACTGAATCCCCCAGCTCCCGGTTCGTGGGAACATACTCTTTATATGGAGTATCCCCCATCGGTAGTCTCGAGATCTCTGCCATCTCATGGAGAGCCAATCCCAACTCCCCCAGTGGAGTGGCGAAAGTCCCGATGAGCGAGATATATCGCTCCATCAGTGCCAGAAACAGATTGGGGTTAGGAGGTAACCCAACACTGGTAGCACTCACAGCTTCAAACAGACCAATGCTCTCCAGCTCAGTCCAAAAATACTTCAGGGCCCAGTCAGCTAAGCGAGCCCACCGAAGATTTGTTGGGGTGACCCACCCACTGCACCGAGGGTTCACCTTGGGGTATACTCCCCCGTGTCCCATAAAATCATTGCAGAAAGTCGATAATTGCACCTGCTGGATCACTAAACTGTCTTCACTCGGGACACTGCCCGGGTACAGTCCCCTGAATGTCGTCACAGAGCCGGAGGGGCGGCTGACAAACGACCCCTGGTCAGTTCCTTTCTGATGAAAGATCTTTCCCGGCCTGCCCTGAAGATCGGGAGTCAGTTTCCACGACATCCTCCTGGGATGTGTAGCATGGAAGAACGCCGAGATGGGATAGTCTCTCGGCATCTTGGGCAGATACAAAACCAAGCTCCCGGCAGGGAAAACCCAGAGCTCTTTCTTGGGCTTCGTCTGGGACTGCTTGTCAATCATGTCCCCGAAGAGGAAAGCCGGCTTTATGTATTAGTCCCCGTCTATGTACGTCAGGGGCTCCCCGTTGATCATGTTCAGCAACGTTCGCTCGCCCTGAGCCGATATCAAAATTTCCCTTCCTTCAGGATACTGGGGCCCGGAGATAGGAAATGTCACGTGCGACAGATCCTCCAGATAGTTGGAGTGCAGCATCCCGGCGGCAGAACCCATCAGGTCGGCTAGCGGAGACGCGTGCAAGTTAACTGCAAGAGTGCGAGAAAAATATATCAGTTCCTATAACTAGACGTTATAGATCTTGCAGCATAAGCCGAAAAATCAACAGTCTGTGCTTTACGCCAAGACTGTAAGACTTGAGCTTTTACGCTGGAATCCATTTCCTAAACGTAAAATTCAAGGTTGGCAGTATACAGTCTGTGCTTTACGCTAGACTGATAAAATTGAGTTATTACGCCGGAATTCTCATCCTAAGGCGTAACACTCAAATTTTATACGCCAAGTTTCGACAGTCTGTGCTTTTAAGCCCGACTGCAAAAATATGGAGTTTTTGTGCTGACACATTAGAAATGTGGGCGTAAAACATGAAACGTCTCTATGCATAATCTTCCTCAAAGAGGCTATCAGCACAGAAGACGACCTAGCGCGTTCACGTACAACGTGTGCGAAGGTTTTTCAGTCGTTCTTTTTCATCCCAAAAGCTCTACCTTTAAGGCCGGGTGCACTGCTCGTCGGCGGGATACTTCGCTCAGAATGAAGTTCGCCTTGCCCGACCGAAGACGCTCTCGCTGGAGCAGAAGAACGAGAAGAAGAATCAACCTTCTTTCCCTTAGAGGAGGAGGATTATTTCGAGGCCATTACTGGAAACTTTGAAGACTCGGAGAAGAAACGAAGAAGAACTCGAACAGTCGAAAGCTTTCTTTTCGCAGAAGACGGATGAAAAGTTTTTCTCTCAAAAAGCTTGGGATATATATAGAGTTCAGATGGACTCCTCGAATCCCGAACCAAATCTCGTAATTAATATTCGGTTATGATTGGGTACTACGTCAGCCTATTACTCAGAGAAGGCGGACAGTCAGCGAATTCGAAAAGTTTTCGTGCAAAAAAGATTCGTGGTTTTTACGCTAAGGAGTTTTCTACGCTCGACAGCTACAGATCTACGGTTTTACGCTCACAGGTTATAATTCTATAGTTCTACGCCTGGATGCTCTCATGCTCAGTAGATTTTACGCTCGAGAAGCTACGAACTTACGACTTTACGCTCAGCA
Source organism: Iris macrosiphon (assembly GCA_036927795.1). Taxonomy (NCBI): domain Eukaryota; kingdom Viridiplantae; phylum Streptophyta; class Magnoliopsida; order Asparagales; family Iridaceae; genus Iris; species Iris macrosiphon. Next base: position 24,232,654 of record JAYESA010000016.1, on the reverse strand, counting down.
GCTACAAATCTATGATTTCACGCTCGGTGGCTTTTTACGCTCAGAGACAACAGATCCAAAAACTTCACGCTCGGAAGATTTTCTTTTCAGAAGCTACAAATCTACAGTTTTTACGCTAAGGAGCTAACTACGCTCGACAGCTACAGTTCTAACGATTTTATGCTCACAGGCTACAAGTTTATGGTTTTACGCCCGGATGCTCTCATGCTCAGTAGCTTTTACGCTCGAGAGGCTACGAACCTACGACTTCACGCTCAGCAGCTACGAATCTATGATCTCACGCTCGGTGGCTTTTTACGCTCAAAGGTTACAAACTTATGATTTCACGCTCTATGACTTTCCGCATATCTAAAAAATGCATAGGCCAGAGTACAATACATCTGAACGATTCTCAAGGCGGTCAATTACGAGAGTTCACACGGAAGATACTCCTTCTTGACCTCAGAATATCCCAAGTACCCAAAGCTTACAGAGTTCAAACATTAAAAATTACTCTTCTTCATGGGTCGATTCGAAGTTCATCCAGAATCCAGTCTGAATATTTCGTCTGCAAATTCAAGATGGCAACTCAGTTCTTGACAGCCATTCCTCGCCCTGTTCCAAGGGATTTTCGAGAAATCATTCTTGAAGATAAATTCTGAACAAAAGTTCTGTTTATCAGAAGTGACAGTTCAGAGTTCTACGCGGTTCTCCATATTCCTAACGGCAGGACAGTTCGAACACTCGAATACTAAGCGGCTTTCTACGCATCCCTAGTTATGCGTAAAAGACAGGACGGAACCTAGCACTCTTTCTAAACGGAGGCGGCGTAAAATTGCCAGACGTGTCAAAGCTACACATATTCAGACTTCACAACAAAAAAAAATATGGCAATATGATCATATGCACAGAAGAAAAGACGATTTTTATTAAGATTAAAGTCATGATTACATATGAGGGAAATCCAGTCTACAAGGGTTTTTCTTCATTTTCGTGATTACATATGAGAGAAATCCCATCAGCAAAGGACTTCCTCATCGTCGTCTGAAGATCGCGCCCAAAATCTGTTCTGCCAGTTTCTCGCATGGACGGAATTCTTCATCCATCTTCTCCAGCAGCCAGTCGGTGTCCGCAAACCGACTGACATATTGGTCAACGACGGGAGGATATAAAACTGGGCATAGACCCATCCTCCAAAAGAAAAGCAGGGTAATTCTGCTTTCCTACGTCCAGCGCCGTGACAGTTTGAGTTGAGGTATTTCACCCAACTCAATGCTCGAGGTCAGAGCTAGTTGCTGCTCTGGTCCACGAGGGTATCAGGGGAAGATACAGCTTGCAAGCTTCATGGTGAAATATGACCCTTCCTCTCTCCGGAAGAACCGCCATACAAAGTTGCTGATTACCCCGAGCAAAGGAGGCTAAGATATCCTTCCATGATCCATCGTTGCAGAGGATATTTGCTCGAAGACGCCGTTTTGACTCCTTACATGCTGGAAGAGCATGTTCTTCTTCTTCCTCAAGTCGACCTGACGAACTCCGGCGATCATCTCTGTGTGGTGAAAGAAATGTGGGAAGAACAGGTTAACTCCTCAGCCTTTTATAGGCGAAAGAGATCACGCCGATCCCCAATAACTCCGTCATAAAGTCAGCCTTGAAAGAACGTGTCAGACTTGACCGTTTCAGAGCATTTTGAATTACGAGGAACGTTTCATGCTTCATTCAAAGCGTTTCAAATTACGAGGAATTTAAAAGCTTTGAAGGGGGTCTTGTAGAAGCATAAAAAATATGCTGCATAGCTATACGCAGCGTGCTGATATAGGGCAGCGTAAACAGAGGACCTCAGAGCCATCAACGTGCAACAGAGCTTTTTCGCTGAGCACAGCATAAAATATAAAGCTCGAGGACCATCCGCGTAAGGCAGTATGCCCAGGCTGCTTCGGCGTAAAAAGGGTGCTACATTGCCTTTATGGCGTAAAACTCATCCGCTTTCAATGCAGCATTGAAGTGTACGAGGAACGCTTCATATTCCCCGAAATGAACCTGGCAAGTCGTGCAGTGAACCTGACAAATTGTGCAGTAAGCCTGACGTCTGACTCCTGACAAAGAGTACTACACGACCACCCAGACGACGGCTATAATGATGGCGCGGCACTGCAACCCAGGTTGTCATTTACTGCCATTTCCTTGGCATAAACCGCTTTTACGCGTACAAGGGGGTACGCTGCCTAGTTTTACACAGGCAGATGTGAGCTGTTTACGCTCCGCAGAAGATAAACAGCCTGCCATGTCAAAAGCTGCCCTTCGTACAGAGCTCGAGGCACGTCTCTGCATTTAATGCGCAGAGAGAGGACAGAACTAGAGGCACGTCTCTGCACCTTGCGCAGGCCAACTGACAGACCTTCAAAACATGCCTCTGCATTTAATGCATAGGATAATGGCGGATCTCCACATTTAATGCTGGGGATTTGATTAAATGTCACCGAACCGTCGTTTAGTGGCATCCCCTTTGCGTAAACTATTTTTATGCAGACAAGGGGATACGCTGCCTAGTTTTACACGGGCAAACGTGAGCTTCTTACGCTCCGCAGAAGACAAACAGGCTGCCACGTCACCGGTTTCTCTTCATACAGGGTTCGAGGTGCGTATCTGCATTTAATGCGCAGAATGATGGCAAATCTTCGGGACAGCAATTCTTCGAAGACACGCCTCTGCATTTAATGCGCAGGATGGGGGCAGATCTCTGCATATTAATGCAAGAGATTTGATTATATCTCCAAAAGCCATAATTTCGGCTAAGACATCCACGTCATCACCTTGGCACACTACGCCAACTCAGGCCACAGTCAGAGGAGGAGGATCAGCTATCTTCTATGCCCACTCGGCTTCTATGCCTACTCGGCTTCTACGCCCACTCGGCTTCTACGCCCACTCGGCTTCTATGCCTACTCGGCTTCTACGCCCACTCGGCTTCTATGCCTACTCGGCTTCTACGCCCACTCGGCTTCTATGCCTACTTGGCTTCTACGCCATGGTGACAGTTATTGGCTTCTACGCCAACCTCTTCTACACGAAGGATAACTACCTACATGGCTTCTACGCCATGATCTTCGAAGCAGTTATACGCGTTGTCCCTTAGTTGGACACGCGTCACACGCTCATTCAAAAGGTCATCTATACGCGGGCAATGGTTATTATAAACCATCGTGTAAAAGGGTGCTGTACTTTCCACTACTCGGTTTCTACACCGACTGAGTGGTCACTGTCACCAAAACTCTATAAATAGATACCTCTATCAACAGAGGTCCGGGGTCAAAAAAAAAGTGGAGATTAAGGTCAAAAAATTGGTCAAGAGATAGAGGATCGGATCGGATCGAGGAGAGAAGAATCCAGAGCTCAGGCAAAGAGTAGTGATCGACGATTTTGGCATCGGACATCCACTCTCCCTCGCACCCTTCGAAGCTTCTTCTGTCTTCTACGGCACCTCTTCATCATCATGTGGTCCAAGGGCCAAAGTGATCGACTGCAGATCAGACACCTATAGTAATATTTACCCAGATTAAATAAATTGTACTTCGACATTCCTCCTGTAGGATCAAAATTGTAAAAGCTTGTTTTAAACCAAAGAGCAAAGGGCTTTCTTTCGTAATAAAGAACCCGTCGTTCGTTATTTTCTTTAACGACTCCTTTCGTTTATTTTATCCGAAAAAGTCTATATTCTCGTTGTACTCTTAATAGGAAGGTTACCTTACTTATCATCTAACGACAGGAACTTCTATATTCTAGAGGGGGCTATACTCATGGAATTATCAGGGAACTACAGGAATCAAGCAGGATGCAACTATTCAGATAGAATGGATTGGAAGGAGAGCGAATAATAGTCAATTGTGGATGAGATCCTATACTCTATTCCTAGGTGCATTCTTGTTCGGTACAATAACGTAACCGAGACAATATACCCTCGACCTGTATGGGCCACCACAAAAATATGTCACGCCTCACTCCCAAAATACGTAGAACTAGGAACACGTAAGCATGCCAGCCGTATGGATATGGCAACTCCAATATATGAAAACCAAAATCCACACGTACGCTGTAATATGAAAATCAATCCACAAGTGGTATAAACATATGTCACAAGTCACAGGGTATAAGCTAAATCTCATCCACGAAAATCAAATATAAATAAATAACCAGTATCTATGAAACTAGATATCAATATAAGTATCTAAGGATGATAGTTGGATGGAAACAAATCCACTACCAACTCGAAGGTAAAGGTACAACACAATAAACACAATATAAGAATACCAGCTAACAGTCATGGGGCTCGGAGTGAAAACATCCTCGAAAAATATGTAACTATCCGAATCTGCGCTCCTGCAAATACTCAAGAACAAATACACCTGGAAGGGGACCGGGTCCTCAGAGGGACGTAACAAGATACAGAACAACAAGCCAATTTGAATACAGTAAACATGCATATTATTTAAAAATAAATAAGTATGCTGTACAAGACAATCTATATGAATGCAAATGAGGATAACTTTTCGACGTATGGACAAGGGTAGGCTACTCGATCTAAATCTCACACTCACACACTCGTCAGTGGACATCATCAGCCGACATACCTCGGGGGTAGCGACCCTCGGACTCCATCAATCGACATACCTCGGGGGTAGCAACCATCGGACACGACCACCATAGTGCGTGCTAGTTACTACGGTTACCAGAGTGGTTAAAAGCTCATACGCCTAATGATTGTCCTCTCATGATACTAGGTGTCAAGTGTGTGTCAACATATCTAATATATATAGTAATGACTGAACGAACTACACTTGTAATGAATATAACTGAACGAAACTATACAGTCAATGAATAAACAGAAATATAAATAGCATGCAAAGTACTGTAAATAATTTGGCAAGGTATCTTGGCTGGCAAGAAAGCTGCAAAATATAGTGTCCCGATGTCAACACCAAGAGTCAGAAGCTACGGTCTCAGAATGAACGTCTCCGGATGCTGAAATAAATATCACCAACGTTCCCAGAATAAGTAAAATAGCTAAAAATCACTTCTCTTTCGTCCAATTTGGACACAGGGACAAAACGGTAATTTTGGGTAAAAGTGGGGTCCACGTGTGGCCCACTTTGCACCGAAAAATGTGCCAAGGGTAATAGTCTCTAAATTGGACAAATTATAGGTCAAACAACTCTAAATGTCAATACGAACCCAACGGTATGTCCAAATGTGGATTTCGATGGACCGAACACAATTTCGCCCAAAAACTCAACCGTGGGGCCCGCCAATTGGCGACTTGGTCAACTGTCTCAGAATTGCGTAAAAATTGGATCACAGGACCAGCGTGTTATCACAAGTCCAGTGGTGCAAGTTTTGTCGCAATCTGACGAGCGTGCACAAAATGTGCGCGACTTTCCTAAAAGTTACGACACGGGGTTTGTCCGCGAATACGGGCTGATTTCGGAGCGCACATGCGTCCGAATCAGTTTTTGCAAATTTTTACGTATTCGGTTACGCTGCACGCACCATTCGGTACACTTGGTACACGGCGAGGCGGTCCCGTTTGGCGGGGCGCGCTCCGTTTCACAACTTTTAGAAATCTGGGAAAAGTGGGTTCACGGGATTTTCCAACGAATTTAATTCTGTCTACAGCAGTTAATAATTTAGGGTTATTTAACAAAAATTAAACTAGGTCAAGTGGTCTATGCATACCAAAATGAATCATCGAATTCGGATCTCTGTGGTGGGAGATACGAACTCTGAAACATGGATGGTCACCGCAGTTTTCTGCGTTCCTAGAATTCGGTCTATTTCTGCCAACTTTGGCGCTATTTTCGCCTATGGTTACGCGTTGTTTGAGGTCTACTATCACACAGATATGGAAGAGGGTTAAGGAATGAGCATACCGGTGAAGACGGGGTGGCGTTTGGTTGACCGAGTCGACGGAAAATAACTCCGGAACATAGGTACCTCGTTGTGGGAATCTGCAGTGCGCGGGGTCGCGGTCGTCGGGATTTGTTTGGACGGCCTGGCGGGGTTCTCCGGCTGCGGTGGCGGCACTCTCTAGGTCCAGATGGGAAGAGGGAGAGCCTGGATGATTAGGTTTAGGGTTTATATATATATATATATATATATATATATATATATATAGGGAGAGAGGAGGCGGGTTTGCTCGCGGCCAAGGGGGTTTACTTACTGTGGGAATTACCAATTAGAAAGGGTGTGTTGTGTTGCTAAGGGCGGGGTTGTTGGAATAAGTTGCAATAGGGAGTGGGCGGGATTAATAGCAGATGTAATGGATTGGTTTGCTTAAGAAAGGATTGGTTATTAATTATTATATTTTTTTTCTTTTCTTTTCCTTTTTATAATACTTTTCCAATTAAATATATATATATGCATATATATATACTCATAAGAAAAATTCTAGATTATAATAATGCACACCATTAAGCTAGCAACTGCTCAAGGGGTCTCCTACATGAAATAAATTCTGAAAAAAAAATTTAATGGTCCCATAAATCCTCTAAGTGCACCAACACCTAAAATAAAAATTATTAAAAATCTATTTCTCCTAATTAGCCACTAATTACTACAATTAAATTAATTATTAATAATTAAAAAATAGATACGATTTCTAGGAATAGGGGTTTTACATAGGTTTTGGTTTAGTATGGATTTGAGCTCCCTAGTGCAACTGCGAACCCGATGTACATTTGGTCCTAATAAAATAAAAGGAATATTACAGAACAAAATAAAAACCAAGAGTACTCTCATGACGCCAATCTTCTGAAAATGTCCGCTGACTTGAAGACGTCTTTTTTCCATGACGACAGTTATCCTCGACCCCCGTTCACTGACCGGACAGCGGAACCCCGAATGCAAGGCTCCGGATAAGTCGTAGGTGGTTCAGAAAAATCTTCTGGTATAACGCCGTCTTTGGCTCATCATCATTTTTTTATTGCATATGTCCATTACTTTTCTCCAAATACATGTTAGATGAATAAAATAATTTTACAAAAGCAAATATGATAACATTTAAGATTCAGATATGGACAATACTGAGTTTAACTAGAAGTTACAAGTTGATATAGTGATTGCACGATTATCATAATACTAAACTTAATCGATTAGCAATATTCAAAAGCTCAACTTAACCATTCGGCCAACACTAGATTTTGATATTGATAAGCTATGTCTCGATACACAAAGAAAACAAGGTTTTACAAACGTTCCAATTCAAATCAAGATACACATTATCTTCTCAATAATAGTCAAAGATTGACGTCATCAAATTATGACTCGATTTATTCTTTATTATGTATTTTATATAGTTATTTTTAGTACAAATTCTAAGTTGAGTACGCACTGGCACTAGGAACTTCAAAACTCCAAAACTCTTTAAAAACCCAAGTCATAATAAAGCAAATTCGTACTGAACTCAGTTTAGAAATTTCCAGACTATCTCGTGTTAAATTTTTATGAGTTCTGGCTGAACTCGATTTTTGAAGACCAAAACATTCTGTTTGAAAAAAGGGAACTCTGACCGAACTCGATTTTAGACCCCCCCCCCAAAGGTTATGTCCAGAAACATCCAAACTCTGACCGAATTTGGTCCTGGATAGCCCAGTTTTGTTGATTTAGTCTTTAATCTTTGAAAAACAGCCACAAACGTTCGAAATGCGAACGTTGGATTGAGACCGAACTCAGGCAGAACTCCTTCATAATAGCAATGTTCAAAAGCTATAAATATCCCTTTGAATTCTTCTTTGAGATTAACCAATTCTCTACTTGCATAATTCTTATACTCTGAGATCTATAATCTTTCAATCCAACTCAAGCCTTCTAGTATCAGTTGCAGTTCGATTAGAAGTCATCAAGTTGTGAAGCTTGGATTTCCAAGTTACTATTTTATTTTGCTGTTTGAAGTTGGCGAGCTCTTTGGATCAACGCTCGTGGTTATAAGAAGTCTGCAAGCCCTTCAGATCAAAGCTCATGGTTTAATTAATCACGGGTCGAGTTGCCTTGGTCTGCCCTGTGCTAGCTTACATTAGTAGATTAAAGTCGGACAAGAGTTTTCGGGACTAGACTGCCTTCCACGAAGGATACCAGGATACATCGTCATCTTTGCATTTCTAAACTCTTGAATTTTTTATATTATTGCTAAGTTTTTGGTTGGCATTTTTGTTAATTTTTATTGATTATATTAGTCTTCACCTTATTCACCCACTTCTAGGGTTGCCTTCAAGTGATATCAGAGCGAGGGCTCTTATTTTTGGATTAACATCCTTTGAGTAGATCTATGTCAACTGTACCTTTTACCACACCAACAATGGTGAAGGCCAATTCACAAATAGGACACCCCTATTTGATGGTACCAATACACCTATTGGAAAACTCATACGAGTATTTATCATAGGTCACTAGATTTTGAGTTATGGTCTTGGGTTATTGATGGTTACAAAAAGCCTGTAGAAAAGCCATACGACAAATACACAGAAGGTGAAAGAAAACAATCTAGCCTTGATGCTAGGGCCATGAATGTCTTATTGTGTGCAGTAGATAGAAATAAATTTAACAGAGTTTCTATACGCACTACTTCACATGAAATTTGAAAACTTCTTGAGGTTGCTCATAAAGGAACTTTACATGTGAAGTAATTCAAATTAGTTGGTTGACACAAGAATATGAGGCCTTCAAAATAAAGCCAATGAGACTCTTACTAAATTTTTTACCCATTTTCTTGATATTATTAATCATTTTCAATCTCTTAGCAAGAAATATTCAAATCATGAGAAGATTTTCAAAGTGCTTCGGGGGCTCAAAAAGAACTGGAATCCTAAAGCAACAACGATCATTAAGGAAACAATCTCACCTTCATGATCTTGAGACACTCTTGGGTAAATTGATGACTCATGAGCCTGACCTCAAAGAGTTCAAAGAATCAACACCTAAGAAGAAAATCATAGTATTCAAAGCACATCATAAGAAAATCTCCGAAGATAAACCTGAGGACGATGATTCGGCTGATGAGGAGCTGGCTCTAATTTCCACGAACTGCAAAAAAATCTTAAAGTTTGAGAAATCAAACAAAAAGGACTTTCAAAAAGAGGAACTTGTGTGCTACAACTGCAAGAGAACCGGCCGCATAAAGAATGATTGCCCTACTGCAAAAAAGGAGAATCACTATGAAAGATCAAACAAAGGAGGATCTATATATCGCAAATTCGCAAACAAAAGTATATGGTGCGAAAGCGAAGCAAGCGACTCCGAAAAAGAAAGTATTCATCTTGCTGCAAATGTGTGCCTTATGGCATTCGCAAGTGAGGTACAAAATAATCCCCTTTATGAAGATTTCTCTTATGATGACTTGTCAAATATTTTTAATGATATTTTAAGTTAGAAAAAAGCTTAGAGACAAAAACAAGCACGCTAGAAAAGAAATTCACATGCACAAGCTGGAAAATGAGATGCATTCCTTTTTACTAAATAAAGTAAGAGAAACACTCTCTTCTAGTGACACGACTGATATTTTCTCGCTGAAATTAAGTTTGCTCGATGCCCTCGAATGCTTTCAAAAGAATTTTCAAGAATATGCAAAACTTAAAAAGGAATATTAATTAGAGAAAAAAGAAATATCTTATTGCTTCACAGAGACTAGATGCACTCACGATTAAACACAATGATCTTATTGCTAGCTCAGAAAAGTTATAGATCAGATTGGAAAAATAGGTGATGCAACATATAACTCTATCCAGCATAAGACATGTAACTCAACATAAAGTCACTCACAAAAGATCATTTCTGAAGGAAGCAAGCAAGGCTAAAGCTTCACATAATCATGTCTTCTATAATAAATATACACGCTAAGTTTCATGCACCACACCATGCACTCATATTTATTCTTCTGCGTCGCGCACAAATATTTATGCTACCTGTCATTATTGTGGTCTAAAATATCATATTTCGTACCAATGCAAAATTAGAGAGAAGGTTGTGTCACGTCCTGTTTCCGCAGAATCGATCGTCCTCACATTCGGTTTCGCAGAAAATTCGTCCTCGCTAGGGCATAATGTGGTACAAGTCTGGTATTACACTTGTACAAGGCAAGAACATACACATGTGTCAAAATCTTTTGAAAATATCTCAGCAACTAAGCAGCAGAACTTTGAACACACACATTGTATAAGAAAAAAAATTATTTTTATTGATTTATTGCAACAAAGTACAATTTTTTCAGCACTGAAATGGAAATGCTTGAACTGCTTACATAGCTTTGCATAAAATAAAAGACTGATAGGCTAATATAAAATAATTTTATTATCCCATACATTATGCCCCTTTATTATATTCTTGAAAACTAGAAACAACAACTTAAAATCTTGAATACTTTAAAAATAGGAAGAATATTTGAAAAGAACTGCAATAAAAGCTTTATCTCCCTTGAGCTCCCGCGTTACCTCGGTCACCTGGGTTGCCCACAAAGACGTAGGTCAGTACTCAACAAGTACTGGTGAGCAAAACTAGCCAACTCACCTAAACCAACACTTCTAAAAATAAGACAAGCAGTTTTATAGGTAACTGTTTAAATATGCAACTGTTTAAATAAGCAACAGTTAAGATAAGTAACAATTAAGTAGTGAACATATACATTTTTTGCAACATATGAAATTATAACCCGGCCAATGGTCGTTCATGTATGAATTACATAATTTTTTTTACCACCCCTGCATAAGACATCATTAGCGTGCAACTCTATTAGGGTCATTGGTGTTGTTTCACCATATAGGACTTTTACCACGGTATGCAGTACAACTCCTCAGGAAGATAGCTAGCCTCCACAGAGAATCCTGTGATACCTCGTGCCTTTAAGCACGTCCGAATGTCTTCCCCTAGGTTGAAGCAGTCCCCGGTGCCCTAGGTCCCGATCGAGGAAACTTATTACCTTATGCACAAGTTATCTATGACCATGTGAATGCATAAATGACTAAGTCATAAACACATTAAAAGGTGAAGTAATAAAATATTCTCTTCCAGTATTATTCTCAATGGGGACTTCTTGGTCCATACTTTCTTGCTTTCTTTTTTCTTTGTGGGGACTTAAGCAGTCCATATCTGCCTTTCCTTATTGACTGTTTATAGCATATCATAGCATATTCTTGATAGTTATTAAAGATGTTCTCTACTTGTGTCGCATCAAGATGCAACAATAATATTAAGCTTGTGACATTAGTGGCTTTATCAATCATTGGACTTAACAAGGTTACAAGAGAACTTTACTAATTATTGGCATGAAGGAGTAGAGAAGAAGGGACAGAACCACTCACCAAATAGAGAATGCCGAGAGAAGGATGGCGCTTACTGGCTCAGGCTCCAGTCACGCATCTAACTGCATTGGCACCAATATTTGGTCAGACTACTATCTTCCTTTCTCTCAAAGTTCCCTAGAATGAATGCATAAAATCGATAAAAATAGGCTAAACAAGCAATCATCAAAAAACAATCACGAAAATATGGTCTCGTCTGAAAATACATGAACGAAGATCAATCTTTGAAAATATGGTCTCTTCTGGACATACGCTGGTTTAATCTTCAACTGGTGATAACCTGAACGGAGATCAATCTTTGAAAATATGGTCTTACCCTGAAGTTTGTCAAACATATCATCAATTCTTGGCAGAGGATACTTGTTCCATACAGTGACTTTGTTCAGCTCTCGGTAATCAATACAAAGATGTAGTACGCCATCTTTCTTTTTCACAAACAGTACTGGAGCCCCACAAGGTAAAACACTTGGACGAATGTAGCCATGATCCAGTAACTGTTATAGTTGTGATTTTAGTTTCTTTAATTCAGCAGGTGTCATCCGATACGGTGCTTTTGATATCGGGCGAGTATTTGAAAATGTGTCAATTATAAACTCAATTTCTCTATCCGGAGGCATTCCGAGTATCTCGTTTGAAAATACGTCGGAGAATTCTACCCTGACTTCAGTTTCACCCGAGTCTACGCCCTTCATCCGAGTGTCCCGAACAGAAGTCAGTTACCCTTCATACCCCAAATATAGAATGCGTCTTGCCGTCACTGCCGATACCACCATCACTATCTTATGTGCCGAACCAAACGAACAAGAGAACTGTCTCGTCAGAAAGGTGAAACATAACTCTCTTCTCCGCACAGTCAATTATCGTATTGTAAGCCCCGAGCCAATCCATGCCCAGGATGATATCATAGTCTGCGATATCCAGGACTAGTGCATCCAAGGACACGTATCTTCCCCCAATACAAATATAACCGTCCCTGCAAATCGAACTAGCGGGCAAATCTACTCCGGACTGAGTACTAAAATTAAGATTCATATCTAGCGGTATCTTATAAAATTTATCTTCATTAGCAAATTTAGACGATATGAAGCTATGGGTAGCACCCGAATCAAATAGTACACGAGCATGTATTTCTTTATAAGTGTTTGAGGCAAGCACTTCTTCTTGTGTCAGCACAAACACTCTACCATGTGCTGCAGGATGAGGGTTCTGAGCGTTCATAGGTACTACCGGAGGAGCTCGTGGCGCTTGTCTACGATTCTGATTGTAATGCTGATCCCGAGGAAGGTTTTGCTTCCTACCTCCACTGTTGCATTCATAGTGTTTGTGACCCAGCCTGCCATATTTATAACATCCCGCATGATACTCTTCCATACGGTGTGGAGGACGATTGCACTTCTTTCACCATGGTCGCTGATAGGGTCCACAGTTTTTATTTGTGTTTTGACGCTTGGAGGTATCAGACCCGCTTGCTGTCATGGATCGTTTATAGTTGTTCCCATGACTGCTCTGTGTCGCCCCTCGAGGATAAAATTTCTCCATCTCGAAAGCCGCTTCATATGCCTCCCTATACGTCGCACACTTCCGACTGAGCACATCACACTGCAGGCCTTCATTCAGAACATTGATGAACCATAGTCATTTTGCCTCGTCGTTCAGTACCATGCATCCTCCGAACTAAGCTTTCTTCAGGAACCCAGCTCCATAGTCGTCGACGGACATATTTTCCTACACAAGCACTACGAACTCATTTTCTTTCTTTTAGCGGACAGCTGGTGGGATGAATTGTGTGACGAATGCCTATTTAAATGTCTCCCAAGAGACATTGGCTTCTTGGTTGGCACCGCAAAGCGCTTGTCTCTTGGACTCCCACCAGTCCTTTGCTTTGAGATGAAGCTACACAGCCACACAATCTACTCTCTTGGTCCCCTGAACTTCCAACATATGAAATATTTCCTCCAAGGTCTTCAGAAAGCCCATTACTTTCTCTGGTTTTGCCTTGCCATTGAACTCAAGTGGATTGCATCTTTTAAACTCAGAAAACTTAAACTTTAATTGCCTTCTTGGAGGCTGTTCAGTTTCCTCTACCTTTGCTACCTCTGTGTCTTTAGCAGCAGTCACTACGGAGTAGTGACCAGTTGAGTTAAGTTATTGACTTGTCGCTGTTGCGCATCAAATTGTGCCTGACACTGAGTCGTTGGCTGTGCTTGAAGCTCATGATGATGTGCCCCAATCATCTTGTGATGTGCATCTCTCTGTTTCTTTTACGACTCTGACATTTTCATCATCTTTTCCATTGGGTCAGATGAAGATGTCGTCTAAGAGCTATTACCTTTAGTCATCTGCAAAAGAAATAACTTTCATTAGCACTCATAAAATATTTATGGTCTTATTGTATGGAACATTATTTCATGCAATGCTATCGAAAAGTAAATCATCTGATAAAATCGTTATTGTTTGAAAACTTCTAATTGAAAACCAATTTTGAAATCTGAGGAACTTTAAACCATGCTCTGATACCAACTTGTCACGTCCTGGTTCAACAGAACCGATCGTCCTCGTATTCGGTTCCGCAGAACCATTCATCCTCGCTAGGGCATGATGGCGTACAAGTCTGTGGTTGCACTTGTACAAGGCAAGAACATGCACATGTGTCAAAATCTTTTGAAAATATCTCAGCAACACAACAGCAGAATATTGAACACACACATTGTATAGGAAGAAAATATTATTTTTATTGATTCATTGCAACAGAGTACAATTTTTTTAACACTGAAATAGAAATGCCTGAACAACTTACATAGCTTTGTATAAAATAAAAGACTGATAGGCTGACATAAAATAATATTCTTATCATATACATTATGCTCATTTATTACATTCTTGAAAACTGGAAACAATAACTGAAAATCTTGAATACTTTAAAAATAGGAAGACACTTTGAAAAGAACTAGAACAAAAGCTTTATCTCCCTTGATCTTCTGTGGTACCTCGTATTTGTGGTACTAAACGAAAGAATGAAAGTGTATTTCAATGACAGGGTTTATGTGAAACCCGCGCCCTTTGGTTTACAAACAAACTTGTACAATTTAATCCTATACGAGGATATGGGAGTATAATTTATTTAATCTGGGTATAAATTGCTATAGGTGTCTGATCTGCAGTTGATCACTTTAGCCCTTGGACCACACGATGTTGAAGAAGTGCCGTGGAAGACAGGTAGCAGCTTCGAAGGTTGCAGGAGAGGGTGGATGCACGATGCCAAAGTCGTCGATCCCTGCTCTTTGCCTGAGCTCCGGTCTCTCTCTCTCTCTCTCTCTCTCTCTCTCTCTCTTGACCTTTTGATCTGGTATTGGTTTTCTTGACCAATTTTTCGACCCTCCAATTTGTCGACCTTGTTCCCTATTGATAGGGGTCTCTATTTATAGAGTTTTGATGACAGTGACCACTCCGTCGGTGTAAAAATCGAGGAGTGGGAAGTACAGCACCCTTTTACACAACGGTTAAAATAACCAATGCCTGCGTATATATGACCTTTTGAGTGAGCATGTGACGCGTGTCCAACTAAGGGGACAAAACGCGTATATCTGCTGCGAAGATCATGGCGTAGAAGCCACGTAGGTAGGTATCCCTTGTGTAGAAGAGGTTGGCATAGAAGCCAAATGACTGTCACCATGGCGTAGAAGCCGAATAGGCATAGAAGCCGAACAGGCATAGAAGCCGAATGGTCGAAGAGGCCGAGTGGTCGTAGAGACTAAGTGGGCGTAGAAGCCGCGTGAGCACAGATCCTGAATGGGCGTAGAAGCCGCTGCGTACTGTGCCAGAGTGCTGATGTGGACGTCTTAGCCGGAATTACGGCTTTTGAAGATATAATCAAATCTCTTGCAGAGATTTGCCACCATCTTATGCATTAAATGCGAAGGCGTGTTTTGAAGGTCTGCAGCCCTTCTGTGCATCCGTCGCAGAGACGTGCCATGAGAGAAACTGTCACCGCTCTGTGAAATTAGACGTGGAGACGTGCCTCGAGTCCCGTACGAAGTGCAGCTTTTGACGTGGCAGGCGGTTTGTCTACTGCGGAGCATAAAACAGGTCATGTTTGCCTGTGTAAAATAAGGCAGCGTATTCCCTTGTACGCGAAAGAGCGGTTTACGCTGAGGGGACTTCAGTAAACGATGGTTCGGTGATGTTTTAACCAAATCCTCTGCATTAAATGCAAAGATCCGCTATCATACTGTGGGGCGCGTCCCGAGGGGTCTGCCATCGTTTCCAGCCGTCGTCTGGGTAGCCGTGCAGCACTTTTTGTCAGGAGTCAGAGGTCAGATTCACTGAGTGACTTGACAGGTTCATTTTGGGGAAGATGAAGCGTTCCTCGTACGCTTTAACGCTGCTTTGAGAGCGGATGAATTTTACGCCATGGAGGCGATGAAGAACCCTGTTTTACGCTGGAGCGGCCTGGACGTACTGCACTTACGCGGATGGTCCTTTGAGCTTATTCTTCACGCTGTGTTTTAGCGGAAAAAGCTCTGTTGCACGCTTGATGGCTCTGAAGGCCTCTTTTTACGCTGCTCTGCATCAAGAGGCTGCGTAGATCCTCCCAGCGTATTTTTCATGCTTCTACAAAACCCCCTTCAAAGCTTTTAAATTCCTCGGAATTTGAAATGCTTTGAATGAAGCATGAACGGCCCCTCGTAACTCGAAACGTTTCTGAATGGAGCGTTGAAACGGTCGATGCTGACTTTATGGCAGATTTATTGGGGACCGCTGTGATCTCTTTCGCCTATAAAAAGGCTGGGGGAGTTAACCTGTTTTTCCCTCATTCCCATCACCATGCAGAGATGATCGCCGGAGTTCGTTGGGTCGACCTGAGGAAGAAGGAGATCATGTTCTTCCAGCATGTAGGGAGCCAAAAAAGACGGCGTCTTCGAGCAAGTGTCCACTGCAACGATGGATCATGGAAGGATATCTTAGCCTCCCTTGCTCGGGATAATCAGCAACTTTGTATGGTGGTTCTTCGGGAGAGACGAAGAATCGTATTTCACCATACTGCTTGCAAGTGGCGCTTTCTCCAGTTACCTCTGGTGACGAGAGGCAGACAGACCGGCTAGAGTGGCGGTGGTCTGTAGGAAAGCAAAATTACCCTGCTTTCCTTCTGTTGGAGGATGGGTCATATGCCCAGTTTTGTATCCTCTTTCCACTGATCATCTTCTTGGAAGAAGAGGAAGATCACCAATGTGAGAACTTGTCAGAACAGATTTCGAGGGCGGCCTTCAGACGACGAGGGGGTATCTCCTTTGTAGACGGAGTTTCTCTCAGATGTAATCATGAAAAATAGAGAAAAACCCTTGTAGATTGGATTTCCCTCATATGTAATCATGACTTTAATCTTTAATAAAATCGTCTTGCTTCTTCATATGATCATCTTGCCATACGTTGCTGTGAAGTCTGAATATGTGTAGCTTCGACACGTCTGAATCTTTACGCCGACTCTGATAGAAAGAGTATTAGGCCATGTCCTTTACGCATAACGAATAGTCCATAGAACGCTGTTTAAGCATTTTGAACATTTAGAACTGTCCTGTTGCTAGGACTGAGGGACCGCGTAGAGCTCTGAACTACTGCTTCTCATGAGCAAAAATTTTGTTCAGACTTCGTCTTCAAGAATGATCTCTCGAAACTCCCTTGGAACAGGGTCGAGGTTTTGGCTGTCAAACTGAGTTTGCCATCTTGACAGACGAGATGTTCAGACTGGAGTCTGGATGAACCTCCAATTTTGGACCCGAGAAGAGTAATTTCTCAATGTTTGAACTATGTATGCTTCGGGTACTTGGGATGCTCTGGGTCAAGAACGAGTATCTTCTATGTGAACTCTTGGCAATTGACCGCTTTGGGGACTGTTCGAATATACGGAAAGTCGTGGAGCGTGAAATCATCAGTCTGTAGCCTCTGGGCGTAAAACACCATCGAGCGTGAAATCATAGACTTGTGGTTCCTGAGCGTGAAGTCGTAGGTTTGTAGCCTCTCGAGCATAAAAGCTACCAAGCACAAAGGCATCCGGGCATAAAACCATAGACTTATAGCTGTCGAACGTAAAGCTGTAGATTCGTAGCTGTCGAGCGTAGAAAGCTCCTTTAGCGTAGGACTGGAGATCTGTAGCCTGTGAGCGTAGAACACCATCAAGCGTGAAATCGTAGACTTGTGGTTCCTGAGCATGAAGTCGTAGGTTTGTAGCCTCTCGAGCATAAAAGCTACCGAGCACAAAGGCATTCGGGCGTAAAACCATAGACTTATAGCTGTCGAACATAAAGCCGTAGATTCGTAGCTGTCGAGCATAGAAAGCTCCTTTAGCGTAGAACTGTATATCTGTAGCTCCTGAAAAGAAAATTTCTTCGAGCGTGAAGTTTGCGGATCTGTTGCTTCTGAGCGTAAACTGAGCGCCACCGAGCGTGAGATCATCGATTTGGTATCTGCTGAGCGTAAAGTCGTAGGTTTGTGGCCTCTCGAGCATAAAAGCTACCGAGCACAAAGGCATCCGGGCGTAAAACCATAGACTTATAGCTTGCGAGCGTAAAACCGTAGATCTGTTGCTGTCGAGCGTAGAAAGCTCCTTTAGCGTAGAACCTGCTGAACCGTCTTGCACGAAAAACTTTTCAAATTTGCTGACTGTCCGTCTTTCAAGGGTAGTGGGCTGACGTAGCATCCAATCATAACCCACTATTAATTGCAAAATTTGGTTAGGGTCTCGAGGAGTCCGTCCGAGGATTCGAGGAGTCGACCCGAACTCTATATATATCCCAAGCTTTTGAGAGAAAAAACTTTTTATCTGTCTTCTGCGAAAGAGAACTTTTGACTGTTCGAGTTTTTCTTCGTTCCTTCTCTGAGCACTTCGAGTCTTCAGAAATGGCGCCGAAACAAACCCCCTCCACTAAGGGAAAGAGCATAGGTTCTTCTTCTCATTCTTCTGCCCCAGCGAGGGAGTCTTCGGTTGGGCAAGGTGAACTTCCTTCCGAGCGAAGTATCCCGCCGATGAGCAGCGCACCCGGTCTTAGAGGTAGAGCCTTGGGATGACAAAAACGACGAAAAATCCTTCGCATACGTTGAACGTGACCGCGCTAGGTCGTCTTCTGTGCTGATAGCCTCTTTTGAGGAAGATGATGCACGGAGACGTTTTCATCTTTTACGCCCACATTTCTAATGTGCCAGCGTAAAGACTCCATATTTTCGTAGTTCTGAGCGTAAAAGCTCTGGCTACCAAAAATTGGCGTATATCGTAAAATTTGAGTTTTATGCTTGTGGAGGGGACTTCCGGCGTAAAATAACCAAATTTGTACAATCCTGCATAGAGCACAGACTGTCGTTTCTTTGGTCTGTATGTTTGTGCAAGATTTGCAAAGACATATTTTCCTTGCACTTTTGCAGTTGATTTGGGTGAGTCTCCACTGGCCGAGGTGATGGGTTCCGCTGCCGGGATGCTGCACTCGAACTATCTGGAGGATCTGTCCCACGTGACATTTCCTATCTCCGGACCCCAGTATCCTGAGGGAAGGGAGTTTTTGATATCGGCTCAGGGCGAGCGGACGCTGCTGAGCATGATCAATGGCGAGCCCTTGACATATATAGACGGGAAGCAGTACATAAAGCTGGCTTTCCTCTTTGGGGACATGATTGACAAACAGTCCCAGACGAAGCCCAAGAGGGAGCCCTGGGTTTTCCCTGCCGGGAATTTAGTTTTGTACCTGCCAACGATGCCGAGGGATTATCCCATCTCGGCTTTCTTCCACGCGACGCATCCCAGGAAGATGTCGTGGACGCTGACTCCTGATCTTCACGGGAAGCCGGGGAAGATCTTTCATCTGAAAGGAGCTGACCAGGGGTCGTTTGTCAGTCGTCCTTCCGGCGTTGTGACGTTGTTCAGGGGACTGTGCCCGGACAGTGTCCCGAGTGAAGACAGCTCAGTGATCCAGCAGGTCCAATTGCCGACCTTCTGCAACGACTTCATGGGACGAGGCGGGGTATATCCCAAGGAGAATTATCGGTGCAATGGGTGGATCGCCCCAACAAACTCCCGATGGACATGCCTAGTTGACTGGGCCTTGAAGCACTTCCGGAGAGAGTTGGAGGACATTGGACTGTATGTCGCTGTGAGTGCGACGAGCGTCGGGTTGCCTCCCAATCCTAATTTGTTCTTGGCACTGATGGAGCGATACATTTCGCTCACTGGCACCTTCGCCACTCCACTGGGGGAGCTGGGATTGGCCCTCCATGAGATGGCAGTTGTCTCGAGACTGCCGATGGGGGATACCCCATATGAAGAGTATGTTCCCACCAACCGGGAGTTGGTGGACTTGGACCCTCGGGTGGCGGAAGTGTATCAAGAGGTGATGTGTCAATACTTCGCGTGCACCACTTTTTATAACGAGCCTTCTGATTGGTCTCACACCACCAAGTGAATGTCCTACCTCTTCTTCTACCGAGCCAGGGCTGCCAAGTCGAAGAAAGCCTCGGGGGGCAAGAATGAGCCCGTGAACTGTTTGGGCGTGCTTAGTGCCCAGGTCATGGAGGATCTTATGGAGGAGGCTAAAGCTCCGGATCAGATTCTCGTCGAGGGGGTAGGAAAGTACCCTGAAGGCACTAAGGCCTGTAGTTACTTGAGGCGTTGTCGCAGGCCTCTGTCTAAGGAAGCCCAGCTGGCTGGTTTCCTCTCCATATGGCTGCGTCGAGTAGTAGTGCCTGGTACTGCGTCCGCGGACCGTATTTACCGGAACATCCTGTGGCCGACAGTGCGCCTGGTGTTTGGGGCAAGACTGGGCTTGCTTCCTGCCATGGTGTGCCGTATACAGGCTGGCCTGAGAGCCATGAGTGATGGGTTGCTCGTCGATGAAGCTTGGCGTGAGAGTTTTCCCCGGGTGGAATTACCATACCTGTATTTGATGGGATGGTTAATTCTCCACAATCTCCGGATGATGTCTCCTGGCTCCGGTAGCAGCTCAGGGGGTATATTCTTGCTGAATTACAAGGACTCTCCCTGGAATGTGAGCACAGTTTTAGACTGTCGGCTGGTGTTGAACCTCAGTCACGGCTGGAAGCTCCTCTGTACTCCCCCTCCTGTACATCGCAATCAATCAGGGACGAGGCTTGAGGATTCAGGTGGAGAGAAGACCGATCTTTCTCCGGAAGCTTTTAATTGGTTGGTCTGCATTAGGCCCTCCCATCTGCTGTACAGGAGCGAAGACCATTGCTTCTTCAAGCCCTACCTGCCTAGTCGGTTTGCCAGGCAGTTCGGGTACGATCAGTTGCACGTGGGCAACGCCGTCACCAGCTTCAGGTCCAGGGGCGGACACATTGATAGAGCTAGAGGGTGGCGATATTTCATCATGGGTTACAAAGGGCAATCTTTATCGTGCCGGTCGTTACAACCTCCACGGAGCTGCGCATCCTTCATTCTTACGCCCAGTTTTACGTGACGATTAACACCTTCCATCGCGATTTTGACATGCGTGGAAGCTTCAGGGTGCCTTCTTCCAAGCCTGGGGGAATAGTCGAAGTCCCCTCAGTTTCTTCGGACGAGGGTGAGGAGTCTGGTACTCCGGATGAGCCCTTGGTATCGGTGCCGAGGTGTGAAGTGCCTCCGCCTGCGGGGGCTTTGGTAGTCTCTTCTGGGAAGCGACGGGCTTCTGCTCCGAAGGAAGCTTCTCTTCGTAAGAGGAGGAAGGAGATGGTTGCTTGTCCTCTCCGCATTCTTGGTGTTGAGGCTCCCGGGAGTGAGCCTGCATCTCCCCATATCAGGAGGGATAATTCTTTGGCTGGAGGTTCCTCGCGTTTTAGAGAGGGACCTTCTACAGTTTCGGCCGACGGCGCCGGAGAATCGTCGCTAGAGGTTGCTGTCGTGGCTACTGCTCCAAGTAGCGGAGCGAGATTGCCTGTGTGGCCGAGGCAGATGGGAGAATCTTTCCCGAGGTCAGCAGCGGGTAAAACTCCCGCCGTGTCAGCGAGCACGTCTGGCGAGATTCCAGCTGATGAACCTCGACCGCATCTTGGTGAAGGCTTGACAGAACTCTTGGCGATGTCGGTCGGCCCACCTCCTTCTCCAGGTATGACAGTTCGCATTGCGTCATTAAGGCGTGGTTTAGCTTCATCGGCTGCAGATGCGTCGTATATGCCGTTGGCTCCGAGTAAATATCGTCTTTATGTCTCCCTTTAGAAAGATTACCATCATACTGATATCAACTTTCTTGTCCTTTTCTCAGGGGATGGCGTCCACAGAGAGCACAGCGTTGAAGCACCTTCTGGCTCTGCTCCGGCTCCTGGCGATGATGTGGAGGCGCCCAACTTCGAGGAGGAAATGTCCTCGGGGGCTAGCTCGTCCAGAGTGGTTTCGTCGTCTCAAGAGGAGGACGAACCCGTCATCGTGACCTCGCCCCTCGCGAGTATGCCGATGACTTCGATTGTTGTCGTCGCATCTTCTTCTCTCGCGCCACGCGTCGAGGCGGCGGCTGTGGCCACCTCGTCTGTAATTATCCCTGGAGAGGGACTTGCTGATGTCGCGGCCACTCCTGGCGTTCAGTCGAATCTAATTGCGTTGACCGAGCAACATACCAGCCTCTTTTACACCAGTTTGAAAACGATGATATCAATGGTGTTGGCGAAGAGTCTCGACTTCGAGCGCCTGAAGAAGACTTCTCAGTTTTCGATCGGGGCCATCAGGGAGCTCGGCGATCCTGGGGTAGCTAACGCCCTGGAGGCGGTGGTTAATGGTTTAGAGCAACCCATTAACGAATACTTGCAGTTGACTCGGGGCAGCTTTGATGCTGAGGTCCAGACCAGGTACAACCACATGACTGCGCGGCTCACTACAAAGCTGGAAAGCCTGGAAAGCCTAGACAACTCCATCAAGACACATGAGCTGGAGATGGATAGAAGAAAAGCTGTCGTGGCAGAGGCTCTCGCTCTTGAGACGAAGTGCCGATCCGAGCATGAAGGAAATGCAGCGAGGGCCTCCAAGCTGAGGGAAAAACTCGCTCGGGCAGAGGAGTGGGCTTCTCAATCGTTGGCGGGTCTAGACGTAGCGACTGGGCGATTGAGCGCGGCGCGACGAGATTTGGACCGTGCGGAAGCTGCCCGCGCGGGCTGCCTTCGGGCAAGGGCTGAGCTGTCCTGTATGAATACCCCCGAGGCACGGCTGGAGCGGGCTCGCGTCGATGCCTTGGTTCTTAGGAATGAGAGGATAGCTGCACTGGAGCGGCTGATTCGCAATCTGACTACTCCGCCATCATGATGT
Source organism: Iris macrosiphon (assembly GCA_036927795.1). NCBI lineage: Eukaryota > Viridiplantae > Streptophyta > Magnoliopsida > Asparagales > Iridaceae > Iris > Iris macrosiphon. The sequence goes on along the minus strand of JAYESA010000016.1, from coordinate 24,210,061 downwards.
ATCCTTTCTCTTTCTGCTTCCCCAGATGTAATTCTGCTCTCTTTTGGGAATAAATAAAAGCGACTCTTTTCTGACTTTTGTGGATCCATCATTTTGGAATGTAAATGACAGTTTTTAGGCGAGAGTGATATCTGATGATAAACTCTCGATAAACTTTTAGCGGGACATATCTGTTCAGAGGTCATACGGACATGATAGAATATAACCCAACTAATTGCGTTCTGGAAGTAGTTTTGTCAGAATTGAGATCCTCGCTATATTCTACTCGAGCAGGGGAGATTAAGCATAGTACCTTTTCAGGAATTTGCTTTTGATAGGAGCCATTAACAGGTCTCCATTAGGCTGGGCTATCCTGTAGGCGCCGTTCGAGAACGTTGTCTCGATCACATAAGGGCCTTCCCACTTGGGCTGGAATTTGCCTTTACTTCTGTGAGTAAGAATCATCGGCCTTCTTACGGCTAGAACTAGCTCGCCGACTTTGAACACTCTTTCCTTTACTTTATGATTGAAGGTTTTGGAAATGCGTGCTTGGTAGAGCGCGATGCGCTGCTGAGCTTGTAGGCGTTTCTCATCTAATCCTTCTAGCTCTTGGAGCCTTAACAGGTCATTCTTTTCTCGAGTCAGCTCACTAGTCACGGCTATCCTGAGTGACGGGATCTGGATTTCAATGGGGAGAACTGCTTCGCTCCCGTAGACTAGCGAGAATGGGGTACAACTTGTCGGTGTTCGTACCGTTGTGCGGTATGCCCAGAGACATTCGCCCAGCTTCTCATTCCAATCTCTCTTGTTTGAAGAGACGAATTTTTTCAAGAGTTTGATAATGGTTTTGTTGAAAGCTTCCGCCAAACCATTAGCAGCTGGATAATATGCCGTAGAGGCAATATTGTGTATCCGATTTTTATCGCAAAATTGATGAAACGCTTGGCTGATGAACTGAGGCCCATTGTCGTGAATTATCCTCCGGGGTACCCCGAAGCGATAAATAACGTGATGCTTGATGAAGCTGATCACATTAGACGCCTTCACCTCAGCGAGGGGGATCACCTCTGCCCATTTGGAGAAGTAATCCGTGATGGCCAGTATGAACTGGTGACCGCTGGAAGAAGACGGGTGAATAGGACCAATGATATCCATACCCCATGCTTCGAAAGGCCATGACGCAACCGTAGGATGTAGATATTCAGACGGTTGATGTATGAAGTCTGCATGAACCTGACAGGCTCTGCATTGTCTTGCATACCGTATTGCATCTGCGATCATAGTAGGCCAGTAATAGCCCATTCTCCTGATGCGATCCTGTAGCTTAGGACCGGGTTGATGCGCTCCGTATACGCCGTCGTGAGCTTCCCGGATAATCTGCTGTGCTTCGTCTTCAGATAGACATCTTAATAGCAGTCCGTCGTAGGTCCAGCGATATAGCCATTGTGAAGATGCATCGTAGTAGAAGCGTAATGATCGCCTTTTGACGGATACTACTTCTTTGGGGTCCTCCGGCAAGATTCCGTACGCGACGAAATCTATGAAGGGACTTCTCCAGTCTCTTCTGGAGGGATCTGTGGTTACAGCGTGGCTGCATTCTATGTGAAAGTTGTTCTTCACACAGAATAAATCTCTGTTAAGAAGGATTACCGAATCCTGCCTTCTTATAGGAGTGGCTAAATCTGCAGCTAGACTGGCTAGGGCATCAGCTTCTAGATTCTGAGATCGAGGTACATGCTCTAGGAAGAACCCTTTAAATGTCATGGCTATCTCGACCGTCGCTCGGTGATAGGGGATGAGGTCTGGATTCCGGACTTCATATATTCCTCTGACTTGATTGACGATAAGCAGGGAATCACCAAATGCTTCCAGGGACTCGACCCCCAGCTCTTTGGCGACTTGGAGCCCGATTACCAGAGCGTTGTACTCTGCCACATTGTTGGAGCAAGGCTCGCTAAGAGAATATGCTCGGTAGATGACGAGCTGATCAGGAGTGACCAGGACGACTCCTACTCCTGAAACGACGTTTCCCCTAGGACCGGTTCTGGAGGCACCATCGAAGAAGAGTTGCCACGCGTCACTTTCCATCGCGGAATTACATTCTGCAACTTCGTCGAGAATATCCTCGTATAATTTGGAGGCCTCCGGGATCGGATGAGCAGCTAGGAAGTCAGCCAGCGCTTGGCCCTTGATGGACTTCTGCGGTACGTACACCATGTCATATGGTGTTAATAGCATCGCCCAAGTCGCGAGTCGGGAATTAAGAGCACTAGGCTTGCTCATCAGTACTCGAAGAGGGTTGATCCTGGAGATGATATGAATAGTCTGGCCGGCGACATAGTGCCGCATCTTCTGGATAGCGAACATCAGAGCCAAGCATTCTTTCTCCACTGGGTTGTACCGGTGTTCGGCTCTGACCATCATCCTGCTGAGGTAGTAGATAGCCTGTTCATGACACATGTCGTTCTTCTATGCGAGAAGAGCTCCTAGTGAATGATCCATCGCTCGAACGTACAGCAAGAATGGTCTTCCCATGACGGGAGGCACCAGAACTGGCGGACTGGTGAGGTAGTGTTTGATATCTCCGAACGCTTGCTGACAGGCTTCGTCCCATACGAAGGATACACCTTTCTTCATGAGATGAGAAAAGGGCTGACATCTCCCCGAGAGGTTGGATATGAATCGCCGGATGTAAGCCAGACGGCCTTGAAATCCCCGGAGTTCCCTCAGATTATGGGGCGGTCGCATTTCTACGATTGCCTGGACTTTGTCAGGGTCCACCTGGATGCCTTTGGCGGTGATGACAAATCCCAGGAACTTGCCACTGGATACACCCAGAAAGGACTTCGTAGGGTTCATCTTGAGTTGATGTTGGCGCATTAACTCGAATACCGTCCTCAAGTCATGAATGTGATCACCCTTGAGGCGACTCTTGACGGCTATGTCGTCTACGTAATATTCCACTGTTTTGCGTAAATGCTCATGGAATATGTTACTCATAGCCCGTTGGTATGTAGCCCCGGCGTTCTTCAATCCGAAGGGCATGACCGTATAGCAATATACCCCCAATGGTGTCCGGAAGGCAGTGTGCTTCTCGTCTTCAGGATGCATCTTGATCTGATTGTATCCTGAGAACCCGTCCATGAAAGACATGCGTTCAAAGCCGCAGGTGTTGTCGATCATGATGTCCGTGATGGGAAGAGGGAATTCATCCTTGGGGCAGGCCGCATTCAGATCTCGGTAGTCGATGCAGATACGTACCTTCCCATTTTTCTTCATGACTGGGACAACATTGGCGACCCAGTCGGGATGTTGTTCTTCCCGGATGAAACCACAGGCTATCAGCTTCTTGACTTCAGCTTCAATGGCGTCCATCATGTCCGGGAGATAGGTGCAACGCCGTCCGGGATCTCTTGGGGAGGCAGATTGCCAAACTGCAGAGAGATCATGTTGGCCGTGACCGTCTTCTCGGTGTTGTGCAGAGTGATGGCCTTAGCATCGATTAACCCCTGGATCTTCCTTTTCAGTATGTAACACACCTTTGTTGGGTGGTGTACGTATCTGTGGAAGACGCAGTATTTGGGGTCGTTAGTATTGCCGACTTCCTGGGGCCGCCTTAGCTCTGGAAGGGTGATCTTGCCGCTTTTGACGAGACACTCGAATATACTAGGGATATCATCGTCGTCAAAAGAGTAGACTTAGACGGGCCTGGAAGTTCCGGGTTTCGTTTGCGTGGTTGCCGCAATCTTTGGTCTGGCCTTATTGATTGCCAGGGCTTCTTTTCCTTTGGGACCACGAGGATGGTCGCTGCTAGGAGATGACCTCTTGCCTCTGTCAGAGGCGGAGATCATGATGCCATTGTCGCGCGCCTTGCGACCGTTGTCTTCGGCGGCTACTGCCGAGATGATGAACGAGGGCCAATCATGGAACTGATACGGTCCTGTGAACACCGAGACCACGGGAAGGAGGTTCTTCCTGCAAATGTCTACCAATGCAGAGTCGGGAACTCCTGGAGGCATCTGTAAGGTGGCCTGACGAAAACGTTCGATGAAGATACGAGCGTCCTCCTTTTCCTTCTGCTTGACTTCGATGAGAGAGAACATAGACATGTCCATTCCTCCCTCGTAGAATCGTGTGAAGAATAAAGCTCTGAAGTCCTCGAAGGAAGTAATGCAGTTGTCCGCCAAGCTACGGTACCACTAATAGGCTACTCCCGAGAGACAGCCTTTGAACACCCGAGTGAGGAGGGCGTCGTTCCCTTGTAGCAACACCGTCATCATACTGAAATAGTTCATGTACTGGCTTGGTGATGTTTTTCCCTCGAACAGGGCCATAGTCTGAGGTTTATACCTTGGCGGGAAAGGGACCTCCTCCCAGATAGCTGGGTAGGGCTGGTTGATTCCCAGTTTCTTGAGCTGATCTTTGTGCTTCAAGGCGTCGAACTGGGCTTTCAACTCCCGTACTGCCTGCATCGGATTTTCAGTCGGAAGCGGGGCCACGGAGTGGTGCGGAGTTGGTTGTATCGTAACTCCAGCGGGAGGTAAGGCATTCTCTAAGTGAGGAAGCGGAGGAACTGCTGACTCTTGATCTAGCGCAGGCTCTTGGCTCGGGTTGGATGGTGGTAAGTCCACCCCCACACGTATCTGAGTTGGCAGGACTGATGCTTGAGCCATGGCAGTTGCGTGCTGAGTTAGCATCATCTGGTGCATGTTCTCCATCATGGATTGCATTTGTTTCAGAGATGTCTCCAGTATAGTGATGCGTTGTTCCGCGTTCCCTGACGGCAAAGCTTCCTCGCATTCATCTTCAACGGCGTAAACTCCTATCTCCCTGGGTGTCATTGAAGGATTAGTATAGGTCGCCGTAGAAGTCGACTCTACACTTTCTGCCTCTGATTCGGGGGCTTGGCGACCCCCATCGTCAGAATCAGAAGAGGACGAAGCTGGTTGTCGTGACCTTGCGCGAGTGTTTTGGAACACTCCGGCTTCAGCGTTCCTGAGGAGCTCACTGAACCTCCTTCGGCTCGGGGGCCGGGAGGGATGACGTCTTGAGCTCGACCCTCCTCTACGTATGTGTGAAGCCATGTTCACATATGCATGCGCGGGTTCCTCTTCCTGGAAAGACTGAGAGTAGCTCAATCGGTCGAAAACCGACCGTTTTGCTTTAGAACAGCAGCAGTCAATCACAATTTTATGACTATTATAACATTGCTCGCTAGGGGACGTAATAGACATGTTGGAAGGTCCCCTTTCCTTACGCTTCTGGATTAGATATGCGCGCAAGTCAGGAGGAGTAGAGGAAGAAGACGAAGGCTTGTTTCTTCTGTTCCCATCAGTGGACATGCGGAGATTGGGCACCATGGTTTTCCCTACGCCACCTGTGTACAACAGATTAGCCATCTGGGTGGCGGATAATCACCTGGAGGGATGTCTTTCCGCAATCTGAGCTTGTTTTACGCCGAGGGACTGTGCCTGGCGTAAATTGGAGATTCGCTCAGTCTGGCGTAAAGCTGGAGAGGCCATCAGTCGGCCATCGGCTTCTCGCGTAATCCGGAGGGTAGGCAGATTGTTCCCTTGCTGGCGTAAAGGCCGAGAAGTTGCGTACTCGCCTGCTTGCTTCCCCTCGCGGAGATCACAGCGCTCATCTGGTTTACCATAGAGGTTAGATGTTGTCTTGCGCGTGGAGCGTGATCTGTACCTCCGATTTGGCGTTGAGGCACCATCGGAAGTTTTGTCTGTACCGCGCGTAGCGGAAGACTGATTTCTGCGCATAAAGCGTAGTGGATACTCCTGGGTTAGCGCTGAGGCTTTGCCCGAAGTTTTGTCTGTACCGCGCGTAGCGGGAGACTGATTCCTACGCGTAGAGCGCAGTGGATACTTCTGGGTCAGCGCTGAGGCTTTGCCCGAAGTTTTGTCTGTACCGCGCGTAGCGGGAGACTGAATTTTACGTGCAGGACACAGAGGGAGCAATGCTACCACCTCATTGGTCGGAGAGATCGGAGAGTCCACAGGAATGGTAGAGGATGTCTTGGGCATCCAGACCTTGCGCAGCTTCCTGTTGTCTTGGACGGAGAGAGAGTGAGAGCTACCCCCGGTTCGAAGCATGTCTTCGTAGGCAGACTGGTCGAATTGGACGACCAGTGTCTTCTTCACGGATCCCACGGATACCGCATCGTGTTGAGCAATTGCTTCCTCATCAGAAGAGAAAGATGTCCCCAGCAGAGTCGCCATCTTGTTTGTGGTACTAAACGAAAGAATGAAAGTGTATTTCAATGACAGGGTTTATGCGAAACCCGCGCCCTTTGGTTTACAAACAAACTTGTACAATTTAATCCTATACGAGGATGTGAGAGTACAATTTATTTAATCTGGGTATAAATTGCTATAGGTGTCTGATCTGCAGTCGATCACTTTAGCCCTTGGACCACACGATGTTGAAGAAGTGCCGTGGAAGACAGGTAGCAGCTTCGAAGGTTGCAGGAGAGGGTGGATGCACGATGCCAAAGTCGTCGATCCCTGCTCTTTGCCTGAGCTCCGGTCTCTCTCTCTCTCTCTTGACCTTTTGATCTGGTATTGGTTTTCTTGACCAATTTTTCGACCCTCCAATTTGTCGACCTTGTTCCCCATTGATAGGGGTCTCTATTTATAGAGTTTTGATGACAGTGACCACTCCGTCGGTGTAAAAATCGAGGAGTGGGAAGTACAGCACCCTTTTACACAACGGTTAAAATAACCAATGCCTGCGTATATATGACATTTTGAGTGAGCATGTGACGCGTGTCCAACTAAGGGAACAAAACGCGTATATCTGCTGCGAAGATCACGGCGTAGAAGCCACGTAGGTAGGTATCCCTTGTGTAGAAGAGGTTGGCGTAGAAGCCAAATGACTGTCACCCTGGCGTAGAAGTCGAATAGGCATAGAAGCCGAACAGGCATAGAAGCCGAATGGTCGTAGAGGCCGAGTGGTCGTAGAGACTGAGTGGGCGTAGAAGCCGCGTGAGCACAGATCCTGAATGGGCGTAGAAGTCGCTGCATACCGTGCCAGAGTGCTGATGTGGACGTCTTAGCCGAAATTACGGCTTTTGAAGATATAATCAAATCTCTTGCAGAGATTTGCCACCATCTTATGCATTAAATGCGGAAGCGTATTTTGAAGGTCTGCAGCCCTTCTGTGCATCCGTCGCAGAGACATGCCTTGAGAGAAACTGTCACCGCTCTGTGCAATTAGACGTGGAGACGTGCCTCGAGTCCCGTACGAAGTGCAGCTTTTGACGTGGCAGGCGGTTTGTCTACTGTGGAGCGTAAAACAGCTCATGTTTGCCTGTGTAAAACAAGGCAGCGCATTCCCTTGTACGCGAAAGAGCGGTTTACGCTGAGGGGACTTCAGTAAACGACGGTTCGGTGATGTTTTAACCAAATCCTCTGCATTAAATGCAAAGATCCGCCATCATACTGTGGGGCGCATCCCGAGGGGTCTGCCATCGTTTCCAGCCGTCGTCTGGGTAGCCGTGCAGCACTTTTTGTCAGGAGTCAGAGGTCAGATTCACTACGTGACTTGACAAGTTCATTTCGGGGAAGATGAAGCGTTCCTCGTATGCTTTAACGCTGCTTTGAGAGCGGATGAATTTTACGCCATAGAGGCGATGACGAACCCTGTTTTACGCTGGAGCGGCCTTGACGTACTGCACTTACGCGGATGGTCCTTTGAGCTTATTCTTCACGCTGTATTTTAGCGGAAAAAGCTCTGTTGCACGCTTGATGGCTCTGAAGGCCTCTGTTTACGCTACTCTGCATCAAGAGGCTGCGTAGATCCTCCCAGCGTATTTTTCATGCTTCTACACCTCGGTCATCTAGGTTGCCCACAGAGATGTCACGCCCCGAGGCGTCCCCCGAATCGTGACCGCCGTGCGGGCCTGGAGTTGCGCCCGCACAAGGCTTTAATGATTTACATAGTAAGCACATATTCAGAGTACGCAGATAAATTGAAACACAGATTTGAAACATAGAAAAGTTCTCTTTATTGATAATGAACATCTATTACAAACTCTTGAACGAGTTAGCTAATATGCCGAACGGCTTACAAAGAGATGACTCAAAATGAGATAGCAGTCCTGTACATTACATCCTTTTATAAACTCAAAACGATAAAGACCTCCAGGCTGGAGGATCGCTTTGCCACGGAGCTGCATTTTGTGTATGAAGAGTTGCAGGCTCCTGACTCCAAAATGCTTCGGGGGCGCGGTGAAGATGCGCCAACAGTTGGACTGGATCGGGTAGACGACTTCGGCTCCTCGCTCGGTTCGCCTTGGTGCGGAGAACCTGTTTCAACGAGGGTCAGCATATCGAAACATGCTGGTGAAGGCGAGCTAGCCTGACTATACCAATCAACACGTTGTTTAGTGAAGCATGCATATTTTGTGGGTTTCTATCTTGCCTTAGTTCATTTACAAGTAAGCAGCATATAGAATTTACTGAAATGAACGTGCCACCGTTAGGTGGATTTTACCTGACCGTCTGAATTACCTGCACAATACTTACCATGCCTTCCCTGCCACGAAGACACAAGTTAGTATGCAACAGGTTTAAATATACACGTTGGGATCACTGGCTAGGAGCCATAGTGGACCGTTTAGTCTTTGAACGAAGATGGTGTGCAACGAAGCACGTGAGGCGCTGCACGCCATCCCGTTCGCACGTGAGACTATCGTGAAGTTCCGCCCGGACCGGATCGGTGCCAGTGCCCCAGCGACCGTCCGCGGAACCCGTTACCTTGTGCACAAGTTGTCCGTGATCAATCGTTCGTGGCACGTTAACGTTGATGCAGTTGAGGCACGTGAACAAGATAAGCAACATTGCATGATTCGTTTATATTGCAACTACGTTATATTCATGCATCAGGATATACGTTTAAACTTGTATCTATGCATTTGATGAACATTACGAACGAACAAGCATGCAAAGATATAACCGTTCACAAGTTTATTGACAAGCATAATGAACCCAGTCTATTCTCTTTTATCTTGGTTTTTTTTATTATTATTTGGTATCGTTTGATCGGGGCAAAGGAGAGTGCAGATTGATTAGCTGTGAAGCTTGAAAGCAGGACTAGCTAATCGGGTTGGTAGCCACTCACTTAGATTTTGGAAAGAAGAAGGAAAGAGGCGCTTCACGACTCCGTTCGCAAGCCGCCTACTGCTCGTTCACCTGCACACGAACAGCTCGATTAATACTTCTTCCTCTCTTTCCAATCTCGGAATTGAAGTGCAGTTCAATGAACGAAAACAATGAAAACCATCGAAACCGTTCAAGGAAAACAAGCAAATCCCAAAACCAACTCAAAGCACAAAAGGAACAAGCGACATCGAAAACCGAGGCAATAAAAGATAGCAGCGGAGAGGTCCCTCCTGACTCTGCCGCTAAGCCGATCCTTAGGGCGCAGTCCACTGAATATGGGAATCGATTCCGAAGAAACAAATCCATAACGAGGACGAGTTCTTAATTCAATCTATCCCGATCGAACGATATCGTCTTGTGTTTCTTAGCCGCGCTCTCCGCATCGGAAGAACGGGGCGCTACATCCTACCCAACCAATTGGAAGTTTCGTCCCGAAACTTAAGAACAATGATTACCGTTAAGGGTGATGAACATAATAGTTTGGGCAATCACGGATTCGGTGGGTGGAGTCACCGCAAATGAGACATTGCCCGAGTTTCTTGCGGCACTTATCGGACGTGTGCCTTTGTTTCTTACAAAAATTGCACGAAGGCCCTGGGTTTGCTCGTTGTGGACCGCCGTGGTTAGGGCGCTTTGCAGCGGTATTTCCTCCATCGTTGCCTTGGCGTTTGTGATTGTAGGTATGCACAGCGCCGGTGGAAACGTGAGGATACAGTGGCTCGAGCGATAGGGCGTGATTCATGACTTCACGCATGGTTCCATACTGATTATTGGCCACGTGCGAATGGATGGCAGGACGGAGTCCACCTTCAAACCTTCTAGCTCGACTCGCTGCATCAGGTAAATAGGCCCTAGCGAATTTGGAGAGTCGGTTGAATTCGGCGGAATACTCTTTAACTGTCATCCTGCCTTGCCTCAGTTGCACGAAGTCATTTTCCATCTTACGTTGCACTGGAGGGGGTATATACTCCTCTTCAAACGCGGCACGAAAGGTCGTCCACGAGATCGCCTCCTCTCCGTGATCAAATTGGAGAGATCGTCGATGCACGTCCCACCAATCGTGTGCGTTGAGGCGGAGCTGCAGTTGTGCGCAGGCGACGCGCTTATCTTCGGGGACCTCTAGCAGAGTGAAGTGGTCTTCGATCTCGGCTAGCCAATCTAGAGCTACCACTGGGTCCTCAGTCCCTTTGAACGGGGTGTTGCAGACTTTCTTGAAATGGCCCAAGTTAAAGGCAGTCACGTCCCTCGGCCTTGGGATTTGAGGCGTCTCCACTTCAAGCACGGGCTGTCCCACCGGAGTCGTTGCTGTTGCGGCGGAATGATTGGCAGCCAAAGTCTGAACGATCTGTTGCAGGGCATCTACCTGCTTTTGTTGGACTGAGAATCGGGTCTCTAGATTACTCTCGAGCTTGGCTTGGCGAGCATCGTCTCGTTGTCGTTGCGATTCTAACATTTGCATTACCCGCTCAAGCGGGTCGACTTGAGACATGCCTCGTTGGCTCCGAGAGCTTCCCGAAGTACCCGAACTGCTTTCTTGTGTTTCGTTCAGTGGTTGCGCTGCAGATTGCGCTGGATCCATTCCTTCAAAAGAAGGTAAATTACATTAGGATCATAATGTATTATGGACTTATTGCATGAACGTATCTCATTTTGGCCTAGCGAGTTCAAGAGTTCGCACAGGAATTTGATCGTTAAAGGAACTTTTCCAGCACGAAGTCTAAGGAACTTTGAATCTGTGCTCTGATACCACTATGTCACGCCCCGAGGCGTCCCCCGAATCGTGACCGCCGTGCGGGCCTGGAGTTGCGCCCGCACAAGGCTTTAATGATTTACATAGTAAGCACATATTCAGAGTACGCAGATAAATTGAAACACAGATTTAAAACATAGAAAAGTTCTATTTATTGATAATGAACATCTATTACAAACTCTTGAACGAGTTAGCTAATATGCCGAACGGCTTACAAAGAGATGACTCAAAATGAGATAGCAGTCCTGTACATTACATCCTTTTATAAACTCAAAACGATAAAGACCTCCAGGCTGGAGGATCGCTTTGCCACGGAGCTGCATTTTGTGTATGAAGAGTTGCAGGCTCCTGACTCCAAAATGCTTCGGGGGCGCGGTGAAGATGCGCCAACAGTTGGACTGGATCGGGTAGACGACTTCGGCTCCTCGCTCGGTTCGCCTTGGTGCGGAGAACCTGTTTCAACGAGGGTCAGCATATCGAAACATGCTGGTGAAGGCGAGCTAGCCTGACTATACCAATCAACACGTTGTTTAGTGAAGCATGCATATTTTGTGGGTTTCTATCTTGCCTTAGTTCATTTACAAGTAAGCAGCATATAGAATTTACTGAAATGAACGTGCCACCGTTAGGTAGATTTTACCTGACCGTCTGAATTACCTGCACAATACTTACCATGCCTTCCCTGCCACGAAGACACAAGTTAGTATGCAACAGGTTTAAATATACACGTTGGGATCACTGGCTAGGAGCCATAGTGGACCGTTTAGTCTTTGAACGAAGATGGTGTGCAACGAAGCACGTGAGGCGCTGCACGCCATCCCGTTCGCACGTGAGACTATCGTGAAGTTCCGCCCGGACCAGATCGGTGCCAGTGCCCCAGCGACCGTCCGCGGAACCCGTTACCTTGTGCACAAGTTGTCCGTGATCAATCGTTCGTGGCACGTTAACGTTGATGCAGTTGAGGCACGTGAACAAGATAAGCAACATTGCATGATTCGTTTATATTGCAACTACGTTATATTCATGCATCAGGATATACGTTTAAACTTGTATCTATGCATTTGATGAACATTACGAACGAACAAGCATGCAAAGATATAACCGTTCACAAGTTTATTGACAAGCATAATGAACCCAGTCTATTCTCTTTTATCTTGTTTTCTTTTATTATTACTTGGTATCGTTTGATCGGGGCAAAGGAGAGTGCAGATTGATTAGCTGTGAAGCTTGGAAGCAGGACTAGCTAATCGGGTTGGTAGCCACTCACTTAGATTTTGGAAAGAAGAAGGAAAAAGGCGCTTCACGACTCCGTTCGCAAGCCGCCTACTGCTCGTTCACCTGCACACGAACAGCTCGATTAATACTTCTTCCTCTCTTTCCAATCTCGGAATTGAAGTGCAGTTCAATGAACGAAAACAATGAAAACCATCGAAACCGTTCAAGGAAAACAAGCAAATCCCAAAACCAACTCAAAGCACAAAAGGAACAAGCGACATCGAAAACCGAGGCAATAAAAGATAGCAGCGGAGAGGTCCCTCCTGACTCTGCCGCTAAGCCGATCCTTGGGGCGCAGTCCACTGAATATGGAAATCGATTCCGAAGAAACAAATCCATAACGAGGACGAGTTCTTAATTCAATCTATCCCGATCGAACGATACCGTCTTGTGTTTCTTAGCCGCGCTCTCCGCATCGGAAGAACGGGGCGCTACAAGAGATGTGGGCCAGTATTCAACATGTACTGGTGAGCAGAACTAGCCCACTCACCTAAACCAATACTTCTGAATTAAGACAAGCAGTTTAATATGCAACAGTTTAAATATACAACAGCTTAAATAGGCAACAGTTAAGATAGGCAAAAGTTAAGTAGTGAAACATATACATCTTTGCAACATATAAATTTTTACCCCAACTAATGGCCATTCCTGTATGAATTACATGATTGTTCTTACCGCCCTGCATAAGACATAATTAGCATGCAACTCTCTTAGGGTCATTGGTGTTGTTTCACCATATAGGACTTTTACCATGGTATGCAGTGCACCTCCTCAGGAAGGTAGCTAGCCTCCACTGAGAATTCTGTAATACCTCGTGCCTATAAGCACGTTTGAATGTCTCCCCCTAGGTCGAAGTAGTCCCCGGTGCCCCAGGTCCCGATCGAGGAAACTTATTACCTTGTGCACAAGTTGTCCATGACCATGCTTTCTTTATTTTCTTTGTGGGGACAAAAATAGTCCATACCTGCCTTTATTTATTTATTGTTTACAGCATAACATAGCATATTCTTGATATTTATTGAAGATGTTCTCTACTTGTGTTGCACAAGATGCAACGATGGTATTAAACTTGTGGTATTAGTGACTTTATAGATCATTGGAATTTGCAAGGTTACAAGAGAACTTTATAAGTTATTGGCATGAAGGGGTAGAGAAGAAGGGACAGAACCGATCACCAAATAGAGAATGTCGAGAGAAGGAGGATGCTTGCTTGGTCAGGCTCCGGTCACGCGTCTATTTGCATTGGCACCAACATTTGGTCAAACTACCATCTTCCTTTCTCTCAGAGTTATCTAGAATGAATGCATGAAATCGATAAAAATAGGCTAAATAATCAATCATCATAAATCAATCATGAAAATGCATTCATCAAAACCAAGCAGCGCAAATCCAACCAAAAAGCCAATAAATCCAACGAAAACTATAGGACTCATTCCAACAGAAACCGATCAATCAATTGGAAAGGTTTATTGCATTCGTCCTTTATCGATTATGCCGTAAGGTTTTCCCATACTCAATTCTGACTGAGTCAATCGAGCCACAAGCCTTATATAGTGAACCGCTAGGAACGGGACAATACAGGTTGATATAAAATTATGTATGTAGGTTCAAGACTAACAATGAAGGACCCTAAAAAAAGGGTACCAAATTTTACATCTTCAACTTGGATTGTAGGTTGGCCGGCATTAACATGCTAGAAGCAAGTGGTCGATAGCGGGTGCTCACAACATATAACTGGTGTGCTACTAATTTTGTAACGCTATCGATGAACAAAGAATGATACGTCTCCATCTGTAACAATCTGAAAGGCTACATTATTAGTAAATGTGACATTGGTATATTTTCCTTTCCTGTTACTAAGAATATTTGTTTAGTGACTGAATTAAAATATAATGTCATACCCTGCTCCTAAATAATCAGGTACGGGTTGAGCATGCTCAGCCTACGCGGTTATGAACAGCGGTAGTCAGCTGTCTAGACTTTTAGAAATTATTCAAGTAATAAATCAGTTACTCATCACAGCTACTAGACACGGTCCCATGAGTACGATCACCATACAACACCACATTTCATTATTTCTTTAGTACACCTTTTACAACAAGTGTCCGGGGACAAACCTGGTAAATAATAAAGGCAATATACTATCTTATATATACAGTCCTCCAATCCAAATTCCTCATAATACAACAACAATCATGAATAAAGGTAAATCTAGGTAAATCTACTGAATCTTCGTATTGTCATCCAGGGCTTGTCCAGCATCCTCAAGTGTCTCCTAAGTGTCGTTCATACCATAGAAAGTGGGAAAAAGGTCCTCTAACTCACCTATATCATTTATCCAGTCAGGAAACAGAGCAAAGTAACAATCTACAACGGGTGAATCAATACAAGATATGCAACGGTAAATGCAAGCAGTAAACGAACTAACCTGATGAACCAGAACCATGTAAAAGGCTAAAATATGTACAAGGAACCAGTGTGCCATGTGATTGAAATGCTAAGCCCAATATGTGACTGGCAGGATAAAGTACATGAATAAATGGTGCGGCATAACCGCACGTGCCGTGTGCGGTTTAACCTCGGTACATGACCTAGCTAGTTTTGGGTTTGGTCACATATCTACTAGCATTTTTCCTCCCCAAGTACCAGAACCAGAAATAATAAATAACACCTGAAGTACAAGTCAAGTCGTGTCTAAATCGTGTCCAGCATGAAAAGCTATACTACATGGATTTCTGTGGACAGTCAAAAGTAAATCTGGGTCCTTGCTAGCTGTGCCAAAAGACAAAAAAATTTAGTTTATTTATTCCAAAAATTGCTATTATTTCCTAGTTGCCAAATTCTTACCCAAATTCTCATTCTTTTTCCTGAATAGTCCTAAAGTCCAATAATTCTAGTATTTAAGAATTCTTTTAATTCTTATATGATTTTATAATCTGAACACTACCAACAAATATTGAACCATTAGCTAATCTAACTTAGTTTACCAATTCTCTTTGGTCCTACTCAATTATTCCTATTGACTAACCATCTTAGCCCACCGAGCTTGGGCTAGTTCCCTGGCTCAAACACTAACTAATTAATAGCTTTACTAAGCTATATTGGTCCTGCCTAAAAGCTGCTACTGGGCTCGGATCCAACCCAAGTCCATTGGCTCATAACTCAATGGCCCGAGCCCGGTCTACTAATTTATCGAACTCTGAATTCATTGGTCCAGACGCCATCTGAACCCATGAATCCATTAGCCTATGGATCCGACCTGTTGGCCATAGTCCAAATCTATTTTCTTTGTTAGAATCTAACTTCTACAACTACAGTGACCCATGTAACCGTTAGATTTGAATTCAATTTCTGTGGTTCTACTAAATTCCATACACTGAGCTTATAAATTTGATTTCCCATCCAAACAAAATATATCAATTACTTATGCTCAGTTTGTTGAAATATAAACAGAGTGTTTCAATGTCTAACTCTGTGTCCACAAGTTAACCTGAACACAGTTTTTGTAGCCGATCCCACCCATAATACTACTAGCTTTGTGTTCCATTCATACATAAGGAATACTTAAAAATATTAGGAAGGAATGATCAGGGGGATTACCTACTCAAAGTCAGAGTGGTCTCGTGGCAAGACTCGAGACGTAATTGGGTCGGACACGATCATCCCCGTGGCTAGAACTGCTCGAGACCCCTATTTGGATAATTTATCGAACATCAGAGGTGCAGAAACAAGAAACAGAAGTATAATCAATTTCTTGATTTGTAGAGATCAGAAATCTTTGAGAAAACTGAACCAGAGGAAAGAATTTAAACACAAGAAGTCAGGAGCCTTACTGATCAAAAAGTTCACTCTTCTTGAGCTCAGCAAAACCCAATGATCGACGATGATTCGGTCATCCTCAAGTTCGACTGATCAATTGATCTAAAGAACATATCTACACAAAAGGAGATGGACAAGAACAACCGAATCGATCAGATGTTTGATCAAATTTGAATACAGGAAACAAAAATAATTCAAAGGACAGATCAAGATCTTTACTGAGATTAATGATCGATCGGGAACACTACTATAAATCTAACTTCGCCGCCTGGTCGTCAACATCGTGCTCAGTCGAGCTCCCCCAAGGCCGTTGTGCTTCCGAGCTCAGTCCCGAGCTCCAATGGCGATGGAAAGATGGTGGTGAGGAAGAAGAAGGGGACAGGGAAGAATTCGAGCAGGGCTTCGCCAACGTTGTGAGGTGATGAGAAACGATGAGTGCTGGGTCTAATTTATAGGAGGTGATGGAGTATTGACGCGGTGGAGAGCTTTCCCGAAGCCTCTAGATTCCGACGATGGTTAGGCAGTTGCTCGGCCGTTACAAAACCGTTGGGCGGTTAGAGGTCGGTAAAGTAAACTTCGAGGGTGATCGGGAGACATCAGGATCCTTCGAGATCCGGTGACGTGGAGCTGCGTCGGTGCGAGCCGTCGGGATCGTCGAGTGGCGGAAAGAAAGGAGGAAGAGGGGTTGTGAATTGGGTTGGCATGTCTGGTTTGTTTGTTTGAACGAGTTAGGCTTCCATCTGTAAGTAGGTTTGAGCTCGGTTAATAGTGGACCGGGTTAGTTACGGGTCGGGTTCATAATTATTGGGTCCATAGGCTTGAACCCGATGGGTTGGCTAAGGAGTGAAGGATTGGGGCATGTTAAGGTTGTTGTCTTAATGGGTATATTATTCATAAAAAGAATTGGTTTGACTAATACTTAGTACTACTACTACTGCTACTTGAAATTACTATTTTAAATGACAATTCAAGAAAAATTTTATTTACTGAAAATAATTATTGGAAGATATCTTATTGGAAAAGAGGAGTTACACATAACCTGGTAAGAATTAGTCACCTGGCTTATAATATTTATAGCATTAATTTTTGTCAAAGACAAAATATTCTACTTATGATAGATCTAGTGGTAAAACTATTTATGAAGGTATTAGACATGATAATATTTAAGTTTTCTATCTGTCGGAGGATACTAACAATATAGATAGGTGTCTATACGCCAAGAAAAATGAAAGCTAGTTATGTCATGTGCGACTAGGACACGTAAGTATGCACACCATTGCAAAACTTTCAACGAAGAAATTGGTAAGAGGTTTACCATATATTTATTTTAAAAGGATATGGTTTGTGCTGATTGTGAGAAGAATAAACAAACCAAATCTTCTTTTAAATCCACTAACGATGTAAGTACTTCTAGACATCTTCATCTTTTACATATAGATTTATTTGTACCCAGTAGAGTCGTCAGTCTTGGTGGTAAACTATATGATTTTATGATTATTGATGATTTTTCTCGGTTTACTTCGGTTATTTTTCTTGTAAACAAAAATGATGCATTTTTTGGATTTGTGACTTTTTGCAACAAGGTTCAAAAACAAAAAAGGCTTCATGATAACTCGTATCATAAGTGATCATGGAGGCAAATTCAAAAATGCCAATTTTAAAAGTTTTTGTGATGATAATGGATTTATTCATAAATTTTCTTGTCCTAGAGCTCCTCAATAAAATGGTGTTGTAGAGCGGAAGAATATAACTCTAAGCGATGTGGCTAGAGTGATGTTAAACTAGTATAATCTTCCAAAATATTTTTGGAAAAAGACTGTCAATACAGCATGCCATATTTTAAATAGGGTTATCATTTAACCTATTTCGAATAAACCCCATATGAACTTTGGTTTCATAAAGTACATTTTATTCGTTATTTTAAATTTTTTTTGTTGTAAATGCTTTATTTTGAATACCAAGTGGGTAAACTCGATGAAAAGGCTGACAAAGGTTTTTTTTTTATGCTTCCAAAAGTAAGGGTTTTCGTGTTTTTAATAAACGTACTCTTATTGTTGAAGAATCCGTAAATGTCACATTTTATGAGCTTAATTCTTAATTTTCAAGTCTAGTGATGATGAAAATGCCAATATCACTTCTAACAAGGAATCAACTCATGAAGAAGTAGTACCTAGTGCAACTGATACAACTTCTTCAGATAATCTTCCTAAGGAATTGTGCTTCTCAACCCATCATCCAAAGGATTTGATTATAGATAATGTATCAAAGGGAGTAATTACTCGTTCTTCTAGCATAGATATTGTTGCAAATGATGCTTTTATTTTGCAAATCTAGCCTAAAATGTTAAATAAGCTTTTATTTCCCAAGGGGACTAAGTACTCATTCTTCTAACAAAGATATTGTTGCAAATGTTGCTTTTATTTTACAAATCGAGCCTAAAATGTTAAATGAGCTTTTATTTTGCAAACTCATTCTTCTCCAATGTTTGAGACTTAGCGAGTTCCCTCGGTTAGTCCAAGGAGTAAAGTGGTCGTGTGCAAAGATCAAATCTCAATCGCTAATACTCCCGAGATTCTTTTCTTTATTACTTGTACTTAGATATTCTTGTTTAGGATTCTTTATACTCTTATGTGGTGTTTGGTTCAAGTTTTGGAGACTTGACAATAGATTTTTGATTCCTTACCCTTGTTTGGTATGTCTTGGATTAAAAATTACATAAGAATATGAGGGGTTTCATATTTCTATTACTGTGGAAAAATAATTCCCAATACCCTCCTTGGGAATAGTTTTGCTTTCCTAGGAATATTGTTTAATATTTTTTTTGGACAAAAAATATGCTCATTTTACTTTCAAAATTTTAACTTATATCCCAGACATGTAAATTTAGATAATAAAAGCATGAAAGGGTATTTATGGAAAACTAAATAAACTAAGGTTCATTTTCCATATTCCCAACCTAGCATAACCAAACATGGGTATAGGAATTTTGAATTTCTTTTCCATGGAAAAAGAATAGAAAAAGAATTCCTAGGAATACAAAACCTTCATCCAAATGACCCCTTAAAGTAATAACAAAGTTTCTAATCAAGTTATTATAACTTTTGTATGCCAAATAATTCTAATTGTAGTAATCCATCAAACTCCCAATAACCAAAATTCAAATACAAACTTATCTCTCGATCTCGTTACCCCAGCTCTATAGTCTAACCCAGGCTACTCTCCCTAGGGTCAATCAAACCAATCATATCACTCAATATTGGGACGATCGCCTAACCACTAGGTTAGCTCACTAAGCCAAACTCCAGCATCTGATAACTCATCTATGATAGGTAACCAGGACACTGCACTTACCCCATATTCCTAGGATCAAATCTTATCAAGTAACTAGGGCTTTCTATTCAAAATTTTCTCACTCAAAATATATAGATATCGAGAAAACATCATCCTACTAATATTAGCATTTCCAAAAATTAAAGGGTCAAAGTCTATTCAGCAAAAGCCACTCCTAGGGTAGAACCATTCCAACAATCATCCTCGATATATCACGATCAACAACTTCAATCCAATCAATTCTTATAGGCCACGTCCTCAAATTTGCATGATAGGATCCACCAATCCATTCTCACGTCTCGATCACCAAATCATTATCCAAATTTTTAAGTCACCGATCATAATTTATACATTCAATCACAAATCCACCAAGCATGACCTACTTCTAATTCGATTCCAACTCATTCTTAATACATGCATCTGATTCACTTTGTATCATCAAACCAACATAATATCAAACTATAAGTCAAGACAATCTCATAGTCACCAATCAGTTAACTGTTTCATATTCATTTTATCCAAGTTATAGATCGACTCAAATTTCCCTTAAGCTATTAATCTTGTTACCTCGAGTTCAAAGATCAATCACCGAGAATTCAAATATTCATCAAACCAAGTTCAACTAATATCCATTAAGACTATTCTCAAGATTCATCTAACAAAGTCATCTGAAACTTTAAAACTTATCATTCAATCCACCAATGGTCCATAAGTAAGAATCCATCAAGACAACCAAAATCCAATAATTTAATCTGCAACATACTTATCGTTAATTCGACCAAAATATCCCCAAGTCAACATCAATAAATATTTGATATGCCTCAATATCATCAAATATATATATATATATATATATATATATATATATATATATATATATATATATATATATATATATATATATATATATATATATATATATATATATATATATATATATATATGTATCACGAGAAACTATCCATTTAAGAAATATCAATTTTGTTTCAACCATTGTTGTCTTTCAAACTAGATATAAGATCACTCATTCATACACAAGATCAAATCCACTATCGTCTGTCTTAAGTCATCGAGCAATAAAATTCTCAAATTCCTAGTGCCAGTCTCATATCTTCCAAACCAAACTTCTAATTGTACCATCGAGTCTTCCTACTCAATTCAATACTTAATCATATTTAATTCAAGCCACCACTCCATACATATCCATATTGATTTTTCTCAACCAAGTTATCCATTTAACCATCATGAATCATTATTTAATATTATCTTAATCTTCCAAATGTTATTCTCAATTATCTGACCAAATTCAATAAGAGACATTCAGGGTCAACAATAGGCACAACTCTAAACTTAGGCTTTGAACCATCCCATCCATTGCTGATAGACTCATCGATACTCAAATTTTGATCAGACAAGCATTGCCAGGCTACCCTATACACCACTTAGGGATCAAGCCACTATGCAAATCCATTTCCATATCCATTCCCTGAGCCAATATCCCTTCTGGATAATCCTTACCATTGTGATCTCAATAATCACAATATATCATCTAATCCCAGCCACTCGACAAATTCTTAAAATCAAACTAAAACCATCAACTTGAATATCTAACTCATTCTATTCTGCAAAACCCAAGCACATTCCTTTCTAAACTTTATACTGAAGCATACCTACTGATAGCATGATACTTATCCCAAAAACTAACTAAACAAAAATCAACTTATCCTTATCTGAAAATATCCAACTACTCAGCTTAATCACATCATCATCTAAAATTACACCGACACCCTTCCTCATAAATTGATCAAACCATATGCCGTACACTTTTAAGCTATCTCTGGTCAACAAAGTACCCACATGAGATTTATAATATATCTAGATTTACTATATGGAGTATCGAGCAGAACATTGAGAAAGAGTCAACGACTTCGATCACGGAAACAACTCGAAGGTAGAAAATAATCATTAAGGGTCCAAGAGCATAAAGTCGTGCTCCGATACCAAAATATCACGACCCATTTCCGCAGAAGCAAGCATCATCACATGGCATGATACCGTACAAGTCTAAATTACACTTGTACAAGGGAAAAACCAAAACGGTCGATTGAACATCTAAGATACAGAGCCATTATAGATGAGATACTAAGTAAAAAAGTTGAATCGACATAAGTTATACAAAGAATGATTCTTTTTATTCATAACGCAACAAAAATTACAACGGTTCAAAGCCAAGACCAACTTGGTTACAAATATCTTTCTCTCTCAATATAGTGGATCATGCCACAAGGTTTATAACATAAGAACTATGAAATAGACGATGTTGTATACATTATGTCCTTTATAAACAATGAAAGCAACATCTTCTGTGGCAATGCTTCATGCCGCTAAACAAGCTCCTAGCATCAACTGAGTCTCAATGCCTCAGTACCCCTCGAGCAAACTCCACATATATGAGGATCGGGTGGAGGATCAGTACATAGAAATACATTGATGAGTGGCCACTCACCCACTCAAGAGAATCAACACGTTCATTATGTGAGTGCAAGCAAATATTTGTGGTCTTTCTAGTTTTGCCTTAGGACCAGTTACATGGCATAGAAGAAATAAAACGTACTTGTGTCACAGGCATATAAGTGTCGCACAACAAGGTATCACAGTTGAACTTATAAATACTTATTATCCATCATTTTCTGTCAGATACAACATGTAGAAGATAATCGTTAGGCTCATAAAATATAAGTAGTGTGTAATGCACCTTTTTTTCTTGTAAATATTTTTGATAGACTTGTACAAAGATTGACGTTAGCATGCAACCTAACTTATATGAAGGTCACTGACACCACAAGCTATTTTGGACTGTAGTTGGGTTAGACGACGATCTTTTCAATACAGATAGTGATCCCCATTGAAAGTTCTCAAATCACCAAATGCTAGTTTGTTAGCACAGCTACCGCGCTAGTACGTTAGTACCGTTCTCCCAGGCAGATATGATCTAGGTCTTGATGATTATTCGAGAACTTTACCTGGTGCACAAGTTGTCCATGACAATGCAAATGCATGAACATCTAGACTGTACACAAATGCATGGAACAAATCTAAAATAAGCACACAACATATCGCTACTCAATATTACCCTTTCTTTGAGCTATCGCTCGCATAACTTCCCAATCTAGAAATGTATTTACGCATCTCCTAATTCAGGGATACTATCTTCGCAGCTCAATGATCCCAAATATTTCCATGTTACTGTCTTTGAAACATAATGTGATAGTCTTCCTGAACAAAGTAGTCATGTAATATATCATATGATAAATCTAACTACGATATTATACCCTAAGTGATAAAGTGCTACAGAGGCACCAAATCTATATATGTATATCAAGTATAAAATATAAGTGATTTGATAAGCTAGTTCTACTTTACGCAAGTCTATCTCAAAAAACAAGGTCCATGTCTAAGACAGTAATATAAAAATCTATCTCTAACAACAAGTTAACTTTCTATGTTCTATACAATAAGATACATAGTGAGATTACTCTATAATTTATGTTGGTTATTTTACTTAGCATTACTATCTCATGGCATCGAAACATAACTAGCAATATTAATTATTAAGTGTAAAGGCAAAGCAAATAAGGTTCATCGAAACCACCCACCGGATGAAAGACTCTACCTTTACCGAGCAGAACTCTAAATACTCCTATGAACGAGCCCAAGTCCAAATGACACTTCACCAACTAACTATCTCATGGCACCGGGTAGAGCGGGGCATTACAATCTATTCTAGACTTATTATATATACATTTTTATTTATTTTGATTTTATCCTTTATTATTAAGTAGGCCCGGCCCGAATTTCAATTCCTATTATTTTTTATTCAACGAAGTCCAGCATAACTAATTTTCTTCTATTCTTACTAATTCTTTTGATTTCCTCTTAACTAAGGCACAAATCCAATCAATGCATATATTAATATTTCTAAAGAAGAGAGAGGAAACAAATAATGGGGAAAAGGAAAGAAGGAAAGAAAGAAAGAGAGAAGAGAGGGGGAGGGAGCTGCTCACCGAGAAGGAAGTTGGTAGAGCACGCACGGGGTAGCTCCGGCCGATGCTCGCACGGGAGAAGATTTGATCTGCTCGATTTGAAGGTGGAGTTGTATGGGATCGAAGGCCGGTCGAAGCCTAGTTCGACCAGATCTGGTATCTGGAAACTGGTGGACGTCATCAGATCGGTGGATCTAGCAAGCGGCGCAGGATCTCGGTGTTGGAGGTCAATCATGGTCTACAAAAAACTGAACCAGTCCACGGGAAACTGAACCCGGTCCACGATCGGGAGAAGCCAAGGAAAGACCGGAGGCTCTCGGAAGATAAATAAGCAACGCCGACAACACTGGACTGTGCCGGAGGCGGAGACGAACGATGGTGCTCGAAGAAGTGTCGGGTCTGAAATATAACCCGTGGACAACGACGACTCTGGAGGAGCGGCGATCCGGTAGAGTGACGCTACCGGAATAGGACCGATAGTGCTCACCGTGAAGAGACGAAGATAGAAGATCAAGGACTTCTCACAGCGACGAGTGGGTATGGAGCTCGTCGGAAGGATGGACACGAGTTCGGTCTTGGTGTTCGATTTGGACACCAGAAGAGGTCCGAGTCAGATCTATTGATTTTTATTGGGTTGGAATGTTGGATCTAAATTATATGAATTATGTTGGACACAAGGATACAAAATGGATATGGACACCCGGGGTCGGACCCGAGGTCGACACGACTGGACATGATAGGATTTTGGTAGGCATAATAGAAATTAGATACGGACACAACATGACACAATGGGTTTGGGTTGGATGGACTCAATGAATGGGTTAGGAAATTAGGAATATTGGGAATGAATATTACTTGAAAAACTGAGTGATATTTATAGAATTAGAAACTTGGGCTCCAAGTTTATCCCAATGATACATATTTAATTAATCTATGTCACTACCATATTTTTTAGGAAAGGATATTTTGGTCATTTCATAATTAATTAAATATTGTGCATGTTGAATATTTATTTATTGTATTATTTATTTATTGTTATATGCTAGATTTTATTTTGGACTTGTGTTAGTGGACCTAACTAGTTTAGATAAGATCCATGGACCAACATTTAATTCTAGTTAGAATTGAGCCCAATAGTAAGCCCATTCAATAAGACAATAAATTAATTAGTTAAACCAATTGGACTAGAACCTTCCCTCCTTAATTAATTTTTGACAAGCCCAAAGGGGTATTGTAGACATTTCATAGTGCCTTGGAGAGGGGGCAAGGCCGGCCACTACATAAGGGGGTGGAGACTCTCTCTCCTCTCTTTTCTTTATTCCAAATTTAGATTTAGAATTTTTCCCTTCCAAATTTCTTCATTCCTACACTAATTACTACCCAAATTTCTTTTCAATTCCTTACATAATCATCATTGGAGGCTATTAGAACAAGGAGGAAGCAAGGATCTACAAGGAGGAAGCAAGGATCTACAAGGAGGAGCAAGAATCTACAAGTTGAAGGCTCTTGACACTTAATTTAGGATTTTTATTTGGAATTCATCTCCCAATAGGTACAATTCAGTTTTTTTCTCTAATTAGACTATAAATCTATAATTTAATTAGGTTTATAGGAGGCCTATGGATAAAGTTATGTGGTATTTTGTGTCAATTTTAGGAAAATTCTGTGATTGGCACATCATGTGTTTGTCAATAGGTCAATTAGACCAAATTGACATATGTTTGGTTGTGTGTGACTAGTGTCGTGTTCACAATTGGATACGTGTAGGCCGTATCCCGACAATTTGGCGATACAAGTTGATTTTGGGGTTTTCTTCTGACACGGGAGTTTGAGTATATCACATTTTGATACGGGTACGTAGTTGAGTAGCTAAATCTTTGTATTATTCATAATTATGATTTTAGACTTGTTCGTGTCCTTCGGGATACGTTTGGTTGTGTGGTGACGCCGTATCGCAAGCGTATTATAGATCTAGTGTGATACGGGTGAGATGCACTCCACGTGTTTGTTCTTTGCATTTTAATTCAATTTATCTTGGTTATAGATATTAGAATATTGTAATTATAATTTTTATATGATATATATGTATATATATATTTTATGTGTATGTTTTATATTTTTTGTGATGTGTTGGTGGTCATTGGAGAGTAGGAGAGTTCATGTGCATCATTAGTGTGGGTATATATATATATATATATATATATATATATATATATATATATATATATATATATATATATATATATATTTGTGTGTGTGTGTGTGTGTGTGTGTGCGCGCGCACGCACGTGTGTGTATATGTGTATGTGAGCTAGAGGGGAGAAGAAAACAGTAAAAAATAGTGAAGAAAGCAGTCAAAAAGAAGTGAAAAGCAGTCAAAAAAATAGTGAAAAGCAGAAAAAAAATAAGCAGTAAAAAGCAGCAGGAAATAAGCAGCAGCGGAAAGCAGCAAAAGCAACAGCGAAAAGCAGTGAAGCAGCAGCAGCCATAAGCAGCAGCAGAAGCAGCAAGATGAAGCATCAGATAAGCAACAGCAGAAGCAACGATAAGCTGTAGTAAGCTACAGTAAGCAGTGCTTAATGTTATATATATTGATAAGTTAGTTGTATATATTGATAAGTTAGTAAGTTATGTATATTGTTAGTAAGTTAGTATATATATATATATATATATATATATATATATATATATATATATATATATATATATATATATATATATATATATATAGCACTAGTTAATATTAGTTAGTATTATTTCTGTATTACCTTGAAGTTACATCAAGGTAATGAGAGTGAGGTATCTTGGGTACGGGTATTAAATATCATGAGGTATATTAGTATGTTAGTTAGTATAGTATTGTTATAAGTTTAAATGCATATTAATGTATAGCGAGGTGTATGGGTAGTTAGTTATATGTTAGATGTTGAATTACCTTGTGATACCAAGGTAATATCAAGGTATTGAGTTTGTATATCAAGATGGGTGTGTAAGTGGTGTAATATCGTACTTGGGTCAAAGCTAAGGTATCTACTTAGCATTAGTTTAGCTAGGAGTACTATATATTTTATCTTGTATATATATTATGGTATTTCTATATCTAATAATTTACGTATCTTATGATACGATACAGTGTCGATACTCTAGTATCTTAACATAGCTAGTATAGCGTAGTTACATAGTGTATGGACCCAATATCCTAGAGATTGACTCATACAACCTAGAAATAGCTATTTTGACCAAGTTTGACCTAGAGTTGACCTAGTTTGACTATTTTGACTTAGAAATGGCTTTATAACCTAGAATTAAACTAGTTTAACTTATTTTCATTCCAAAACCTTGTATTGATGCAATATTCCATATATAGGTCTGTAACACCAGTTCGGACACCAATTTGTATTATTTTCTCTGGACCACAAGCGAGTACATTTTCTGATAGTTTTTATTATTTTATTACTACTATAATCCAAGTATTTAGAAATGTTACTTATGATTCTTTGACACATTGGTACACGGATTGGTATTATTATTGGATCGTCAGTCATGAGATATTACCTTGATTATCGAGATGGTATCAAATACTGCTCCTTGTTGGTATTGGATAACATTGGATATTATAGGTTAAACATTGAATACATTGGCTAGTAACGTGTCATGATTCGATCCATCGTATCAGTCGGGGCAGGATAAATACTAATTAAATATGTGATCAAGAACTATCGTCTAGTAGTATAATCATTGGCTACTAACTAATCATACACTTAACATATGGTTGAGTTAGCTCCTTAGTGTAATCATTGAATATCCTAAGACAATCACATATCTAGTTAGTATCTCAAACACATAGTATATTTTAGATTCCATATTCAGTTCATAGATTACCCTGTTCTATTTATGACATTATAGTTCATCTCCTTCATTCTTGTACGCATTGATTTATATTTCTGTTGCTAGTTCTGCCTATTCCTTCACTGTTCTTAGATTATCAGTTATATTCTTATCATATATAGCATCCCCTATTTCATTGCTTTATAGTTTTTGTCAATTAATTGGAACTGTTATTGGGTTATACTTTGCTCCATTCCTGACTGGATAACATTTTTCAGAGGATCTGAGAGATTGGTGTCCAACGTACTATGGACCTCAACCTATAGATGGTGCAGACTTGGACCCATGTAAACCCCCTCAAATTATATTTTTTAGTAGACTATATATGGTTAGAAATTTTGGTTTAGCATCAGGGTGTTTGAGGTTTATAAATTTTGGTTGCGTAGACTAGTTCTTTATATAAATTCTTGGTGCACCTTACCGTTGCTACAATACTTGGAGCCCAACCATAGCCTTTAATTTCTAACAAGTTGTTGCACTCTTGACCTGACAAGCCAACCTAGGCACTGGATATTTCTGTCACTCTCAAACACATTCCCTTGTGCTCTAATTTAATTACACAACTTCCCGGTCACAAAAATTAATTCTTT
This sequence comes from Iris macrosiphon, assembly GCA_036927795.1. Classification (NCBI taxonomy): domain Eukaryota; kingdom Viridiplantae; phylum Streptophyta; class Magnoliopsida; order Asparagales; family Iridaceae; genus Iris; species Iris macrosiphon. The sequence continues at coordinate 24,182,214 of JAYESA010000016.1, read as the reverse complement.
AATCCTATATCGCGTACCAATGTCATTACCATCGATTTGGGGACACAAACTCAACACGTTTTGCTGAACCAATTAAAGGGCCCAAGACTAACACGAAGCCTACACCGTTCATGACCTTTTCGTCACTCCTAATTGAGACCCCATGTGCCCCCATTTAATTTAAGAGCACATGACACTTTATTTAATTAAATTGGGGACACCAACTTAAACTAATCCCAACCTAACCCTAACTTAACCCAGCACCTATTCATGAGGCCCATACAAAATACACAACACCCCCTCACCCTACAAAACACCAAACATAACTTTCCACACCAAATTCTCACCATTTTTTCTTCATGTGAAAACACCCAAATGTTAAGGGGCTTAATGGCAAAATTGTGCTAGGTGTCACCATCCTATTGGTGTAAACATATGAAGAAATCCCCCAACCTCACATGTTTGGTCACTCTCTCCCACACTATATACAACTCCCTCATGATTAATCATGACCCTTGATTTAATTCTCTACTCCATCACAACCACACACTTCCTCTATTTTAACACACACACACACATCCCAATGTGGCCAGCCCTAATCCCAAAATAACCTAGGAATCCCTCCCTCTTTATCTCCCCTCCCTCTATTTTCCATCAGCCGAATCCTCCTTCCCTCTCCTTCTTCTTCTTCTTCTTCACTCAGCCCATCTTCGGCCACCCGCTGCACTTCACCGGCGCCGCAGCCACCGTCACCACCCGCTGCCACCTCCACCCACTGCTATTTCCTCACAACCAGCAGCTTCACCACCCTCACCGCCAGCAGCTTTACCACCTCTGCCGTACCTCATCATCGATGCGGATAGCCGATTCAAACGGCACAAGTGCGATGATCCGACCCGCTTTGCTCAGCGAGAAGACTCGCTTGAGGCAAAGAAATTCCAGACTTGGCCCTTCAGGAGTTCGAACTTAGACTTTCAGAGGCTCGCTCGGAGTATCGCTCGACTGAGGTAAATTATCGCTAAGGTGGGTGGCTACGATGAACTTGTCTTTGCTTAGCTAGCACACCTAAAATACGATTGTGTCACGCCCCAGTCCAAAAATACGTAGGACTAGGAATATGTAACATGCCAGCCGTATGTATACGAACTCCAATATATGAAAACCATACACACATGTATGATGTACATGAATATCAAATCCACCAGTGGTAATATACTGTCAATAAGTCACACGCAATCTATATCTCATCTACAGCACAAATAAAAAAATAAATAGGAAATAAATAATTGAATATTAAATAGAAAGTCTCAAGTATGATAGTCGGATGGAAACAAATCCACTGCGAATCGACTATACTAAAACTACTAAATGAGAGAAGAGATCAAATCTAATATAAGATAAATGTCTATAAAAGAAATAACAACTAGAATATCCATCAGCTGTGATGGATCAAAGATACTCTGAAGATAAGACCTCCTCGGTCTGGAATGAAGCATCAGGTCCAGGTCCATACTCCTGTGGATACTCCTGCCCGTCTATATCTGGAAAGGTACCAGGTCCTCAGAGGGACATAACAAGATACATATAATAAAGCCAATAAAGTACTGAAAATAAACATCTAATGGGTCGCCTAACCATCTATGTGAATGCACGTTGAGAACAACTTTCCAACAAGTGGGCTATCTGGCCATAAATGGGATTGGCGTGATTCTCTCGGAGAATCAGGGGCCTACAAAGTATGTCTTCTTTTGAACGGCAGAGGCCGCCAGTAATATATAGTGGTCATCACCACCACGTATCTCCGGCGGAGCGTACGGGTTACAAAAAGAAAAGTACAAAGGAGCCAAAATGTCTTACTTGTTGTTCTCCCCACCCCATGCTCTAAGCATGTCAAATCCATGACATGATGATACCTCTAAATAACTGTCAGGTCTACTAGCATGCAAAGTTTCTATCGGCAGTTATCCCTATTCGTCGCATGACCTAAACGTACCAGTGGCCAGCCGAGTACGCAAGTCCGTGTCCTACATGTGACTCACACTCGTGTAATAATAGTGTCATGGCCAATGAAACATAAGGATGCCTCATGATAATGGAGTGGTCTCATAAACTAGGTAACATGCATATATATAAATAAAAATAGAATACGACGTCACCGTCGTTGTACCCAAGTTTTCTTGGACGCGCAGTTTATATAGTAGTTAAAATATATAAACTAAATGAACATAAATAAGATGCATGCAACATATAGAATATAAATCACAGTACAATGGCAAGTTATACTTGCTTGACAAGCAATCTGTATAGTGTAAGCATCCAGATGTCAGGTACACAAGATCAGAAACTAAGGCCTCCGAATAAACGTCTCCGGATTCTGAAATAAATATCACCAATATTTTTGAAATCAGCGAGATAGCAAAAAACACTACCCTTTCGTCCAATTTGGACACAGGGGCAAAACGATAATTTCGGGTCAAAGCGGAGTCCATATGTGGTCTACTTTGCACCAAAAAGCGTGCCAGGGGTAAAGGTCTCTAAATGGGACAAATTATAGGTCAAACAAATTCTAAACGTCAATACGAACTCAACGGTATGTCCAATTTTGGATTCCGGTGAGCCGAACATATTTTTGCCCAAAAAGTCAACCGTATGGCCCATAAATAGGCGGCTTGGTCAACTGTCTCAGAATTGCATAAAAATTAGGTCACAGGACCAGCGCAATACTACGAGTCCAATGGCGTAAGTTTTGTCACATTCTGACAAGCGTACACTAAATGGTGCGATATTTTGCAAAAGTCACAATACGGAGACTTTTCACGGATATGGGTTGATTTCGACGTGCACACACGTCCAAATTAGTTTCCGCAAAAGTCCACACGTCTGGACATACCATACGCGCCTTTCGGTACAATTGGCACACGATGGGGCGGTTCCGTTTGGCGCGACGCGCTCCGTATCACAATTTTAGAAGTTTCGAAAACGAGTTTTTCGTGATTTTTAACCCAATTTATTTTTTCTTATAACACCAAATAAATTAATCTAATTAACAGGAAATAATCTCGGGTATGTGTTCTTCACATAGAAAAATTAATTTCTAAGTTTGGATCTCTGTGGTGGGAGATACGAGTCCTTAAACATGGGTCATCGTAATAATTTTCTAAAATTAAAAGTTGTGATTTTTCTCTAACTTGGTCTCGGTTTTCGCCTAGGGTTACGCGCTGATCGAAAGAAACTAATACACAGAATTGGAAGAGGGACAGGTCGTGAACATACCGGTGAAGACGGGGTCGAATTTGGTCACAAGATAGAGCGAAAATTAGGGCCTGAACAGGGGTTCGTTGTTGCCAATCTGCTGTTGCTTACGCGGTGACGCGGTGTGCGGCCGGCGGTTTCCGGGCGGCGGCGCGGTTTCCGGTTGTCGGGGCACGCTGGGTCGGCGTCGTGGTGGTCGGCGGTAGTGTTAGAAGTGAGTAAGGTTTAGGGTTAGGGTTGTGGAATAGAGTTATATATATATATATATATATATATATATATATATATATATATATATATAAAGGGAAGAGTCGGGGGGGATAGGCTTGGCCGCGGGTGATGCTGGGAGCGGGGGCTGGGTTAGATATGGGGGGGGTTAGTGATAGGTTGCGGGCTCAGGGCTTTAGACTTTAGGGATTTAGTATTTATTTATTTTTTGTTTATTTTATTTTATTTTATTTTCTTTATTCTTTTCCTTATTAATTCAATTACTTATATATATATATATATATATATATATATATATATATATATATATATATATATATATATATATATATATATAATTCTAATAAATATAATATTAATAATTTTGCTCTATAAATTCTAAATGCATCTTTACCTAATAATTAAATCCATTAAATTTATATTTTCTAATATAATGCAAAATAATGCAATTCAATTAAAATATTAATTAAATAATTAATAATCTGCTTTAAAAATTAGGGGTTTTACATTCTACCCAACTTATAAAAATTTCGTCCTCGAAATTAAAACTAAGCCACGAAAGAAAGTCAAGGATAGTATAAGGTAGATATTAACAAAGTAAATTCATACCTTGGTCTACGAATAGATACGGAAAACGTTTGCGCATGTCGTCCTCACGCTCCCAAGTTGATTGTCCTGGCGCGCCATGCTTCCATGCCACGCGGACCAAGGGAATAGAATGGTTCCTCAATACTTTCTCTCGACGATCCAGGATTTCCACGGGTTGCTCTTGGTATGACAAGCTCGGCCCAATGGTGATCTCAGAATGGTCAAGAACATGACTGCTATCTGCCACATATCGCCTAAGTTATGACACATGAAATACATCATGTACTCCCTCAAGTGAAGGTGGTAGCGCAAGTCGATACGCCACTTCTTCTACTCTCTCTAGCACGTCAAATGGTCCAATATACCTTGGGCTCAACTTTCCGCGCCCTCCGAATCGAATAGTGCCTCTATTAGGTGATATCCTCAAGAAGACATGATCGCCCTCTTTAAACTCCAAGGGACGACGATGAAGGTCTGTCCACTGCTTCTGCCTATCTTGCGCTGCTCGCAAGTGCCCTTGTATCTTCTTCACTGTCTCAACGGTGTTGACTACCAATTCTGATCCCAGAATTTGACGGTCTCCTAAGTCACTCCAACACATGGGAGACCTACACTTTCTTTCATACAATGCTTCAAACGGAGCTATCTGGTAGCTATTGTTGTAAGAAAACTCCATAAGATGTAGGTGGTCCTCCCATGATCCTCCAAAGTCTAACATACAAGCCCTTAACATATCCTCCAGTGTCTGAATAGTACGTTTGGACTACCCATCTGTCTGCGGGTGATAAGATGTACTGAACTTCAGACGAGTTCCAAGACTCTCTTGCATGCTTCTCCAAAAGTGCGATATAAAATGCAAATCCCTGTCTGACACAATGCTGACCGGTATGCCGTACAATCTCACGATTTGCCTCATGTATAAGTCAGCCAAAGCTTCTGTAGATTGACCAACTATAAAAGGCAAGAAATATGCGGACTTGGTGAGTCGATCCACTATTACCCATACTGCATCTCTCCCACTTGGACTCTTGAGAAAACCCATGACAAAGTCCATAGTGATGTGTTCCCACTTCCACTCAGGAATTGGAAGTGGTTGCAGTAGTCCTGCTATTCTCTGATGCTCCGTCTTTACCTGCTGACATACTAGATATTTGGCTACAAAGCGAGCTCTCTCTCTCTTTTTATCTCATGCCACCAAAAGTGTTGTCGTGAGTCACGGTACATCTTGGTGCCTCCAGGATGAATAAAATACATCGAACTATGAGCTTCTGCCATCAGCTCCTGTCGAATCTCTCCATTGGGAACATATAGACGATCACCACATCGTAATGTCCCGTCATCATGAATACACAATCCCGTCTGCTCTCTGGCCTCTATCCTTTCTTTCAATCTCCTGAATCTTGCGTCAGTAGGCAAAGCTGCTTTGATCCTCTCTACTAGTGATGATTGTACTTGCAAGCTGGCTAATATCCGATCTGCTCCGGGTAATATTACTTCTATGCCAAGCTCTTGCAAGTCCTCCAATAATTCCCTCTGTGTCGTCAAGAAATAAGTTGCTGGTTTCCGGCTTAACGCATCTGCGACAACGTTAGCCTTGCCTGGGTGATAATGTAGCTCTATCTCAAAATCCTTCATCAACTCAAGTCATAAACGTTGTCTTATATTTAGCTCATTCTACGTAAAGATGTACTTGAGGCTTTTGTGGTCTGTATAGATCTCTACTCGTTTCCCATATAGGTAATGTCTCCATAGCTTCAAAGCAAAAACAACGGCTGCAAGTTCCAAGTCATGAGTTGGATAATTCTTCTCATGCACTCGTAACTGTCTAGATGCATATGCAATCACCTTGCCATGTTGCATCAACACGCATCCCAAGCTTTTTCCTGAGGTGTCACTGTAAATCACATAGCCTCCTGATCTTGATGGAATAGTCAATACTGGTGCTATGGTCAGTCGCTTCTTCAACTCCTCGAAAGCGGCTTGACACTCGTCGGTCCATACAAACTCTTGATCCTTGCACGTCAACCGAGTTATGGACGCTGCTATCCTTGAGAAGTTCTCCACGAACCGTCGGTAATATCCCGCAAGTCCAAGGAAACTTCTCACCTCTGATGCTGATTTAGGAACGGGCCATGTCTCGACTGTCAAGATTTTCTCTGGATCAACATAAATACCATCTCCCATAACGATATGTCCAATAAACGAGACTTTGTCCAAGAAGAACTCACATTTACTGAGCTTCGCATATAACTGCTCTCTCCTCAACGTCTCCCATAACGACATGCTATGGGTGCTGCTCCTGGTGTTAATTCAATCGAGAACTCTACATCTCTATCTGGTGGTAGTCCTGACAATTTCTCTAGGAAGACGTCTTAGAATTCTGAAATAATGGGGTGATAGATAACGTCGTCCATTATAAGCTGTACACCATCAAAGGCTTCTGTGGATCCTCGTGCAAACTCAAGTTCCGGCTGGCCTGGTACCTTAAAAAGAATGCTCCCTCCAAAATAATCGAAGAAAGTATGGTACTTGCTTAGCCACTCCATTCCAAGCACAATATCAAAAGTTAGCATAGGAAGGACTAAGAGTCGGGCATTCATCTCTCTGCCACAAATCACTACGGGACACAATCTACAAATCCGACTAACAGGTACAACTCCTCCTCCGGTGAGAATTCTAATACAACTAGGTAAATGTGTAGTGGCAATATTGTGTTTGACAATAAAACTAGAAGATATGAATGAGTGGATGGCTCCCGTATCAAATAATGTCATAGCAGGAAAAGTAAAAGCAAGAGTAATACCTGCTATGATATCAATCTCCTGATCCTTGTCATCCACTTCTAGTACAAAAGCTTGTCCATTTCTCTGTGGAAGTCCATGACTGGCCCTCGTGAACTGATCCTCCTGAGTAGGTAGTGGTGGTCCTCGCTGAAATCCTCCGGCTGCTGGAGGTCGAGGTGCTCTTGGTCTAGTCATCTGCTAAACTGGCTTCGGTGCTAGAAGTGCTAGCCTCTGTGTTGGTGGTGGAAGCACCAATGTCTGCTGTATTAGACAGTCTCTCACCATATGCTGTCCGGAACCACATCTCATACATTTACCTAAGTGGTTCCGACAGTCTCTCATAATATGTTCGCATCTCCCACAATAATTACATTGGGGCTTCTCCGGAATCTGGTACGGTCCTACTCTGTGCTGCTGTTGTTGCTATGCCAAAGGACGTCTGATAGGCCCTCCTTGCTGTGTCCTTGCTGGTCCTTGCTGTGTCTTTAGTTGACCTCCCTTTCCCTTGCTGATGGACTCTTGAAATCTTGCTTCTGTCAATAATTCGACATAAGAGATCCGGGACTGTGAGCTAGTGTAATGTTGGAGCTCCTGAGTCAGCCCGCGGTAGAATCTTTTAGCCTTCTCCAAGTCATTCGGTATCAGGGCAGCGCCATATTTACTAAGGCGACTAAACTCTGTATCATACTCGTCAACTGTCTTGTTCCTCTGCTCCAGATGAAGGAACTGATCATACAACGCATCCCTTACAGTGTCCGGGAAGTACTTTCTCTCAAAGCACTCCAAGAATTGTTCCCAAGTCTCATACGTACCCAACTGGTGCTCCATTAATTCCCACCAGTGATGAGCTTTACCATCTAGCAGCATCCTTACGCCTGTCATCCATAGATCTATAGGCAACTGTGATGCTTCTAACAACTTTCAAGTATGGGTAATTCAGTTTGTAGTCTCCTCTGGGCTCTCAGTGCCTTTATATGGCTTGGGACCCATCTGTATAAAGTCCTTGACTGAACCAACTCTAGCTCACAGTACTGGGGCTAGTGCCTGGGCTGGTACAGTTGTCTGTGCAGCCATCCTCTCAAGTGCTGCCAGAAATTCTTGCCTCTGCTCTGCCGCTTGCTGCCTCTGCTCTGTAGCTAGTATGGTCGCCTGCTGTCTCTGTTCCTGTATCATCATTTGGAATAATTGGAACAGCTATGTCTGGCCATCCTGCAGTGTCGATGAAGCTGGAGGGGTCCCATTAGGTGATGCGGAAAGGTCAAATGGAACCGGATTATCATTCTGTCCATCCGGCCCCGGAAGTCTAGGAGTCGTCGAGGTCTCCCCTCGAGTTTGGCCATTGACTCCTGAAGGTTTGTCGCCATTGGCGGCAGTACATCCACTACGCATATCCATCTCTCTGCAAGTGGTGGACGAAACGATTAGAAGAAGTTCAGGAATCAAACAGGATGCAAGCATTTAAATAGGATGGTTGAAAGGGAAGATGAGTTTTAGTCAAGCGTGGATGAGATCCTATACTCTATTCCTATACGCAGGCTTGTTCGGTACAGTAACGTAATCGAGACCATATATACTCGACCTGCATGGGCCACCACTAAAAATATGTCATGTCCCAGTCCCAAAATACGTAGGACTAGGAATACATAACACGCCAGCCGTATGTATACGAACTCCAATATATGGAAACCATACACACACGTACGCTGTACATGAATATCAAATCCACCAGTGGTAATATACTGTCAATAAGTCACATGCAATCTATATCTCATCCACAGCACAAATAAAAAAATAAATAGGAAATAAATAACTGAATATCAAAAAGAAAGTCTCAAGTATGATAGTCGGATGGAAACAAATCCACTGCGAATCAACTATACTAAAACTACTAAATAAGAGAAGAGATCAACTATAATATAAGATAAATGTCTATAAAAGAAATAGCAACTAGAATATCCATCAGCTGCGATGGATCAAAGATACTCTGAAGATAAGACCTCCTCTGTCTGGAATGAAGCGTCAGGTCCAGGTCCGTACTCCTGTGGATACTCCTGACTGTCTATATCTGAAAAGGCACCAGGTCCTCAGAGGACCATAATAAGATACATATAAATATGCCAATAAAGTACTGAAAATAAACATCCAATGGGTCGCCTAACCATCTATGTGAATGCACGTTGAGAACAACTTTCCAACAAGTAGGCTATCTGGCCATAAATGGGATTGGCGTGATTCTCTCGGAGAATCAGGGGCCTACAAAGCATGTCGTCTTTTGAACGGCAGAGGCTGCCAGTAATATATAGGGGTCATCACCGCCACGTATCTCCGGCGGAGCGTACGGGTTACGAAAAGGAAAGTGCAAAGGAGCCAAAATGCCTTACTTGTTGTTCTTCCCACCCCATGCTCTAACTATGTCACATCTATGACACGATGATACCTCTAAATAACTGCCAGGTCTACAAGCATGCAAAGTTTCTATCGGCAGTTATCCCTATCCGTCGTATGACCTATACGTACCAGTGGCCAGCCGAGTACGCAAGTCCGTGTCCTACATGTTACTCACACTCATGTAATAATAGTGTCATGGCCAATGAAACATAAGGATGCCTCATAATAATGGGGTGGTCTCATAAACTAGGTAACATGCATATATATAAATAAAAATCGAATACGACGTCACCGTCGTTGCACCCAAGTTTCCTTGGACGCGTAGTTTATATAACAGTTAAAATATATGAACTAAATAAACAGAAATAAGATGCATGCAACATATGGAATATAAATCACAGTACAATGGCAAGGTATACTTGCCTGGCAAGCAATCTGTATAGTGTAAGCGTCCAGACGTCAGGTATACAGGATCAGAAACTAAGGCCTCCGAATAAACATCTCCTGATGCTGAAATAAACATCACCAACGTTTTTGAAATCATCAAGATAGCTAGAAAACACTACCCTTTCGTCCAATTTGGACACAGGGACAAAACGATAATTTTGGGTCAAAGCGGGGTCCATATGTGGTACATTTTGCACCGAAAAGCGTGCAAGGGGTAAAGGTCTCTAAATGGGACAAATTATAGGTCAAACAAATTCTAAACATCAATACGAACTCAACGGTATATCCAATTTTGGATTTTGATGCGCCGAACACATTTTTGCCCAAAAAGTCAACCGTGGGGCCCGCAAATAGGCGGCTTGGTCAACTATCTCAGAATTGCATAAAAATTGGGTTACAGGACCAGCGTAATACCACGAGTCCAATGACGTAAGTTTCGTCGTATTCTGACGAGGTACACTAATTGGTGCGATATTTTACAAAAGTCGCGATATAGGGACTTTTTGCGGATATGGGTTAATTTCGACGCGCACACGCGTCCAAATCAGTTTTTCCGAAATTCCACACGTCTGGACATACCATACACGCCTTTTAGTGCAATTGTTACGCGACGGGGTGGTCCCGTTTGGAGGGGCCCGCTCCGTATCGTAATTTTGGAAGTTTCGAAAATGAGTTTTTCGTAATTTTTAACCCAATTTAATTCTGCATATAATACCAAATAAATTAATCTAATTAACAGAAAATAATCTCGGGTATGTGGTCTTCATATAGTAAAAGGAATTTCTAAGTTTGGATCTCTGTGGTGGGAGATACGAGTCCTTAAACATGGTTCATTGCCAAAGTTTTTTAAAATTAAAAGTTGTGGTTTTTCTCCAACTTGGTCACGGTTTTCGCCTAGGTTACGCACTGATCGAAGGAAACTGATATACAGAGTTGGAAGAGGGATAGGTCGTGAACATACCGGTGAAGACGGGATCTAATTTGGTAGTAAAATGGAGCGGGAATCAAGGCCTGAACAGGGGTTCGTTGCTGCCAATCTGTTGTTGCTTACGCGGTGACGCGGTATGCGGTCGGTCGTTTTCGGGCGGCGGCACGAATTTCGGTGGTCGGGGCACGCTGGGTCAGCGTCGTGGTGGTCGGCGGCAGTGTTAGAGGTGAGTAAGGTTTAGGGTTAGGGTTGTGGAATAGAGTTATATATATACATATAAAGGGAAAAGTCGGGGGGGGGATAGGCTTGGCCGCGGGTGATGCTGGGAGCGGGGGCTGGGTTAGATAGGGGGGTTTAGTGATAGGTTGCGAGCTCAGGGCTTTAGATTTTAGGGCTTCAGTATTTATTTTATTTTATTTTCTTTATTCTTTTCCTTATTAATTCAATTACTTATATATATATATATATATATATATATATATATATATATATATATATATATATATATATAATTCCAATAAATATAATATTAATAGTTTTGCTCTATAAATTCTAAATGCATCTTTACCTAATAATTAAATCCATTAAATTTATATTTTATAATATACTACAAAATAATGCATTTCAATTAAAAGATTAATTAAATAATTAATAATCTGCTTTAAAAATTAGACGATCACCACATCGTAATGTTCCGTCATCATGATTGCACAATCCTGTCTGCTCTCCGGCCTCTGTCCTTTCTTTCAATCTCCTGAATCTGGCGTCCGTAGGCAAAGCTGCCTTGATCCTCTCTACTAGTGATGACTGTACTTGCAAGCTGGCTAATGTCCGATCTGCTCCGGGTAATATCACTTCTATGCCAAGCTCTTGCAAGTCCTCCAATAATTTCCTTTATGTCGTCAAGAAATAAGATCCTGGTTTCTGGTTTAACACGTCTGCTACAATGTTAGCCTTACCTGGGTAATAATGTAGCTCTATCTCAAAATCTTTCATCAACTCAAGCCATCGACGTTGTCTCATATTTAGCTCCTTCTACGTGAAGATGTACTTGAGGCTTTTGTGGTCTGTATAGATCTCCACTCGTTCCCCATATAGGTAATGTCTCCATAGCTTCAAAGCAAAAACAACGGCTGCAAGTTCCAAGTCATGAGTTGGATAATTCTTCTCATGCACTCGTAACTGTCTAGATGCATATACAATCACCTTGCCATGTTGCATCAACACACATCCCAAGCCTTTCCCTAATACGTCACTGTAAATCATATAGCCTCATGATCCTGATGGAATAGTCAATACTGGTGATGTGGTCAGTCGCTTCTTCAACTCCTCGAAAGCGGCTTGACACTCGTCGGTCCATACGAACTCTTGATCCTTGCACGTCAACCAAGTCATGGATGCTGCTATCCTTGAGAAGTTCTCCATGAACCGTCGGTAATATCCCGCAAGTCCAAGGAAACTCTTCATCTCCTATGCTGATTTAGGAACGGGCCATGTCTCGGCTGCCGAGATTTTCTCTGGATCAACAGAAATACCATCTTTCGTAATGACATACCCAAAAAACGAGACTCTGTCCAAGAAGAACTCATATTTATTGAGCTTCACATATAACTGCTCTCTCCTCAATGTCTCTAGAATAATTCGCAAGTGCTTCTCATGATCCTCGTGGCTCTTCGAATAGACAAGTATGTCATCTATGAAGATAACCACGAACTGGTCCAAATACGGATGGAATACTCGATTCATTAAGTCCATAAAGATAGCTGGAGTATTGGTTAATCCAAATGGCATGACCAGAAACTCGTAGTATTCATATCTTGTTCTGAATGCGGTCTTCGGGATGTCCTGCTTCCGTACCTTCACCTGGTGATATCCCGATCTCAAGTCTATCTTTGAGAACACCTTGGCTCCACTAAGCTGATCAAATAAGTCATCAATGTGTGGCAATGGATATTTATTCTTCACGGTCACTGCATTTAAGTCTCTGTAGTCGATGCACATATGCACTGACCCATCCTTCTTTGGTACAAACAACATTGGTGCTTCCCAGGGTGATGCACCCGGCCGGATGAAACCTTTCTCCTCTAATTCTTTCAACTGTGCCTTCAGCTCATCCATCTCCTTCTTTGCCAATCTATAAACATGCGATGATATGGGTGCTGCTCCTGGTGTCAATTCAATCGAGAACTCTACATCTCCGTCTGGTGGTAGTCCTGGCAATTCCTCTGGGAAGAAGTCTTGGAATTCTGAAACGATGGGGTGATAGATAACGTCGTCCATTGCAAGCTGTACACCATCAAAAGCTTCTATTGATCCTCGTATAAACTCAAGTTTCGTCTGGCCTGGTAACTTAAAAAGAATGGTTCCTCCAAAACAGTCGAAGAAAGCATGGAACTTGCTTAGCCAGTCCATTCCAAGCACAATATCAAAAGTTAGTATAGGAAGGACTAAGAGTCAGGCATTCATCTCTCTGCCACGAATTACTACAGGATACGATCTACAAATCCGACTAACAGGTACAACTCCTCCTCCGGTGAGAATTCTAACACAACTAGGTAAAGGTGTAGTAGCAATATTGTGTTTGGCAATAAAACTAAAAAATATGAATGAGTGGGTGGCTCCCGTATCAAATAATGTCATAGCAGGAAAAGTAAAAGCAAGAGTAATACCTACTATGACATCAATCTCCTGATCCATGTCATCCACTTCTAGTCCAAAAGCTTGTCCATTCCTCTGTGGAAGTCCATGACTGGCCCTCGTGAACTGATCCTCCTGAGTAGGTAGTGGTGGTCCTCGCTAAAATCCTCCGGCTGCTGGAGGTCGAAGTGCTCTTGGTCTAGTCATCTGCTGAGCTGACTTCGGTACTGGAAGTGCTAGCCTATGTGTTGGCGGTGGAAGCACAAATGTCTGCTGTATTAGACAGTCTCTCACTATATGTTGTCCGGAACCATACCTCATACATTGTCCTAAGCGATTTCGACAGTCTCTCACAATATGTTCGCGTCTCCCTCAATAATTACATTGGGGCTTCTCCGGAATCTGGTACGGTCCTACTCTGTGCTGCTGCTGCTGTGCCAAAGGATGTCTGATAGGCCCTCCTTGTTGTGTCCTTGCTGTGTCTTCAGTTGACCTCCCTTTCTCTTGCTGATGGACTCTTGAAATCTTGCTTCTGTCAATAATTCGGTATAAGAGATCCAGGACTGTGAGCTAGTGTAATGTTGGAGCTCATGAGTTAGCCCGTGGTGGAATCTCTTAGCCTTCTCCAAGTTATTCGGTATCAGGGCAGCGCCATATTTACTAAGGCAACTAAACTTTGCATCATACTCGTCAACTGTCTTGTTCCTCTGCTCCAGATGAAGGAACTGATCATACAAAGCATCATTTACAGTGTCCGGGATGTACTTCCTCTCAAAGTACTCCAAGAATTGTTCCCAAGTCTGATACGTACCCAACTGGTGCTCCATTGATTCCCACCAGTGATGAGCATTACCATCTAGCAGCGTCCTTACGCCTGTCATCTATAGATCTGTAGGCAACTGTGATGCTTCTAACAACTTTCAGGTGTGGGTAATCCAGTTTGTAGTCTCCTCTGGGCTCTCAGTACCTTTATACGGCTTGGGACCCATCTGTATAAAGTCCTTGACTGAACCAACTCTAGCTCACGGTACTGGGGCTAGTGCCTGGGCTGGTACAGTTGTCTGTGCAGCCATCCTCTCAAGTGCTGCCAGAAATTCTTGCCTCTGCTCTGCCGCTTGCTGCCTCTGCTCTGTAGCTAGTATGGTCGCCTGCTGTCTCTGTTCCTGTATCATCATTTGGAATAATTGGAACAGCTATGTCTGGCCATCCTGCAGTGTCGATGAAGCTGGAGGGGTCCCATTAGGTGATGCGGAAAGGTCAGATGGAACCGGATTATCATTCTGTCCATCCGGCCCCGGAAGTCTAGGAGTCGTCGAGGTCTCCCCTCGAGTTTGGCCATTGACTCCTGAAGGTTTGTCGCCATTGGCGGCAGTACATCCACTACGCATATCCATCTCTCTGCAAGTGGTGGACGAAACGATTAGAAGAAGTTCAGGAATCAAACAGGATGCAAGCATTTAAATAGGATGGTTGAAAGGGAAGATGAGTTTTAGTCAAGCGTGGATGAGATCCTATACTCTATTCCTATACGCAGGCTTGTTCGGTACAGTAACGTAACCGAGACAATATATTCTCGACCTGCATGGGCCACCACTAAAAATATGTCATGCTCCAGTCCCAAAATACGTAGGACTAGGAATACATAACACGCCAGCCGTATGTATACGAACTCCAATATATGGAAACCATACACACACGTACGCTGTACATGAATATCAAATCCACCTGTGGTAATTTACTGTCAACAAGTCACACGCAATCTATATCTCATCCACAGCACAAATAAAGAAATAAATAGGAAATAAATAACTGAATATCAAATAGAAAGTCTCAAGTATGATAGTCGGATGGAAACAAATCTACTGCGAATCGACTATACTAAAACTACTAAATGAGAGAAGAGATCAACTATAATATAAGATAAATGTCTATAAAAGAAATAGCAACTAGAATATCCATCAGCTACGATGGATCAAAGATACTCTGAAGATAAGACCTCCTCGGTCTAGAATAAAGCATCAGGTCCAGGTCCGTACTACTGTGGATACTCCTGCCCGTATATATCTGGAAAGGTACCAGGTTCTCAGAGGGACATAATAAGATACATATAAATATGCCAATAAAGTACTGAAAATAAACATCCAATGGGTCGCCTAACCATCTATGTGAATGCACGTCGAGAACAACTTTCCAACAAGTGGGCTATCTGGCAATAAATGGGATTGGCGTGATTCTCTCGGAGAATCAGGGGCCTACAAAGCATGTCGTCTTTTGAACGGCAGAGGCCGCCAGTAATACATAGGGGTCATCACCGCCACGTATCTCCGGCGGAGCGTACGAGTTACAAAAAGGAAAGTGAAAAGGAGCCCAAATGTCTTACTTGTTGTTTTTCCCACCCTATGCTCTAAGCATGTCACATCCATGACACGATGATACCTCTAAATAACTGTCAGGTCTACAAGCATGCAAAGTTTCTATCGGCAGTTATCCCTATCAGTCGTATGACCTATACGTACTAGTGGCCAGCCGAGTACGCAAGTCTTTGTCCTACATGTTACTCACACTCGTGTAATAATAGTGTCATGGCCAATGAAATATAAGGATGCCTCATGATAATGGGGTGGTCTCATAAACTAGGTAACATGCATATATATAAATAAAAACTGAATACGACGTCACCGTCGTTGCACCCAAGTTTCCTTGGATGCGCAGTTTATATAACAATTAAAATATATGAACTAAATGAACAGAAATAAGATGCATGCAACATATGGAATATAAATTACAGTACAATGGCAAGGTATACTTGCCTGGCAAGCAATCTGTATAGTGTAAGCGTCTAGATGTCAGGTACACAGGATCAGAAACTAAGGCCTCCGAATAAACATCTTCGGATGCTGAAATAAACATCACCAACGTTTCCGGAATCAGCAAGATAGCTATAAAATACTACCCTTTCGTCCAATTTGGACACAGGGGCAAAACGGTAATTTTGGGTCAAAGCGGGGTCCATATGTGGTCCATTTTGCACCAAAAAGCGTGCCAGGGATAAAGGTCTCTAAATTGGACAAATTATAGGTCAAACCAATTCTAAACGTTAATACGAACTCAACAGTATGTCCAATTTTGGATTTCGCTGAGCCGAACACATTTTTGCCCAAAAAGTCAACCGTAGGGCCCGCAAATAGGCGGCTTGGTCAACTATCTCAGAATTACGTGAAAATTGGGTCACAGGACCAGCATAATGCCACTAGTCCAATGGCGCAAGTTTCGTCGCATTCTGACGAGCGTACGCTAAATGGTGCGGTGTTTTACAAAAGTCGCAATATAGGTACTTTTGCGGATACGGGTTGATTTCGACGCGCACACACGTCCAAATCAGTTTCTGCAAAATCCTATACATCTGGACATACCATATGCGTCTTTCGGTGTAATTGGTACGCGATGGGGCGGTCCCGTTTGGCGGGGTGCACTCCGTATCATAATTTTATAAGTTTTGAAAACGAGTTTTTCATGATTTTTAACCCAATTTAATTCTGCATATAACACCAAATAACTTAATCTAATTAACAGAAAATAATCTCGGGTATGTGGTCTTCACATAGCAAAAGGAATTTCTAAGTTTGGATCTCTGTGGTGGGAGATACGAGTCCTTAAACATGGGTCATCGAAACAATTTTCTAAAATTAAAAGTTATAGTTTTTCTCCAACTTGGTCTCGGTTTTTGCCTATAGTTACGCGCTGATCAAAGAAAACTAATACACAGAGTTGGAAGAGGGATAGGTCATGAACATACCGGTGAAGACGGGGTCGAATTTGGTCGCGAGATGGAGCGGAAATCAGGGCCTGAACATGGGTGCGTTGCTGCCAATCTGCTGTTGCTTACGCGGTGACGCGGTGTGCGGCCGGCGGTTTCCTGGCGGCGGCACAGTTTCCGGTGGTCGGGGCGCACTGGGTCGGCATCGTGGTGGTCGGCGGCAGTGTTAGAGGTGAGTAAGGTTTAGGGTTAGGGTTGTGGAATAGAGTTATATATATATATATATATATATATATATATATATATATATATATATATATATATATATATATATATATACATATAAAGGGAAGAGTCGGGGGGATAGGCTTGGCCGTGGGTGATGCTGGGAGCGGGGGCTGGGTTAGATAGGGGGGTTTAGTGATAGGTTGCGAGCTCAGGGCTTTAGACTTTAGGGCTTTAGTGTTTATTTGTTTTTTGTTTTTTCTTTTCTTTTCTTTTCTTTTCTTTATTATTTTCCTTATTAATTCAATTACTTATATATATATATATATATATATATATATATATATAATTCCAATAAATATAATATTAATAGTTTTTCTCCATAAATTCTAAATGTATCTTTACTAATAATTAAATCCATTAAATTTATATTTTCTAATATACTGCAAAATAATGCATTTCAATTAAAAGATTAATTAAATAATTAATAATCTGCTTTAAAAATTAGGGGTTTTACCGATTGATATATGCTAATCTCTAGAAGAATCACCCATTGCATGCTAATAAGAATACAACACATCTAGCTAAGGGAATAATCCCATCTGATGTATCATTGTATAGAACATGGAAGTAGATCGGTTGAACGGAATAGTAGGCTCATTATACATTTCTTATAATTTTAGCTCGTAATTATGCTTTTATTCCTTATATGTTCTTGAAGTTTATTGCTCCATAAGTTCTTGAAATGCTCATCACAAAGATACGGTCTTGGTGCAGAAGCATAACATAGATTCTGGTTAACTTACATATGGCAGAAGACTATCAAAATAGTCATTCCAAGCCAAACAATAAAAATATTGAAAGACTTGGGGATCGTTGGGTCACCAAGGCAACTCCCAGAATGGGAAATGCAATAAGTAGTAAGACGGCAGCATAAACAATGCATAGAATGGAAAACAACAGATCTTGAGATCTCTGAACGAGTAAAGTGTATAAATATTGTGTCAAGTAGCTATGTTCATTCAAGGTCTTAACATATTGCATATAATAAGAGTTTAGTGTGGATCATCAATGGTCATGGATAACCTATGCACAGGCTTCAGGGTCCTACGGACGGTACACTGGTCGCACCGGGGCCGATCCGAACCGGTCAGGAACATTTCAGATAGTCGTTGCTTCCGACGGGAAGGCGTTTAGCGAGGCTCGCTACCTGCGTTGTATTCTATTCCCGTGCTGAGACTATACCTTGTCCATGGCGGCTCTTCAGGTCATAAGACCAAGTTTGTCCTTAGAATATTGTATACATGGCGGCAACCCGCGTATGGGCTAGTTAGGATCTTGTGGCAAGTATCAGATATAAAGTAACTTGAAGTTTGAAACACATTTGAGTAGTCTGAGTAAAACATGTCTATACAAGTATAACATGCCAGTATAAAATGTGTATAAGACATCTGAGTAATCTGTACAACCTGAGTCACAAATGATAAGAGTATTGTAAACTGTATATATCGTGCACTTGGTTTAGAAACACGCTCGTAGCATACTTGTGTTTATTATACGATCTTGGGATTTTATATATCTATATTCGTGCTGGATTTAACTTGGTTTTATACTTGGGCAGGAAAGGACAAATAGTAAGTTGGTAAGTATTGCCGTATTTCTTATATATCGCACGGCGTACTGCCACACGAGATAGGCTTTGTGTCGTATGCATGAAATTGATCCTAAGGCAAAAATAGCAAGATAACTTAATAGTTGGTGTACGGAACTAATATAACGTGTTAGATTTGTCGAGCGGGCAAGAAGCCTCCCCACCAGTGCATTCATGTACTGATAACCCACCAGATTGCTTATAGGGTATGGGAGAACCTCGTTCGGTGCGGATACCACCTTCGTGCACGCTAAGGCGTGGAGTTCGCTCTGGAGCCTTGGAGCATTGCGTCCGGAACTGAAGCACATATACAGGTCATAATGTTGGAACATCACCTATGTATCATTCCAAGTTATAAGTTGTTTGGCACGTCTTTATTCTTAGAGAGAGAGAGAGAGCTTGAGTGACTTGTAATCTCAGCCTAGCGCCGCTTATAACCTTATTCAATATCAATAAAGAGCTGTTTTGTATTCATACTTATGTTTATTCTATGTTTCCGCTATATCGACTTGGTGAACTAGTTATCAACGGCCGTTTCGGTATTTTCCTTATGCTGGCGCAACTCCAGGCTCGCGTGGCATTATGTCCCAATGGAAACGATCATCCCGTGGGAGCGCTGGCACGGTGATTCACGTCTAGCGGGACGGCCGATTCCAGCGGAAGATCGGGACATGACATATTGGTATCAGAGCATGGATTTATGTCCTTGAACTTCTTATCGATTCTCTCAATTTTGAAAGCTCGTTTGTGGGTTATATTACAGACGCTCTCTCTCAAAGTTCCAACAGGATATTCCATACAATGAGTCTAAGTATTTTTGAAAGGTGCATGTGAATGATATGATTGCTTGATCGGGATTTTGATGCGTAGGCCTTTGTGCCAACTGTAACGCCCCGCTCCGCGCCGGCGTTATGTATCAAGAGAGTGGGCAGAACTTCGTTCTCTGATTCTTGCACGCCTTAATAATAACTTGAGTTTTTGCTTGCAATGTTTTCTTAAGAGAATGATAGAACCTGCCTTGCATGTTAATGAACGAACTCACCTAGCTTGTCTTTGAAACAATAAGTCTGCTAAACGAGAATCCAGATCGCTTGCTTAGAGTGCATGAACATGTTCACTATCGTCTATGCTTCGAGAGAACCATAATGTGCCTGAATGTGTTCAAGTGATAAGTCGGATTTGCCCTGCAACAAGGATTTGCGTTATGATGGTTCGTCTCGTCTGCATACTAAGAGTTTATTTGATAGTGTTCCATGCATTCGCACGCGGTCGGACAATGGCTATTGGTGGAGAGCTGAACTGCATGTGTCCCGGCTGCTACCATGATAGTGCAAAGCAACCATGAGTCACAGCTGCCTCTAGCATCAGATAAAAGAGTCATTGGTATGCTGGACTAACCGCTACCGATCCTGAGATACTCGGGGACCGCCCTGCATATAGCTAAGTCATTGTGTTGGCTTTGTCACTATCCAAGCCAACACAATGACTTAGCTATATGCAGGGCGGTCCCCGAGTATCTCAGGATCGGTAGCGGTTAGTCCAGCATACCAATGACTCTTTTATCTGATGCTAGAGGCAGCTGTGACTCATGGTTGCTTTGCACTATCATGGTAGCAGCCGGGACACATGCAGTTCAGCTCTCCACCAATAGCCATTGTCCGACCGCGTGCGAATGCATGGAACACTATCAAATAAACTCTTAGTATGCAGACGAGACGAACCATCATAACGCAAATCCTTGTTGCGGGGCAAATCCGACTTATCACTTGAACACATTCAGGCACATTATGGTTCTCTCGAAGCATAGACGATAGTGAACATGTTCATGCACTCTAAGCAAGCGATCTGGATTCTCGTTTAGCAGACTTATTGTTTCAAAGACAAGCTAGGTGAGTTCGTTCATTAATATGCAAGGCAGGTTCTATCATTCTCTTAAGAAAATATTGCAAGCAAAAACTCAAGTTATTATTAAGGCGTGCAAGAATCAGAGAACGAAGTTCTGCCCACTCACCTTGATACATAACGCCGGCGCGGAGCGGGGCGTTACATACTTACCAACCAACAAAAAGTTTTGTCCTCGAAACTTCAAGGATAAACTTCTCGATATCCCGAGTAGCGATAGTGCCGTCCCTCGCCGTACTCAATCGAAACATTCAAGCAATTCAAGTTCAGGAAACATTTTGCACTTTGAGAATATCTATGGACTTATTGTATGGAACGCTCTTTGCAAAACCATATCGATAATATCTCAGAGTCATAGCAACGGTTTGGGCCAGAGAATCGATTCCGCTCTGATACCATTCTGTCACGCCCCGGCCCCGCCCGGGTCGCCGCTCCCTTCCTCCCTCGCACCCGCGGGACGGGCGCGGTGATTCGCGTCCGGCGCGCCGAGGCACGGTGATTCGTGCCCGGTTCGTTGAATCCCGGCCGCACGGGGCGGGGCAGGGCGGAGCGGCGACCCGGGCGGGGCCGGGGCGTGACACCAACCTGTGTCAGATCTTGTAGGAATGGACTTATGTTTAAATCTGCAAGTTATTTGTAAACCCGAAAGCCTATACAAGAACACAAAGTAGGTTAGTGTGCGAGACAGAATATCATTCGGACAGTTACTTATGCACACAGCCTTTTGGCTAAGTTGTATTCAGTATCGTGTGCCAAGACCCTTGATGCTAGCGAGTTACAATACGAGATTTGGGTATCGTTCGAATAAGAATAAAGTTGGGCTTAGAAGGATATCGATAGAAATATGATCGGACTATCACTAAAGAGAATCTTGTGGAGTCGTGTTTGGGTTTTGACGTATAGTTCAGACGGTTGTTCGTATCGATAAGTTACAACTCGAAACATAGTTTGTATAGAGGGCTATCAATAGAGGTGCATACGAGACTAAGATCGTTAAGGCAGCAAATAGGGTCCGTGCTACAATTCTAAGGAACGAATTATATATACGAGTGAACGATGCGTACGAGATTCAGGATTTAATAAGATGACTCAATTTTTGAGTGGTGTATACGATAGTCCCAGGTTCGAATATGCGAATTGAGAATAGAAATAAGCTATAAAGATTCATAGATATAGCTCGAATCCTGAGTGGTGTATCGGTCGAATTAGAATTATTCGAACAAATCGTGGGTTTCAGAGTATTAAACAGGTCTAGCAGCAACAACGTAATTGTGCGAAGCCTTAATATAAATAATGTCCAGCAAGTAAACGAATTCGTAGGAATCATGAAAGATTTGATTCGAATAAGTTAGAATGAGTTAAGCATGGGATAAGGCTTACATCAAATAGAAATAAAGAGTACGTGGAATTGATATCACGATCGGGAAAACTTAGTGGATCGTAGGAGCAATTTTAAATTGAATCAAAAGAATTTAAAACTTGATACTGGTCGATCATAGAATAGAAATTCTGATTCGTTGAGATAGAATAATCGGGGATGCGATCGGAGTTAGTACTATTGAAAATAATGGCGCGAACGAATGATAGTACGCATAGAAAATTTAAATTTTAGTAGGATATCGCTCGATATAGTTTGGTCTGAGTACGAATGCTATGGTTTCAAATTTGAGAGATCTTATATCATTTCAATGGTTGGAAGATATCTTGGATTGATGCAAGTTAGAAAAATCTTGGTTCAAATGATTAAGGCAGGCGATAACGAATGTGATCTTGACTTGGGTGAACGATATTGAGTTGAGTTCAATAGAAAGCACTCGACATCGGGCCCAGACGAGATCGATTATTCCGTGGGAGCGTTGACGTAGTAATTTCACGTCCGGCTGGGATAATCGAAATCGCAGGGACATGTTCGAAGATTTTCCAAACGAACTCGATGAATGGGACATATTAAAAGTGAATAGACTTGGGTTTGGGATTTGAAACTTAGTTAATTGAGGAATGCTAGAAGTAGACTATGGATTTATCAAAATAGAAATGTTGAAGTTGGATGATCTTGCTAGATGAATTATAATCACGGCATGAACGGATATGACTTGATGAATAAGTATATATAACTTGGATGAAGCAAAGTAAAATAATAAGGTGTCTCGATTGTTTCAGTGATAACCATATTGTTCGACGTTCTTGCCTTGTACGAGCGTAACTCTATGATCGTACATGCGTCACATCCGAATTAGGACAGTTATCCCGCGGGAGCGTTGGCGTGGTGATCTCACGTCCACCGGGGATAATTGAACTTACGGGAGACCAAAGCGTGATAATTAAAGGTTCGTCTTGACTTGTGGTTCGACACGATAAGACGAATTTCAGGATACAAATGAATCTAAGTATTTTTGAGGAGGAGTTAGTCTAGAACGTGCAGCAAGATATGCTGGATGGTTTCATGAACGGATACGTAGATCGTGTTGGACGACTTAGAGTTTATGATATACATCGATGGTTTAGAATGGGATCATGATTTGGTAGTCCAGGCTTAGAAAAGAATGGATAGGTGGATTCTATCAAATGGAGGTGATATACTATACAAATTGATGTGTTAGACATTCAACGTGGATATGTCGTGGATTTGATTAAACCAATGTATCTTAGGAACGGTTTTGCCAAACGAACATGGATATTGTATAAATTAATGTGTTGATGTGTATAGAATGATTTGTGCTCGATGTTTAAAAATCTGAGTAAAACGAGCATGGGTAGAATATCTCATACAAAAGAATAATGGTTTGACCTTAGGAATTTGGGGCGAGTATCGTGCAACGAATTTGCTCGATAAGAATCGTGAACTTAAAATGCACCTATGACCTTGTGAGCTAACCTAGCGAATAGGCAGATGACCTTATGCCTTGAGTTGAACTGGAGTGACTGACTTCAGAGTATCATTCAGGAAAATATTAGAATTAGGGCAAGGAGACTTAGAGTTAGGACTTGGAACTGGAAGTGTATGCTAGCGACATTGGCGTTAAAATGAACGCAATAGAATATAGGACTTGGGTGATAATTGAATTGGTTGAATAAGTTATACGACGGTGAGGAATAAGACGGTATTAGAGAATTATCGGACGAAACTCTTAGGATTGGAATTGGTGATTTTCGAGATAAGTTGGCATAACAAGTTAGATCGTTACTTGGAAGAGGTGCGTTACTAGTAATGTAATACTTGACTTTAGGTGAGATTGGAGTAAACGATAACTAAAATGAACCTGAGTTCGGATATTCGAGTAACAAAGCGATCGACGATTCGAAAGATTTTTACGAGTAGCTTGTCCGACTTAGCTGTCACTAAGCTTGGTTGAAATACACATATTTGGGGAACGCCTTGAATATGGGTATGATCCAGACTTAGCAATATGCATAACTCGAATGCAGCTGCAAATAAAAAAATTTGGATTCGCATGGACGAGTATAGCAACTGAAGTAAGATTGCCTCAACCCAAGATCATCATTTGTGATGGATTATAACATACTCCGCATTAAGCGATATATGTTCCGCGCTAAGTCGCCGTATAGACCGAGTCAGAAGTTGGATTGAATGATAGTCATTCAATGAGACAGACCCCACACACACATAATATGGAATGAGAAGCGAGTAGGAAATTATGTTCGAACGAATCTATTGATACAGATTGGTATGCTTGAGTTAGATTCCATAGTATGCGATAGAACGATTTGCGCTCAGGAAGTCTCGAGGACGAGACTTATTTTGAGTGGTGTATAATATAATGACCCGCTCTCCATCGATGCGGATAGCCGATTCAAATGGCACAAGTACGATGATCCGACCCACTTTGCTCAGCGGTAAGACTCGCTTGAGGCAAAGAAATTCCAGACTTGGCCCTTCAGGAGTTTGGACTTAGACTTTTAGAGGCTCGCTCGAAGTATCGCTCGACTGAGGCAAATTATCGCTAAGGTGGGTGGCTACGATGAACTTGTCTTTGCTTAGCCAACACACATAAAATACGGTTGATATATGATAGTCGCTAGAAGAATCACCCATTGCATTCTAATAAGAATACAACACATCTAGCTAAGGAAATAATCCCATCTGATGTATCTTTGTATATAACATGAAAGTAGATCGGTTGAACGGAATGGTAAGCTCGCTTTACAGTTCTTATAATTTTAGCTCGTAATTATGCTTTTGTTCCTTATATGTTCTTAAAGTTCATTGCTCCATAAGTTCTTGAAATGCTCATCACATAGATACGGTCTTGGTGCAGAAGCACAACATAGGTTTTGGTTAACTTACCTGTGGCAGAAGATTATCAAAATAGTCTTTCCAAGCCAAACAATAGAAACCTGGAAAGTCTTCGGGACTGTTGGGTCGCCAAGGCAACTCCTAGAATGGGAACTGCAATAAGTAGTAAGACGACAGCGTAAACAATGCATGGAATGGAAAACAACAGATCATGAGATCTCTGAACGAGAAAAGTATATAAATACTGTGTCAAGTAGCTATGTTCATTCAAGGTCTTAAGATTTTGCATGTAATAAGAGTTTAGTGTGGATCGTCAATGGTTATGGACAACCTCTACACAGGCTTCAGGTTCCTGCGGATGGTACGCTGGTCGCACCGGGGCCTATCCAAACCGGTCAGAAATATTTTAGATAGTCGTTGCTTCCAACGGGAAGGCGTGTAGCGAGGCTCGCTACCTGCATTGCTTTCCACTCCCATGCCGAGACTATACCTTGTCCATGGCAGCTCGTTAGGTCATAAGACCAAGTTTGTCCTTAGAATATTGCATACGTGGCGGCAACCCGTGTATGGGCTCGTTAGGATCTTGTCGCAAGTATCAGATATAAAGTAACTTGAAGTTTGAAACACATTTGAGTAGTCTGAGTAAAACATGTCTATACAAGTATAACATGCCAGTGTAAAATAAGTATAAGACATCTGAGTAATCTGCACAACCTGAGTCACAAATGATAAGAGTATTATAAACCGTGTATATCGTGTACTTGGTTTAGAAACACGCTCGTAGCATACTTGTGTTTGTTATGCGATCTTAGGATTTTATATATCTATATTCGTGCTGGGTTTAACTTGGTTTTATGCTTGGGCAGGGAAGGACAAATGGTAAGTTGGTAAGTATCATCGTGTTTCTTGTATATCGCACGACGCACTGCCACACGAGATAGGCTTTGTATCGTATGCATAAAATTGATCCTAAGGCAAGAATAGCAAGATAACTTAATAGTTGGTGCAAGAAACTAATATAACGTGTTGGATTTGTAGAACGGACGAGAAGACTCCCCACCAGTGTATTCATGTACTGATAATCCACCAGATTGCTTATAGGGTATGGGAGAACCTTGTTCGGTGCGGATACCACCTTCGTGCGCGCTAAGGCGTGGAGTTCGCTCTGGAGCCTTGGAGCATTGTGTCCGAAACTGAAGCACATATACAGGACATAATATTTGAACATCGCCTATTTCATATTTCAGTGGCCCTATCTTTAATGCACTTCATTCGGGAAAAGTCTTAAGCCGGACTCGACTGTTGTATCATCCCAAGTTGTAAGACGTTTGATACGTCTTTAATCTTAGAGAGAGAGAGCTTGAGTGACTTGTAATCTCGGCCTAGCGCCGCTTGTAACCTTATTCAATATCATTAAAGAGCTATTTTATATTCATACTTGTGTTTATTCTATGTTTCAGCTATATCGACTTGGTGAACTAGTTATCAACGTCCGTTTTGGTATTTGCCTTGCGCGGGCGAAACTCCAGGCTCGTGCGACATCACGTCCCGATGGAAACGATCGTCCCGCGGGAGCGCTGGTGTGGTGATTGACATCTAGCGGGTGTAGCGCCCCGTTCTCCCGGTGCGGAGAACGCGGCTAAGAAACACAAGACGGTATCGTTCGATCGGGATAGATTGAATTAAGAACTCGTCCTTGTTATGGATTTGTTTCTTCGGAATCGATTCCCATATTCAGTGGACCGCGCCCCAAGGATCGGCTTAGCGGCAGAGTCAGGAGGGACCTCTCCGCTGCTATCTTTTATTGCCTCAGTTTTCGATGTCGCTTGTTGCTTTCGTGCTTTGAGTTGGTTTTGGGATTTGCTTGTTTTCCTTGAACGGTTTCGATGGTCTTCATTGTTTTCGTTCATTGACTTGCACTTCTATTCCGAGATTGGAAAGAGAGGAAGAAGTATTAATCGAGCTGTTCGTGTGCAAGTGAACGAGCAGTAGGCGGCTTGCGAGCGGAGTCGTGAAGCGCCTCTTTCCTTCTCCTTCCATCAATCTAAGTGAGTGGCTACCAACCCGATTAGCTAGCCCTGCTTCCAAGCTTCACATCTAATAAATCTGCATTCTTCTTTGCCCCGATCAAATGATACCAAGTAATAATAAAAGAAACCAAGATAAAAGAGAATAGACTTGGTATATATGCTTGTCAATAACTGCACGAACGGATACTTAATGGCATGCTTGTTCGCTTGGGAATAAATCGTAAATTATTGCTTGTCTTGTACAATTGCTTGTCTTGTACTCTTGTTGCCTCAAAAGCATGAACTGTTAACTAAGTAAATGAATTATTCGATCACGGACAACTTGTGCACAAGGTCATTGGTTCCTGCGAACGGTCGCTGGGGCACTGGCACCGATCCGGTCCGGACGGAACTCTATTGTATAGTCCATTGTGCTGGATGGGGTGGCATGTAGCGCTCTTTGTTCATTCGCTGTATACCATTCCCGCCAGTGACTAGTGTCCATTGTGGCATCACGCCAGTGATCTCTTGTATATTTAAACCTGTTGCAAACTAACTTGTATCTTCGTGGCAGGGAAGGCATGGTAAGTATTGTGCAGGTAATTCAGACGGGCAGGTAAAATTCACCGAACGGTGGCACGTTCATTTCAGTAAATTCTATATGTTGCTTACTTGTAAATGAACTAAGGCAAGACAGAAACACACAAATATGCATGCTTCATTAAAACAACGTGTTGATTGGTATAGTCAGGCTAGCTCGCCTTCACCAGTATGTTTTGACATGTTGACCCTTGTTGAAACAGGTTCTCCGCACCAAGGCGAACCGAGCGAGGAGCCGAAGTCGTCTACCCGATCCAGTCCAGTTGTTGGCGCATCTTCACCGCGCCCCTTGAAGCATTTTGAAGACAGGAGCTTGCAACTCTTCATACACAAATGCAGCTCCGTGGCAAAGCTATCCTCCAGCTTGGAGGTCTTTATCATTTTGAGTTTATAAAGGGATATAATGTACATGACTGCTATCTCATTTTGAGTCATCTCTTTTGTAAGCCGTTCGGCATATTAGTTGACTCGTTCAGGAGTTTGTAATAGATGTTCATTATCAATAAAGAGAACTTTTCCATGTTTCAAATATGTGTTTCAATTTATCTGCGTACTCTGAATATGTGCTTGCTATGCAAATCATTAATGCCTTGTGCGGGCGCAACTCTAGGCCCGCACGGCGGTCACAATTCGGGGGACGCCTCAACGATTCTACGGAATCGGGTCGTGACAGCAGGGACGGCCAATTCCAGCGGGAGATCAGGGCGTGACAACTTGGGTGATACCATTATTATAATTACACTATGGTGACTCAGAGTAATGAATAATACAAAGAAAAAAATTGAGAAATACAATTTTAGGGATAAATTTTGAGGAGAAGAGTATTTATACATTAGGGAAGGAAATAATTTTTTTTTGGAGGATTAGTATTGGTAAATAGA
The DNA here is from genome assembly GCA_036927795.1 of Iris macrosiphon. Classification (NCBI taxonomy): domain Eukaryota; kingdom Viridiplantae; phylum Streptophyta; class Magnoliopsida; order Asparagales; family Iridaceae; genus Iris; species Iris macrosiphon. The sequence goes on along the minus strand of JAYESA010000016.1, from coordinate 24,153,704 downwards.
ACGAGAGAATTTATATTGAGGTTAAGTCTAGACTATGACATTGTCCTAGGCATGGATTGGTTGAGCCTATACCACACGATGCTAGATTGCCGACGTGGTTGTATTATATTTAGACCACCAGATCACCCTGAGTTTGAGTTTCTTCGGGGAGCCCGAGAGCATGGTGTCCAACCTATCTTAGCGGCACACATTGCAGGAGGTGAATAGGTGTACCCCCGCATTATATCAAAGTTTGAGGATGTGTTTCCAGAGGATCTTCCAGGCCTGCCACCTGAAAAAGAGATAGAGTTCACTATAGAGTTGACTCCCGGAGCCGAGCCAGTTACTTCCCCTATCTACAGACTACCACCGAAGGAGTTGGTTGAGTTGAAGGTCCAAGTAGATGATCTCTTAGACAAGGATTTCATTCGGGCTAGTTTTTCTCCATGGGAAGCACCCATCTTATTTGTGCCGAAGAGGGACGGGACGGTACGTTTGTGTATCGATTACAGGGCGCTAAATTCTGTAACGATAAAGAACAAGTACCCTTTGCGGCACATCGATGATTTATTTGAACAGCTAAATGACGCATGTGTATTCTCGAAGATCGATCTCAGATCCGGCTATCATCAGATCAAGGTACGAAGGAAGGACGTTCCGAAGACAACTTTTCGGATGAAGTACGGGCACTACGAGTTTCTAGTATGTCGTTTGGTTTAACCAACGTGCTAGCAGTATTTTGAGCCTGATGAACAAGGTTTCCACCAGTACTTGGATAAGTTCTTAGAGGTATTTATGAAAGATATCTTGGTGTATTCCAAGAGCCAGGAGGAGCACGAGGAGCATCTCAGGATCATGTTGGAGACGCTGAGGCAAGAGAGGCTGTATGCCAAGCTTAGCAAATATGAGTTTTGTTTGGATAGAGTACCATTCTTGGGTCACATAATCACTGGAGATGGACTATCAGTTGACCCGAAGAAGATCACTATAGTGGAGACGTGGTCTACCCCTACATCAGTTACTGAGATTAGGAGTTTTCTCAGACATGTCAAATAATATCGGAGGTTCGTGGAAAACTTCTCGAGGATTGCTGCGCCTATGACGTGGCTGACGCATAAAGGTGAGGAGTTTATCTGGACTGAGGAGTGTCAGACAGCTTTCGATGAGCTGAAGAAGCGTTTGACGTCAGCACCGATTTTGACACTTCCTTCTGGATCTGGAGGATTTTTGGTGTATAGCGATACGTCTGGGAGAGGAATAGGGTGTGTACTAATGCAGCACGGCAAGATGATAGCTTACGCTTCGAGATAGCTGAGGGTTCACGAAAAGAACTACCCGACGCACGATCTAGAGCTAGTTGCGGTGATATTTGCACTAAAGCTATGGCGGCACTACCTTTATGGAGAGCTGGATGAGATTTATACAGCTCATAAAAGTCTGAAGTATGTCTACACTCAGAAGGAGCTCAACATGAGACAAAGACGTTGGCTAGAGTTGATGACAGCCTATGATATCGAGTTGCAGTACCACCCTGGCAAGGCGAATGTTGTAGCAGATGCCTTAAGAAGGAAGCCCATGGCAAAAAATTTGACGACTCAGCAACATTTGTTAGAGGATCTTCACGAGCTCAGGATAGAGGTTGTAATGCCAGGCATGGATGGACCGATGGCCAGTCTAAAGGTTTAGTCTACATTGGTTGAGAGGATCAAGGAAGCCCTGCCTACCGATGTGAGATTTTGATGACTGCGAGAGAGGACAGAGGCCGACATTCAGATCGGACTCTGGATTCACGAAGACGGAATGTGGAGGTATGGAGATCGCCTATACGTTCCGAGTGGCGAGCTACGCCAGGATTTGATAACCGAGGCTCATAGCTCGATTTATTCTATTCATCCCGGGGGTACGAAGATGTACCAAGATTTGAGACAACACTACTGGTGGAATAGGATGAAGAGGGAGATTGAGAGATTCGTGGCAAGATGTTTGGTCTGTCAGCAAGTCAAGACCGAACATCAGAGGACTGCAGGACTAATTGCAGCCGCTTCCCATTCCCGAGTGGAAGTGGGAGCACATTACCATGGACTTCGTCACGAGATTTTCGAGAAGCCCTAGCGGAAAGGATGCAGTCTGGGTTGTCGTGAACCGACTCACCAAGTTGGCATATTTCTTGCCATTCAGAGTTGGGCAGTCTATGGAGATATTGGCTGACATGTATATGAGGCAGATAGTACGACTACATGGAGTGCCTGTCAGTATTTAATCGAATCGAGATTCCATATTCACGTCATATTTTTGGCAGAGTATGCAGGAGAGTCTAGGAACTCGCCTCAAGTTCAATACTGCATATCATCCACAGATTGATGGTCAGTCAGAGCGCACGATTCAGATACTAGAGGATATGTTGAGATCGTGCATGATTGACTTTGGAGGGTCTTGGAAGGACCATCACACTTAGTAGAATTCTCCTACAATAACCACTACCAAGCCAGCATACAGATGGCACCTTATGAGGCACTGTACGACAAAAAGTATAGGTCACCAGTATGTTGGAGTGACGTGGGAGAGCGTCAGATACTTGGTCTAGGGTTGGTGACACAGACAGTGGAGAAAGTGAAGCAGATTTAGGGCCACCTGTGCGCAGCACAGGATAGACCAAAGCATTGGACATATGCGCACCGCAGACGTTTGGAATTCAAAGAAGGTGACCATGTATTTTTGAAGATATCACCCACTCATGGAACCATCAGATTTGGGGGCAGAGGCAAGCTGAGTCCGAGGTACATCAGACCTTTTGACATCTTGGAGCGAGTCGGCGAAGTAGCTTATCGTCTTGCATTGCCTCCATCATTAGAAGGAGTGCATGATGTATTTCATGTATCGCAGTTGAGGAGATACGTGGCAGACCCTAGCCACATGCTCAATCATTCAGAGATTACAATCTGGCCCAGTTTATCATATGCGGAGCAGCCAGTAGGGATACTCGATCGCAGTGAGAAGATTTTGAGGGGACAGACTATTCGACTGGTAAGGGTTGGATGGAAGCATCATTCGCTAGGCAAGTCTACTTGGGAGCGCGAGGATTCCATTCGACAGTGTTTCCCACATTTATTTGAGGACCGAGGTACGAATTTAAGTACTATATTCGATTACCTGTTAACTTTTTTAAATTCTCGTAACTCTTAATCGTACTTTACTTTTAATTTTGGGGACAAAATTCTTCTAAGTTGGAAAGGATGTAAACGCCCTCAAATTATATTTTTTGGTAGACTAGATATGGTTAGAAATTTTGGCTTAGCATCAGGGTGTTTGAGGTTTAGAAAATTTGGTTGCATAGACTGGTTCTTTATTTAAAACCTTGGTGCACCTTACCGTTGCTATAATAATTGGAGCCCAACCATAGCCTGTAATTTCCAACAAGTTGTTGCACTCTTGACCTGACAAGGCAACCTAGGCACTGGACATTTCTGTCACTCTCAAACACATTCCCTTGTGCTCTAATTTAATTACACAACTTTCCAGTCACAAAAATTAATTCTTTAATCCTATGTCGCATACCTATGTCATTGCCATCGATTTGGGGACACAAACTCAATCCGTTTCGCTGAACCAATTAAAGGACCCAAGACTGACACCAAGCCTACACCGTTCATGACCTTTATGTCACTCATAATTAAGAACCCATGTGCCCCCATTTAATTTAAGAGCACATGACACTTTATTTAAATAAATTAGGGACACCTATTTAAACTAATCCCAACCTAACCCCAACTTAACCCAACACCCATTCATGAGGCCCATACAAAACACACAACACTCCCTCACCCTAAAAAACACCAAACACCACTTCCCACACCAAATCCTCACTATTTTTCCTTCATGTGCAAAAACCCAAATATTAAGGGGCTTAATGGTAAAATGGTGCTAGGTGTCACCATCATATTGGTGTAAACAAATGAAGAAACCCCCCAACCTCACATGTTTGGTCACTCTCTCCCATGCTATGTACAACTCCCTCATGATTAATCATGACCTTTGATTTAATTCTCTACTCCATCACAACCACACACTCCTCTATTTTAACACACGCACACACACACACACACACACATCCCAATATGGCCGACCCTAATCCCAAGACAACCTAGGAATCCCCCCCCCCCCTCTTTCTCTCTCCTCCCTCTATTTTCCATCATCCGAATCCTCCTTTCCTCTCCTTCTTCTTCCTCTTCACTTCTTCTTCTTCTTCTTCTTCTTCTTCTTCTTCTTCTTCACTCAGCCCAGCTCCGGCCACCCGCTGTACTTCACCGGCGCCGCAGCCACCATCACCACCTGCTGCCACCTCCACCCACTGTCATTTCCTTACCTCCAGCAGCTTCACTACCCTCACCGCCATCAGCTTCACCACCTCCGTCGCCCCTCATCATCAACACCTCCACGACCAGCTCCGGCCACCGCCAGCGCCACCACCACCTCTTACACCTTTGCTACCACCACGAATGGCCATCTCCCAGCACCACCACCCACACGACCACCACCTCACAGCACCACGAGCGGCCTCCGCCTCATAGCTTCACCACCCCCACGACCACTACCTCCTACACCTTCACCTCCGCCCGCCATTATCATCAACACCCTAGCTTCACCACCACCATGTACGGTAACCACCACCATCACCGCCTTCCCACCATTCTCAACTACAGCCGCCATCTTCTTCCTTTCGAGCTCGGAGCTATCGGTATGGTGTCTCTGTACCGGAGGCTCCAATGATGACCAAGCCGCGAGGAAGGGCGACGATGACTCTGCATGTGACAAACAAACTGGTCAGCGGTTCGTCGGTCGTCATTCTCGGCTCTGGCGACGACCATCATCGACCATCCGCCCGACAACCCACAGAACTTTACGACCCCGAAGTTGGGCCAAGAGTAGCAAGCCTCGCCGTCCCTGCGAGCTAGTGAGGCTCTCCAACCTGCCTGCGTAACCCTATCTTCTCGCCGAGGCGATGTCGTGGTCGTTGAGCCATCTGTTACATGGAACGATGAAATCATCGACTTGTCGATGAACTGCACCGCAAGCAGTGACCCACGTCGAGATGGACATGGACCCAACCCCAAGCTATCCATATCTGCCGCTGAATGAGTGTGGTTGACATTTCTGGAGCTACGCGGATGGAAGTAGAGAGATCCTCGTCATGACTGAACGTCTCCTCCCTGCGGTCGCGAGGAACCGCGACTCAAAACCGAGTTTAGAGATCCGAGTTTAACCTCCCCGATTCGTGAAGTGATATCTCCCTCCTCGCACAACCGATCCTTGAACCGATTCTTTGGGTATGAACCCTATTTATCCCTGTTGAGTGTGTTCAATTAGAATATTTTATCTTGCATTCTATTGTTAGTAATTATAATTCCAATTCTTGAGAAAAAACTGTTTTATAAGACTGATACTTTCCGATATGGAGTTGGTTCCGTCAACCCGGGCAACCTCGTCGTGTACTGATTGTACCGAAAGGCTCGTATTGTCAATGTGGACGTGTGAACTTTTGCAGAACTTGATTTAGATATGCGTGCACACCGAAATCAACGTGTATCCGCAAAAAACACTATATCGGCATATTCTGACACTCGTCCGGATTTTGTGTGTGCATGTCGTTTTATAACGAAATTTATGCCATCATATTCACTGCGTTACGCTGGTCCTGTGACCCAAGTTTGGTTCGATTCTGAGAACGTTGATGAAACATCGTTTCGTGGGCCCCACGGTTCCACATAACGGGCAATTTCGTGATCGGCTAATCGGAATCTAGTTCTGGATATTCCGTTGGGTTCGTATCGTCTTTCTCGACTCGTAGACACTAAGTTTGACAAATTTAAAGAACTTTGTCACGGGCACATTTTTTGGTGCAAGACGGGCCCACTTGTGGATCCCGTGTTGACCAAAAATTGTATTTTTGTCCATGTGTCCAAATTGGACATATATATAAGCTTTTATGAGTATCTCACTCATTTTGAAACTGTTGATGATATTTGTGACATCATTCGAAGACATATGCTCCAGTTTTCATCTTCAGCTGCTACTTCCTTGGGGAGTTCGGGTTCGAATCTTCGCCTGGCTTCCAAAAAAGTGTAACTTATCATCCTGTATCTCAGTTTCCATATTACTATTTATTTTATCTATGCACTGTGCGCGCTTTGGATTAGAATCATTACTTAGAGTCCGGGTCGTAACCGGGTATAGACGTTCGTTGGTAACGTCTAGTATCGATTGATAGATGTTCGCGACACCTTGATGTACCTACTTGGTTACATCAGAACCCTAGGACACATTCAGACACCGTCATCGTGCCAGACTTTATGTATCCTGATACTGTCAGTATGACTGTAATCTGGAAAGACTTTAGGGTCGTGATTGTTAATAGTTACTTCAGTATGACGAGACTGTTAGATAGAGTTTCAGGTTCAGCGAACACTCATTGACCACATTGGGAGGGGAAGACAGTTACTAGATGTTTGGGATACTTTGCATGCGTTATATATATGTATATATTTCTATTTATGTAGTGATCCTGTATCCGGAATCATAGTATCACCCATGTAACTCTGTGCTCGGAGCTACGGTACGCTCTGTGTGTCTCTGTGCCAAGGAGCTACGATTTATATTTGGAAAGCCCACGCGTCGAACATTGTCTTCAAAAGTTGTGTCCCACTTAGGTGGTTATGCTAGATTACACCGGCGTAGCACATGTTTCTTTCTGTTCTACTATGGCATACTATTTTTGTACCTTGTTACGTCCCTCTTAGGACTTGGTTCCCTGCCAGATTGTAGGGTCGATTCCTGACGGGAGGCTAGAGCTGCTGATGAGTATTATACCGGTATGTAGGTATTGTTACTCGATATTTGTATTCATTTCTTCATTATTCATCTATTATGATCTTTGCTTATTTTCTGCTAGTATAGCCCAGTATTTGTAGACTCATATTATTTTTCTTCGAGTCTATTCGGACGAGTGTAGTGTAGGGTGCACACCATGATACATGATGTCCTTTCTTTATTATATATTCTTGTGGTTTGAGACATAGACATGTAGACCGTGTTATCTAGATAGTAACCCTCATTTACAACTTATACGTATTCAGAGTCAGACTGGAGTCCCCTTGGTACGTAGCTGGCCATTGCCACGTAGCCTAGTCCCTTGTATTTTGGGACTAGGGCGTGACATAGTTTTTATGGTGGCCCATGCAGGTCCAAGAGCATATCATTTCGGTTATGTTACTGTACCGAACGAGCCTGCAATTTAGGATTTATGTTGAATAGGATCTCAATCCATAATCGATTTTTAAAACTCCCTTTGTATTTGATTATCGCCCTTGGACTTCCCAATTGTATTCGTTCCTTTTTTATCAATATCGTTATCATATTTCTCATCTTATTTTATTTCGGGAAGACGGATGCTTGTGCTTGATGGCTCCCTCCAGAAGAAGATCTTAGTCAAGAAGATAGAAGGCATGATTAATGTAATATTTTGTGATAGGATGGTTACCATTAGTAGGGTAGGTTGATAGGTTCTTTTTATATTCTAGAACTAGTGTAGATGGTTAGCAAGAGAATTGGACCTAGTAGTATATTTCGAGAACTGATAAAACCCTACCCTTACTTAAGATAGCAGAAATTTGGGAAGTCCTGGAAACTAGAAAGATTGTTGATCCTAACCCTCTAGAATAATTGATAAAAATACATAGCTAGATGCTAGGAAGTAGTTGTATCCCATAATAGCGATACCAGGAACGATATTATGAACTAGAGAAGATGAAAATCTTAGGCTCTCACTTGGAAGATGATTATCTGATACAAGAAAATTCTAGCATTTGCTTGGGTGATACCATTATTATAATTACACTATGGTGACTCGAAGTAAACAGAAAGAAGAAAATTAAGAAATATAATTTTAGGGATAAACTTTGAGGAGAAGAATATTTATACATTAGTGAAGGAAATATTTTTTTTTTGGAGGATTAGTATTGGTAAATAGAACGAGAGAATTTATATTGAGGTTAAGTCTAGACTATGACATTGTCCTAGGCATGGATTGGTTGAGCCAATACCATGCGATGCTAGATTGCCAACGTGGTTGAATTATATTTAGACCACCAAATCACCCTGAGTTTGAGTTTCTTTGGGGATCCCGTGAGCATGGTGTCCAACCTACTTAACGACACACATTGCAGGAGGTGAACAGGTGTACCCCCGCATTATATCAGAGTTTGAGGGTGTATTTACAGAGGATCTTCCAGGCCTGCCACCTGACAGAGAAATAGAGTTCACTATAGAGTTGACTCCCGGAGCCAAGCCAGTTACTTCCTCCGTCTACAAACTACCACCGAAGGAGTTGGTTGAGTTGAAGGTCCAAGTAGATGATCTCTTAGACAAGGATTTTATTCGGGCTAGTTTTTCTCTACGGGGAGCACCCATCTTATTTGTGCCGAAGAGGGACGGGACGGTACGTTTGTGTATCGTTACAGGACGCTAAATATCGTAATGATAAAGAACAAGTACCCTTTGTCGCGCATCGATGATTTATTTGAACAGCTAAACGACGCATGTGTATTCTCGAAGATCGATCTCAGATCCGGCTATCATCAGATCAAGGTTCGATGGGAGGATGTTCCGAAGACAGATTTTTGGACGAAGTGTGGGCACTACGAGTTTCTAGTCATGCCGTTTTATTTAGCCAACGTGCCAGCAGTATTTTGAGCCTGATGAACAAGGTTTCCACCAGTACTTGGATAAGTTCGTAGAGGTACGACGTCATCTTGGTGTATTCCACGAGCCAGGAGGAGCACGAGGAGCATCTTAGGATCGTGTTGGAGACGCTGAGGCAAGAGAGGCTGTATGCCAAGCTTAGCAAATGTGAGTTCTGTTTGGATAGAGTACCATTCATGGGTCACATAATCACTGGAGATGGACTATCAGTTGACCCGAAGTAGATTGCTACAGTGGAGACGTGGCCTACCCCTATATCAGTTACAGAGATTAGGAGTTTTCTCAGACTTGCCGGATATTATCAGAGGTTCGTGGAAAACTTTTCGAGCATCGCTGCACCTATGACACGGCTGACGCATAAAGGCGAGGAGTTTATCTGGACTGAGGAGTGTCAGACGGCTTTCGATGAGCTGAAGAAGCGTCTGACGTCAGCATCGATTTTGACACTTTCTTCTGGATCTAGAGGATTTATGATGTATAGTGATGCATCTGGGAGCGGATTAGGGTGTGTACTGATGCAGCACGACAAGGTGATAGCTTACGCATCGAGACAGCTAAGGGTTCACGAGAAGAACTATCTGACACACAATCTAGAGCTAGCTGCAGTAATATTTGCACTAAAGCTATGGCGGTACTACCTTTATGGAGAGCGGGATAAGACTTACACAGATCATAAAAGTCTGAAGTATGTCTACACTCAGAAGAAGCTCAACATGAGACAGAGACGTTGGCTAGAGTTGATGACAGACTATGATATCGAGTTGCAGTACCACCCTAGCAAGGCAAATGTTATAGCAGATGCCTGAAGCAGGAAGCCCATGGCAAACTTTTTGACGACTCAGCGTTATTTTTTAGAGGATCTTCAGGAGCTCGGGATAGAGGTTGTAATGCCAGGCATGGATGGACCGATGGCCAGTAGAGAGGCTCAGTCTACATTGGTTAACCGGATCAAGGCAGCCTTGCCTACCAATGCGAGATTATGATGACTGCGAGAGAGGACAGAGGCCGGCATTCAGACGGGACTCTGGATTCACGAAGACGGAACATTGAGGTATGGAGATCGCCTATATGTTTCGAGTGGCGAGCTACGCCAGGATTTGATGACCGAGGCCCATAGCTCAATTTATTCTATTCATCCCGGGGGTACGAAGATGTACCAAAATTTAAGACAACACTACTGGTGGAATGGGATGAAGAGGGAGATTACGAGATTCGTGGCGAGATGTTTAGTCTGTCAGCAAGTCAAGGTCGAACATCAGAGGACTACAGGACTAATTTTAGCCACTTTCCATTCCCGAGTGGAAGTGGGAGCACATTACCATCGACTTCGTCACAAGATTTTTGAGGAGCCCTAGTGGGAAGGATGCAGTCTGGGTTGTCGTGGACCAACTCACCAAGTTGCCACATTTCTTTTCCTTCAGAGTTGGGCAGTCCACGAAGATATTGGCTGACATGTATATGAGGCAGATAATACGACTACATGGAGTGCCTGTCAGTATTGTATCAGATCGAGATTCCAGATTTATGTCACATTTTTGGCGGAGTATGTAGGAGAGTCTAGGAACTCGCCACAAGTTCAGCACTGCATATCATCCACAGACTGATGGTCAGTCAGAGCGCAAGATTCAGATACTAGAGGATATGTTGAGAGCGTATATGATCGACTTTGGAGGGTCTTGGGAGGACCATCTACACTTAGTAGAATTCTTCTATAACATAAACTACCAAGCCAGCATACAGATAGCACCTTATGAGGCACTGTACGACAGGAAGTGTAGGTCACTGGTATATTGGAGTGACGTGGGAGAGCATCAGATACTTGGTCCAGAGTTGGTGACACATACAGTGGAGAAAATAAAGCATTGGGCAGATGCACACCGCAGACCTTTGGAATTCATGGAAGGTGACCATGTATTTTTAAAGATGTCGTCCACTCGTGGTACCATCAGATTTGGGGGCAGAGGCAAGCTGAGTCCGAGGTACATTGGACCTTTTGACATCTTAGAGCGAGTCGGCGAAGTGGCTTATCGTCTTGCATTGCCTCCATCATTAGAAAAAGTGCACGATGTATTTCACGTATCGCAGTTAAGGAAATACTTGGCAGACCCGAGCCACGTGCTCGATCATTCAGATATTATAGTCGAGCCCAGTTTATCATATGCGGAGCAGCCAGTGGGGATACTCGATCGCAGTGAGAAAATTTTGTGGGGACAGACTATTCGACTGGTCAGGGTTGCATAGAAGCATCATTCTCTAAGCGAGTCTATCTGGGAGCACGGGGATTCCATTCGACAATGTTTTCCGCATTTATTTGAGAACCGAGGTACAAATTTACGTACTGTATTCGATTACCTGTTAACTTTTTTTAAATTCTCGTAACTCTTAATCGTACTTTACTTATAATTTCGGGGATAAAATTCTTAAGTTAGGAATGATGTAAACCCCTCAAATTATATTTTTTGGTAGACTAGATACGGTTAGAAATTTTAGTTTAGCATCAGGGTGTTTGAGGTTTAGAAATTTTGGTTGCGTAGATTGGTTCTTTATTTAAACTCTTGGTGCACCTTACCGTTGCTACAATAATTGGAGCCCAACCATAGCCTTTAATTTCCAACAAGTTATTGCACTCTTGACCTGACAAGCCAACCTAGGCACTGGATATTTCTGTCACTCTCAAACACATTCCCTTGTGCTCTAATTTATTGTACAACTTCTCAGTCACGAAAATCAATTCTTTAATCCTATATTGCGTACCTATGTAGTTGCCATCGATTTGGGAACACAAAATCAACCCGTTTCGCTAAAGCAAATAAAGGGCCCAAGACTGACACCAAGCCTACACCGTTCATGACCTTTGTGTCACTCCTAATTGAGACCCCATGTGCCCCCATTTAATTTAAGAGCACATGACACTTTATTTAATTAAATTGGGGACACCAACTTAAACAAATCCCAACCTAACCCCAACTTAACCCAACACCCATTCATGAGGCCCATATAAAACACACAATACCCCCTCACCCTACAAAATACCAAACACCACTTCCCACACCAAATCCTCACCGTTTTTCCTTTATGTGCAAACACCCAAATGTTAAGGGGCTTAATGGAAAAATGGTGCTAGGTGTCACCATCCTATTGGTGTAAACAAATGAAGAAACCCCCCAACCTCACAGGTTTGGTCAATCTCCCCCATATTATGTACAACTCCCTCGTGATTAATTATGACCCTTGATTTAATTCTCTTCTCCATCACAACCATACACTCCCTCTATTTTAACACACACACATCCCAATATGGCTGGCCCTAATCCCAAGACAACCTAGGAATCCCCCCTCTCTCTCTCCTTCCTCTATTTTCCATCGGCCGAATCCTTCTTCCCTCTCCTTCTTCTTCTTTACTTCTTCTTCTTCCTCACCCTGCCCAGCACCGGCCACCCGTTGCACTTCCTTCACTCAGCCCAGCTCCGGCCACCCGTTGCACTTCACCAGCGTCGCAGCCACCGTCACCACCCACTGCCACCTCCACCCACTGCCATTTCCTCACCGCCAGCAGCTTCACCACCCTCACCACCACTAGCTTCACCACCTCTACCGAACCTCATCATCAACACCTCCATGACCAGCTTCGACCACCGCCAGCGCCACCACCACCTCCTACAACTTTGCCACCACCACGAATGGCCACCTCCCAGCTTCACTACCTCACAGCACCACGAACGGCCTCGGCCTTACAGCTTCACCACCCCCACGACCACCACCTCCTACACCTTCACCTTCGCCCGCCATCATCATCAATACCCCAGCTTCTCCACCACCATGAACGGTCACCACCACCATCACCGCCTTCCCACCATTCTCAACTGCAGCTGCCTTCTTCTTCCACTCGAGCTCGGAGCTATCGGCCATGGTGTCTCTATACCGAAGGCTCCAGTGATGACAAGCCACAAGGAAGGGCGACGAAGACTCCGCCTGTGATAAACTGGTCAGCGGTTCGTCGATTGTCATTCTCAGCTCTGGCGACGACCATCATCGACCATCCGCCCGACAACCCACAGAACTTCCCGACCCCGACGTTGGGCCGAGAGTAGAAAGCCTTGTCGTTCTTGTGAGCTAGTGAGGCTCTCCAACCTGCCTGCGTGACCCAATCTTCTCGCCGAGGCGCTGTCGAGGTCGTTGAGCCATCTGTCACGTAGGACGATAAAATCGTCGACTTGTCGATGAACTGTACCGCAAGCAGTGACCCACGTCGAGATGGACATGGACCCAACCCTGAGCTATCCATATCTGCCGTTGAATGAGCGTGGGTGACATCTCTGGAGCTACGCGAATGGAAGTAGAGAGAGCCTCGTCATGACTGAATGTTACCTCACCCCAGCCGCGAGGAACCGCGACTCGAACCCGAGTTCAGACATCCGAGTTCAACCTCCCCAATTCGCGATGTGATATCTCCCTCCCCGCGTAATCGATCCTTGAACTGATTCTTCGGGTATGAACCCTATTTAACCCTGTTGTAGTGTATTCAATTAAAATATTTTAGCTTGCATTCTATTGTTAGTAATTAGAGTTCCAATTCCTGAGAAAAAGTTATTTTATAAGACAATGATACTTTTCGATACGGAGTTGGTCCCGTCAATCCGGGGAACCTCGTCATGTACCGATTGCACCAAAAGGCGCATATCGTCAATGTGGACGTGTGGACTTTCGCGAAACTTGATTTGGATGTGCATGCACACCGAAATTAACGCGTATCCGTCGAAAAGTACCATATCAGCCTATTCTGACACTCGTCCTAATTTCGTGTGTGTCTGTCGTTTCGTAACGAAACTTGTGCCATCATATTCACAGCGATACACTGGTCCTGTGACCCAAGTTTGGTTCGATTCTGAGAACGTTGACGAATTATCGTTTCGTGGGCCCCACAGTTCTACATGACGGACAATTTTGTGATCGGCTCATCGAAATCCAGTTCTGGATATTCCGTTGGGTTCATATCGTCGTTCTAGACTCGTAGACACTAAGTTTAACAAATTTGGAGAACTTTGTCTCTAATACATTTTTTGGTGCAAGACGGACTTGTGGATCTCGTGTTGACCAAAAACTGCATTTTTGCCATTGTGTCCAAATTGGACGTATATATATGCTTTTCTGAGTATCTCACTTATTTTGAAACTGTTGGTGATATTTGTGACAGCATCCGAAGACATCTGCTCTAGTTTCCATCTTCAGCTGCTACTTCCTTGGCGAGTTCGGGTTCGAATCTTTGCCTGGCTTCCAGGCAAGTGTACATTTCTATCTTGTATCTCAGTTTCCAGATTACTATTTATTTTATCTATGCACTATGCACACTTTGGATCATAATCGATACTTAGCGTTCGAATCATAACCGGGTGTAGACGTTCATTGGTAACATCTAGTATCGATTAATAAATGTTCGCGATACCTTGATGTACCTACTTGGTTATATCGAAACCCTAAGACACATTCAGACACCGTCATCATGCCAGACTTCCTATATCCTGATACTGTCAGCATGACCAAAATCTGGGATGACTTTAGGGTCATGATTGTTGATAGTTACTTCAGTATGACAAGACTGTTAGATAGAGTTTCAGGTTCAGTGAATACTCGTTGACCGCATTGGGAGGGAAAGACAGTTATTAGACATTTGGGCTACTTTGCACGTGCTATATATATATATATATATATATATATATATATATATATATATATATATATATATATATATGTATATGTTCCTATTTATGTAGTGATCCTGTATCTGGAGTCGTAGTATCACCCGTGTGACTCTGTGCTCGGAGCTACGGTACGCCCCGTGTGTCTCTGTGCCTCGGAGCTACGGTTTTATATTTGAAAAGCCCATGCGTCGAACATTGTCATCAAAAGTTGCGTCTCACTTCGGTGGTTATGCTAGATTACACCGGCGTAGCACATGTTTCTTTCTGTTATACTATGGCATATTATTTTTGTACCTTGTTACGTCCCTCTGAGGACTTGGTTCCCTGCCAGATTGTAGGGTCGATTGCTGACGAAAGGCTGGAGCTGCTGATGAGTATTATACCGGTATGCAGGTATTGTTACTCAATATTTATATCTATTTCTTCATTGTTCAGCTATTATGATCTTTGCTTATTTTCTACTAGTATAGTCCAGTATTTGTAGACTCATATTATTTTCTTTCGAGTCTATTCGGACGAGTGTAGTGTGGGGTGCACACCATGATACAGGATGTTCTTTCTTTATTACATATTCTTGTGGTTTGAGACATAGACATGTAGACCGTGTTATCTAGATAGTAATCCTCATTTACAGCTTATACGTATTCAGAGTCGGACTAGAGTCCCCTTGGTATATAGCTGGCCATTGCCACGTGGCCTAGTCCTATGTATTTTAGGACTGGGGCGTGATAACCCACTAGTTCGACTACCGGGAGATCTAGCCGGAATCACTAGTTATCATAGTTAGTTTTCTTTAGCATTTTGGTACCCGGATTTTTTTTTGACGTATATCTGAGACTTGGATATTGTTTCTATTTGTTATTGTTATATTTAGACTGCATAGTTATGTTAGACTTTTTTGATATCTTATCGTGTTATAGATTTGTGATTGAGTATTTTGTTGCATTAAGTTTATTGCCCTCCTTCTTGGAGTTGAGATATTATTGGCAGATTATACTTTATTATGAGATGATTAGATAGTATACTCGACATAGACAACGTTCTACTGTCGATGTTGCGGCGTAGGCTGGATGTATCCACGTACTCGTGCCCCTTCACCGGGTGCAGGTCGTGACACATTTTTGTGGTGGCCTATGCAGGTCAGGCTTCATAAGTTGTATGATATCATGGTAGTACGACGACTTAGTTGTACTACTGCGAGCCTACGATAGGATATAGGACATAAGACACTAGGATGAGAGAGGGATACTCAATCACAACTAGGGATTCCAATCTGATTTAAAATCGCTACTTTTGATTCATTCTGAATACTTTGAATATTGTTGTCCTTCCTTGATAATATCTTATCTCGTGTCAAATTGATCTATTTTGTTTCTATCTGTCATCAGGATGCCGCCGAAGACCAGATCTCATCAATCGGGAGCAGCTTCTGCGAGGTCTGCTACCTCTTAACCTCCCACTCAGATAACAAGGGTTCTACCTCCTACGATATCAGTTCACGTAAGGGTCTCGGCTGCCTTCGGGGGTTCTCTTCCACCTATTTCGAGGACTACCCCAGTTGTTTCGGAGGGACTTCCACTACCTCTATTGTGGGGAGATATCGTACCGATGGTTTTACTGTTTAGAGAGATGATGGAGGTACAAAGGGCACAGATAAAGGCCCAGCACAGGCAATTAGATATGATACTGGAGAGTATGGAAAATGCCCATCAGGTAGCTATTATAGAAGTTCAGAGAGGGGCTCCTCCACAGCCACAGGATGTTCAGCTCGAGCCAGGCAACATTCAAAATTTTAAGAAGCTAGAGCCTCGGGTTTTCAAGGGGACAGAGGGTATAGTCTATGCTGACGATTGGCTCAAGGATATCGAGCATCTCATGAGGGTGTCCCGTCTTGCTAAGGATCTGAAGGTTGAGGCGGTAGGACTTCAACTGTTCGACATTGTCCACACTTGGTTTAGGAATGAGCCACTTCTTACTAATGCGGAGCGGTCTTAGGAGGTGTTCAAGGACATCTTCAAGAAGAAGTTCTTTGCTCGGACGGATAGATTGGACTTAGGAAGGCAGTTTGAGAGCCTTACACAGGGGAGCATGTCCGTAGAGGATTATGCCGCAGAGTTCGGGAGGCTGAGCCGATTTGCGGAGTACTTGGTAAGGGAGCCAAAAGTTTGGGCTATCCATTTTTGCGAGGGTCTGAATTGGGAAGTGAAGATCCTCATTCCATCTTTCTATGAGACGTATTCTGAGATACTTACGGAGGCACGCAAGGTCGAGCGGGAGTGGAACTTGAAGCCGAAGAGGGACCGTGATATATTTAGGGGTGCCAGTAGTAGTACGGGACCGGCGAAGAGGCCGCAGTTCCAGCAACAGTATCATAGGGCTTATCAACTCCAGCAACAGCAGTTTATCGTACAGTTCTGAGCTTATCAGCAACAATATCAGATGCAAGAGCCAATTGTTGTCCCAGTACAAGCTCCAGTATAGCAGATGCCACAACAGCCTCAGAGATGGGTGCAACAGGCTCCTCAATGCACCTATAGTAAGAGGACTGGACATACTTGGGAGATGTGCCAAAAGAGACTTGGAGCGTGCTTACATTGGGGATCAACGGAGCATATGGTAAAGGATTGTCTCTGGACCCTTCATCGTCCAAGTTAGGGTACAGATCAAGGGTAGAGAGGTAGCACCGCAGATTGTTCATCACCCGCAGAGGGAGCTACCTCGATAGAGCGAAGAATTTGTGATGACGGTCGAGGAGACCGATACTACAAGTCATGGGTTAGCGAGTTCTTTTCTTTCTTTCTGTTCCTTCCATCTATTTTGATTAATTACTTCTTTAGTACCTTTTGGATGCTTGTGTTATATAGTTAGTATAGCTAATAAAATACCCTGACAGAGACAACAGTAATAAGACAGGCAGAGACCATGACCATGCATGTTATTCTTTGCATAGGACTATTCTTTGTGTGATTTTAGATAAGACCTTCTTGGACTATGATTGTTGGGGGGGTTGACCTAGAAGGAGTACGATCACCCTTAAATTTTGAGAACAAAATTATTTTAAGGGGGGTAGACTTGTCACTACCATATTTTCTAGGAAAGAGTATTTTGGTCATTTCATAATTAATTAAATATTGTGCATATTGAATATTTATTTATTGTATTATTTATTTATTTATTTTTATATGTTATATTTTATTTTAGACTTGTGTTAGTGGACCTAACTAGTTTAGATTAGATCCATGGAGCAACATATAATTCTAGTTAGAATTGAGCCCAATAGTAATCTCATTCATTAAGGGAATGAATTAATTTGTTAAACCAATTGGACTAGAACCTTCTCTCCTTAATTAATTTCTTCATGACAAGCCTCAAGGAATATTGTGGACATTTTATAGTGCCTTGGAGAGGGGGCAAGGCTGGCCACTATATAAGGGGGTGGAGACTCTCTCTCCTCTCTTTTCTTCATTCCAAATTTAGATCTAGAATTTTTTTCTTCCAAATTTTTTCATCCCTACACCAATTCCTACCCAAATTTCTTCTCAATTTCTTTCCTAATCATCATTGGAGGCTATTATAACAAGTAGGAAGTAAGGATCTACAAGGAGGAAGCAAGGATCTACAATGAGGAACAAGAATCTACATGTTGAAGGCTCTTGACACTCAATTTAGGATTTTTATTAGAAATTCATCTCTCAATAGGTACAATTCAGTTTTCTCTCTCTAATTAGACTCTAAATCTGTAATTTAATTATTAGGAACCCTCCTATGTACTAAGTCTATCCATAGGAATTAGAATTAGGTTCATAGGAGACCTATGGAGAAAGTTATTTGATATTTTGTGTCAAATTTAGGAAAATTCTGAGATTATCACATCATGTGTTTGTCAATAGGTCAATTAGACCAAATTGACATGTGTTTGGTTGT